>CP092872.1:20179721-20220764 GCA_030710605.1 Cordylochernes scorpioides | reverse complement strand
AAAGAAAAATAGATAAAAAGTTATATCTCTCTCCAGAGAACCGCTACAATACTTACAAATATTTCCCAGTCTTAGGTCGTGAAACAATCCCAGTTTACAGTAAGAATTGTGCAAGTCTTTATATGTGAGGCTTATAATTTCTCTCTCTTGTAGAAATATCACTTTGATTCTCTTAGCCATGTAAAGCCATGATTTTCTTTAAATCAGAATTTTGACCTTTAAGAGTTAGTCTAATTGTTGTAAGATTGTTTCCATTACTTGGCAACGTATATTTAAATATATATCTTATAGATACAAGGTTTGTGGTTCGTTTCCAATGTGACTAACCTAGGAACGGCACCCATTTTTCAATGAAGAGCAAAAAAAAATACATAGATACAATATAATAAGACCTATTCCAAATAAATTAATAGTGTATGACGTTTCGGTAACAGGCAAAAGAATTAATACAAAAGAATAGATTCAGAACAAAATATAACCCCACAATAATTTCGATTAATTTTCAATTGGTATACTTCTCACGTTAGAAACATTTAATGGATTGAAAAAAGTCAACAATTTTTAAATTGAGTTGCTGATGACTTACGCCATCTGTCAGAAGAAATATCATCATATATCAAGTTGATATTAAAAATATCAAATGAAAACACCCTTGCAGCCTTTGAATAATTTTTAACGCTTTGCCAAATGTTTTCATTTTTGTTCGCTCCTGACGAGGACAAACTATTTTTTTGTCGAACGTCGAGATAATAAAAATATTTACTCGCCGTAGTATCTTTAATTTGAAGAGAGAGAACTAAAAATATCCAGTTAATGTATATTTCAACAGATGTCGAAGGCCCTCAACATCTTTCAGTTGCGCCATCAGGAGATGTCTTTTTCATAATTTATTCACTGATTCCAGTACAATTTTACTTTTTTACTATTCTAAAATCATATTAATTATTTAAAAACGACTTTAAAGGTTTTTTATAAGAAGAAAATCCGAATTTTATATTATAGTGATATGACATATCCGGATTTTGCCTTGTTTGTCTAATTCTCTGAGGTGGTTAAATAAAAATGAACTGCAGGCAGTTAATAGTTTTTCATATAGGGGGGGTTGTAGCAACCTACAGTTACACAAGCAATTTAAGGAGAAGCCATTTCTATCTATTGATTGTCTTTTAGAGAGAAGTAAACTGCATTCATAATATAATTTTTCTTTGTGCGAATCTATAATATATATGAATGTATATATGTAATTTAATATAAATGAAGCAATAGAAACCATCAAGAACCCTAATACATCAACAAAAATATACAGCTACAATATGTCCCCCTTCTATCTTAATACTTACTCTTTTAATATATATGTGTATGTATATTGATAGTCATATCTATAATCTGTCCATTTCTCTATTCACTAAGTTCATCAACCTTTCCAAGTTTTTCTTATTTTTTTTTTAAATTATGTAAATTCTTATGTCCTATATTTTCATAGATATATCTTTGAATTTTATATAATCTCTTACCATTTCCATTTTTATGTTTTAGTTTACTGAGGAAGGGCTTTCCCGAAAGCTACTTTATACAATTAATGAAATAAGTTGCAGCGTCTTATACCATTTTGTAAATTTTCGAAATCCACAAACCGTGATAATGAATTTTAAGTGTGAATTTCTAACTTCTGGATAATGCCGATGAGGTGCCTAAATCTTAACCATTAAACATAAGGCAATAACCTAACATCTATATATGAGAAATGAAACAATGCACCATTTTCTTTCTTTTTCAAATCATATAGACCTTTTACTGTTCATACACTGTTCTTACTGCAATGGTGAATATATTGGTGTAATCATTAGTATGAAATCTCTCATTAGGTTCACCAGTTTATTCCCCTAGACGGATCTATTATTGAATAATTCTTTTCACATATAGCTATCAATTCGAAGAAATTTTGTGGAATCTATTTAATAACATGCTATCAATAGATATGTTGATAGTAAATTACTTTTATTAAGAGAGATATGTAGGATAACAGTAGCTATGTTAGTTTATTTGAAAAAAAAAAAAAGATAAGGCAATTACAATTAAATAGTTGCATATATATATCGTATATTTTAAACTGTATGACAATTTTAGTATATGTCACATATCTTCAAATTAGAGCCGATACCTTAAAAGATTCTATCCTTCTTTTAAAATGTACACCTTTTCTATTTGCTACCACCCCCATATTTTGTATATATGCTATATCTTTATTAATAATACCTGTAAATCCCTATTTGTATGTAACACTAAAAATGCTGACGTCAAAATAAAAATCCAAAGAGCGGCCAGCTGGGGACAGCTCGGGAGAGGGGAGGAAAATGCCAAAGCCCATGTGGGGTCCCGAGGGACATTCTTATAGACAACCCCCCTGTAAACATGACAAGTTTTGGCAAGGGGTCAGGAGATGGTTCTAGGGGGTGTCTCTCGACAGACCGCTGCTGTCTTTCACACACAGTCTCTCCCTCCATGTCTCGGTGATAAGCATCCAAGTTTGTGTCATGGCCTCTACCTCTGTCCCATGGGCTGTTTCCGATCACTCTCGGTGTTAACATCTAGCCCTGCCTCTGCTTCTTGTTGTCCGCGTGTGGGAAGAACATCAACACTCGCCTCACGTACACGACTGCAAGTTCATCCATACGTCGGCACATTTGCAACAATATTACATATATATAAATGGGGCTCTATTTCATTAAATTTTATTTATTCTATTTAAATATCTAAATTGGATTGTATTTAGATAGATATGTAGGATAACAGTAATACGCTAGTTTATAAGAAAAGAAAAAAAAAAGATGAAAGGAAAGAAATTGTGTGCGTTGATTAGTTTCATTTCTTATATAGAAATGGCGCTCATTTTCCATATGTTTTATTTATGTTTAACTGGTATTTTGTGAATTTTGAAAGCAGAATGTCCGAAGCAAATGTTTTTATGTGGTTCTAATTTTTTTTAACTCAATATGTCCATGATTTGCTTAAAGATATAACCAAGAATTACTATACAGCACACCGGGTATATAAGCAGAATATACCAATATTAAATTAGAGCGGAACGGTAGTTTAAACTGGCGCAACCTCTGTAAGAATCTACAATTGATGAGCCAGCAGGCCCTTCCAATATTTTTCTATTACAATTAAGAACAGTGGGAAGTGGTTTCATTCGATAAGAAAAGAAAGAACATTTACAGTCTCATTTCCTAAATCTATAAGATGTTTTTATAGACACCTGTGTATAATTCTTTCGGGTCTAGACCGTTAATTTCTATGTCTTACCCGTGTCCTCCCATATAAAGTGTCGTTTAAAAAAATCACCACCAATTAGATTTAAGCACGAGGTCAGTAGGTAAATGTCCTCCAATCAAAGGCGAGTGTTCGTCCTAGATAACGGCTCATTGGACAAAGCCATTATTGAGAGAAAATTGGAAGCAATCAGAAAAAAACTGGAAACCAATACGGAAGCGTGTCTTGTGATCTGTTTGGACAAACCTTATAGGAAATTCTACATACAAAAGATGGAAGCATTAAAACATGAATGTTTCTTTTTATACGTAAACAAACTTTTACTGTCCTTATTTATTTATTACCAGTTGCAAATAAGACACGCTATATCCGATCTGGATAATTGCGCGTTAAACTATTTACAATAATTCATATTATAGTAGAGTAGGTAACAGAATTGTAAAAAAGAAAATAAACAATTAAGAAAAAGAGCATTGAATAAACATATACATTAAACAAATAAGCAACAACATAAGCAGATAGAAGAAATCGCAAGGTAGTTATTTACAGTATGTTAAGCAATGATGGAAGTTGATTTAATGAAGTTATCTGTAATAATTAGTATCGTGGAGAGAGAAAGTTGATCAAGTTGAGCTTTTTAAAATGAGTTAAAATCTAAAGTAACTTATTAATTATTTACATTGATGTGAATCAAGTTGCATAGTAGTGTAGCTCCTCAAGCTGCATGAAGCTGTCTATTTATAATAAAAATTCTGCAGAATATAATACTGTACTATAATACTGTCCTTACTGCGATGACAAAATACTGGGAGGGTTTGCCTCATCAGTGATAAACCCTCCCTAAATTGGCGAAACCACAGAAAGGGTGATGTGTTAGCCAAGCCCTCCCAAAATTATTTGTATCGCAGTAAGGGCAGTAGAAGTTCGTTTTATGTATTAAAGAAACTTTCGCACTTTAATGCTTTCATTTCCTGTATATAGATGGAACGTTATAGCTTTATATTAAGAAATTCTATACCCACGTGTATAGTGAAATATTGGGGAATATATGTTAAATGGTTAAAGCAGGTGTTGACACGAAGATTTGGGAATTTAATAAAAACATCTTCAGATAGTTCAACTAAAGTTCACCTGTTGATGACTTTCACCACATCTATCTGAATAAGTATATCTATATAGAAAGGTTTGATTAAAATTTGATATTTTTTCTTTGTTTTATTCATTTTTACCACACGTCAATAGCAGAAATTGTTTCATAACTTAGGTTATATTAAAAGACAGTAGGTGGTATAGGGAAAAACTGGCTCCAATTGTGCAAATTTAGATGAACAAGGAAGTTTCGGTCCAATATATTGGAGCCTCCTGATTCTTGCGCTGAGCCAAATTTTTCTTAGAAAGGAAAGCGTAACATTGTCGGGAAAACATTCTCTGAATGTGAAATGCACTATTTCATTGTAGAAATGGCATACATCGGCATTTTGCGACACATGAAAATCGGAATCCCGCATTTAGCGCTTCAATAAGCGAAGCCCAATAAAGCAGAATAAAGCGCTAAAGGGAGAATTCCTATTCTCGTGTGTAGCAAAATGGCGGTGTATGCCCTTTCTACATTGATTACTATATTAAACATTCGGAGTATGTCTAACAGGTAATACTTCGCTTTTCTTTCTAGGACAAATTTGGATTTATTGGGCTTCGCTTTCTAAATAAAGTCAACCCCAGCAGTGAGTGCAAGTATATAATTGAAGAATTCGAATTGCTTCCTACATATGTAGAATAATGAATATGTCGACATGTGATGCCCGTCAAGTAAAAGTCAGTCGCTAACTACCCACATGATTACCCACATAACCGATGCTACATGAACTTGGAATAGAATAGTATTGTAAATAAATTTTGGAATCCGTGAGATATTTGAAATGGCTAAAAAAATTGTTCAAAGACTCCTTTTGTAGTTTAAAAAATATTTGCCCTCATCAAAACAGATCAAAATAAACACGTGAAATGATGGTTTTAAACGTGTTTTTTTTTTTCTGATGAAGGTCAACGTTTATTGATTTATTTATTTTTTTTGTGGACACGTCAAATTGACCTAAATACATTAATGTTGACCAAGCTACATCTTTAATATTTCTCTGTGATGTCCAGTAGTTGGGTCAAGTTCTTGACACAAACAACGCGAGGTCCGAAAGATTTAGGTTTCCTATGTGAGGTACTAACAGTTAGATATTCAGATCTATGATGTCCGAATACTGAAATGTATGATTCCAGAACGTGAGTTCCGGGCAATGGAAGGTTTCGGTCAACACGAGAGATTTCAACCAAAACATTCTAATTGGGACTGGTCGCCATTTTCCTGATTGGTGAGGAAACTTCCAAACGAATGTGCAATTAGTTTTTTGCCTGATTCTTGGATGTTTTCCTCAGAAGACAACTATTGTTTTGGAATTTTGTCCTATTCCTTTATCTTAACCATATATCTAACAATCTACGGACATTTTAAAACAATATGTGATATATATTGTGTTAAAATGAGCGTCAATCATGATACTAATGTTGATAATGCAAGATATCACTAGGGCTGGAAAATAAAAAAAGTCAAATAACACGATATTCCGATCTAACGTGAATGATTCAATTTGGAAGCTGTTTTTTTTTTTTACCTGAGTTTTTACCTTGCCAGCTGGTACGTTTTGGACAGCTATATATTTATTTATTTATTTATTACAAAACACACGCTATATCCTATGTGGATATTTGCGTGTAAATGTTTAAACTATTTTATGTACATAGCTTTTAAATATATATATATTACGGGAAAATGGATTTCTGCTGATTTTGGTATGCAGTGGCGGAAAATCTTTAAAATATAAATAGTTTTGATCAGGAATACATTTAATTGAGCTTATGAAACATCAATACATGAATTGAGGAAAGTATTGCCTGATTTAATGCTTAAAAATAAAGAAAATAAAATATTATTTACACAATTGCAGAAATATTTGAGCTGAGCCGGCCAACGGGAAACAACAACAATAGATTTATATATGGAAAGTTATGACCTCTGGTGGTAGATATATACAGAGTAATTTGTTCTGGGAATTATAATTTTTATTTTAGATATTAGATATTTATATTTAGATATAATTTTATATATAGTATTTCTAGTTTTAGAGAGAGAGAGTGAAAGTTATTTAAATTTCCATTTTAATTTTAAAAGAAATAAAGTTTATTTACATATTTTCAAAAATGTTTAATATATTGTTAGAGAGTTGACCACCACTAAATTAATGGCATAAATATAAATTATTTTAAAATAAAAACACCATACTAATTGAAACTAGATTTCTCAATTTCTTAACGTAATTTAGTTCCACGGTAGTTGAGATAGAGTCTGCAGAATTTGTTAAATTCTCTATATTCTTCTTTACTGGAAAACATTAGGCTTAAACTGGAACTGTTCATTTGACTTTGTACTCTCAAATCTTCAACAGCTATGGCATGCGGTTGGTGTTCTGTTTGATATATGTACGTTGATATTATGGAAATATCAATCTCACGACGGCATTCATTGATTAAACATAAGATGTGCTATGTATTGTAAAATAATCATTAATTTTATTAATTCTATGTTATCATCATCAATTTGTTATAAAACTAATATTAGGAAGAGTAAATTTTCATTGCTTTTGTGTTCATCAAATCTTGTTATTAATTTAAATAAATTATAATTTTATTTTTCAGGCGCAATAACAATGGCAATGACAATTCTTGACAATGACAATGCAAATTCTTCGTAATATTATTTTTATAGCAAAATGATTATTATAACAGATAATACAAGGTTATTTTACAATACATTATAAGTTTAATATAAAGCAATAACGCGCCATCTATATATAGCAAATGAGAAAATTTAGACGCGAGATTTCTTTCATATATATATCAAACTTCTACTGTCCTTACTGTGATGAAAAAAATATTAAGATTCGCAGTGAGAAAAGTAGAAATTTGATATTTGTGTGAAAGAAACGTTCGCGTCTAAATGTTCTCATTTGCTACATTATAAGATGTTAGTGGCCAACTTGGTGCGTGTTAAACGGTTGCAGTGTGGTGTTGTGCTATAAGTGTTCATTATGGTTATGTCACTTCATACCGACGTCCATAAACTTCTGTATGGTTGACATTTGTTAGATGAATGCTTGTTCAAGGTACAGAAATATTCATGTCTCACAACAGCATATATAGATTGAACCTAATATGTTATCGTGCTTTAGATGTTCTTTAAAATTCTATATATAGGGTGAGAACGCCCTTGTAACCTTAGAATAATTATTAACGCCTTGCCGAATGTTTAATTTTTATTTTCTCCTGACAAGGACAAATGATTTTTGCTGAAATGTCAGAATAATAAAAGATTTACTGACCGAAATATATTTAATTTTAAGAACTATGAATGCCGGCTAACTCTTTCTTCATGATAATACAAGTCTATGTGTATTTTTTTTGCTTATCCTTAGTACACGTGGTACAGGCCATGTTAACAATGGTAAGTAGAAGTAGGCGACTGCTTTTACTGTAAGTGCACCACATGTCTACACATGTGAAAAGCAGTTCGAATTTGCACTTATAAATGTGCAAAAGCCCCGTTTGGTTACTTCCACTCGCTGATGGGGTTGGACTTTTAGAAGAATCGGGGGCTATTGGAGCATTTTTTTTTAATCAGAAAAAAAAGCTCATTGCGGGAATCGAACTCGGGTCGTAGAGGTCGAAAACCAACGGTTTAGACCATCCTTCCACCGATTCCCCTGTATGTGTAAGTACTTGTATGTAATTGTCTGACATGTTACAAGAGCTGTGTGTGGTTTGTTAGATTGGGACCTTTGCCGGTCCCAAGCTCAGATGAAAAAGAAGGAGAGGGAGCAGTAACAAGCTCGGTAAAAAACCTGGGCTCAGCTGACCCGGCTGATAGTACCTTGTAAGGGCTCCTAATCCAGGGATACAGGATAAGCAGCGTTTGTACTCCATATTAGGAGCGGCTGCACATGGTGTCTGTTCCTCATGTCAGAGGCGGCAATTTCATATTGGAGCTAAGTCGGCCTGCCACTGAGTAGTGCTCCCAGTCTTAATGACAAAGGCAGACGCATTCTACTTCACCCAGTCATGATGGTTGTCAAGTCTCAAAATCTACAAGTTTGATACCCTAATATGATTGAGTGGAGATAAGAAAGAAGAAGAAGTAAGTGGTCACGGAAGTCTTCCATTCAGCCATATATCAAACAGCCGACCTTCGCATACAGCACTAAATCTCTTGGTGAATAATGAGCTACTTCATTGGGCAAACATTTCACACTATTTACATTTGAATGGCCGTGTTAAACTTACACAACATTTGTGCCAGAACTGAAGTCTTGAGTAATACATGTTTATAGCTTATGGCTTACTTTGCACCAAAGGCCATTCCATCTCTTCCCTACCACTCTGTCAGTGTCCTCGTTCGAGATTTAACAATTCGATTGTGAAATATTATATTAGAACCTCTTTTTTTGACAATTTCCTAATCTATAGTTTTCATTAGCCTTTGCTGAATTATTTTTTCAGAGTGTAAATCAGCATAATATTGTATATGACACCATAACATATTTGACCTGAATGCTAATATTTATCTTTGCAGTCTCATTTTTAATGCAACATTTTATCACGATTTGAAAAGAAAATGGAAGCATTCAATGCTTTAAATGAAATGATAGGATGAAAATAAATCAATTTTCAATTTCGAAGGATGCTTCCCAAAGGATATGACAATAGAATATTTTGATCTTCTGATTATTACTGATTCATAAATATATTTTATATAGATATATTCTAAATCAGAAATGTATTTTATGTGTTATTTCCAACATAAATATTTAAAATCTATTTCTACAGTCCTTATACTGCAATATTTAAACATTGAAAGAGGGAAAGCATGGCTCATCAATGGTGAATACTCCTAGTTGTTTCGCCATTTTTATCTCCAGACCGTTTCAATATTGTATTAGACTGAATTGATATGTACCCTGTATTTGTTATTGAGTACAGTAAATTTGTGTTTTGAAATAACTATGTAAATATGCTTCTAGGACTGTAAAATTGTTCTAAATTGAATATACTGTATAATGCATCGCGCAATGCTCTTCCGCTAAATCACAAAATAAGCTTGTTAGGCATCATTAAGAAACACTGAAGCTGTCTATTCTGTTCCAAAATAACTTTGTTAGGTACCGATCAAAAAGAACAACCTAGCTTATGTTATTTACTGAGAAATACGAACAGGTTCTTCACAGAAAAAAAGTATAATGCTGGATTCGATCCCGGTTCTAGACTGTCAGGATTCGAGGGTTTAATTAGAATAAAAAGGTTGCATAAAGCGTTTCGAACCAGGGAAATCCGATTCTCAGGCTAAAGCTTTCGCAGCAGAGCTATTTCGTCTTATACCCGTAGGGGTCTGGAGATTAAAATGGCGAAACCGCTGGGAGGGTTCATCCCAGAGGAGCCATACCTTCCCTCTTTAAAAGCGTAATTATTAAAATAATATGACTGTATTTTTTTTTTATTTGACATATCGGACGCAATATCACAGCTCGGGATACTTGCGCTTAAATAAATTTAGCAACCTATATACAATTCAATAACCGAACTAAAAACATATTCAAAACTGAAACGATGGTTTTCTCAAACAGAAGATAAAATCCAAATGAATTATTTTAGTAACCTATATACAATTCATTATATACAACTCAATAACCCGACTAAAACACAATTAAAACTGAGAGGGATGTAGAAATATATTCTAAATACATATTTTCATAAAGACATAGCGTATATAAAATATATTTCTTAATTTTCAGCGATAGAGGGCGATTATAATTATGGTATTTTAGATATACTTTAGTCTTGATATTACCAATGATTCAACGCTGATTAGATCAAAACCTTTAAAATAGTTGTTTTCAAGTGATATTAATAATATTATCATGTAAAAGATGTGTTTTATTTTCAAAAAAAGGGCTGAGAAGGTTGTCTATTGATTAACTAAACCCCCCCTTCTTAACTAACCTTTTTCTATTATTGCATTTAGGTCTGAGGAAGTAGGTTTAAAATAGAGATAGAGAGAGAGAAACATAGCTTGAGAAATGTGACAAATTTAGCCGCTAGTTATAAAACATTCATATTAGCAAATTATCCTGAATATTATATGTGGTTTAAACTACCTCTCCACAAACCTTAAACTACAAAAATTAAAATTTGAGAAGGGAGATCATGGCTCATCAATGTTTAACCCTCTAAGCGGTTTCGTAAGTTTACAGTCAATATAAATAGCTTTGATTTATATATATTTAAAAAGGTATAATTAAAATTAATTTATAATTTTCAGCAATAGAAGAAGCTAAAATCATTGTGATATATAAAGAAACCATAAATGTGTAGAATTTGATATAGAGAGGGATTCTCAGTTTGAACAGAATTTGTGAATAATTATGATTCGATAAATTGAGTTTTATCATTTACTTGTTGCTACTAAAATATCGGCATTAACTATATTTGAAGCATAATCTTTGAACGCACATTAAGGAAAAATCTTAATAAAACGAGAAGAAAGTCGTAGAAAGTCCTCGAACTCTTAGAGTATTCCAACAGAGATGTACAGAACAAGGAGGACGTGAACCCCAGAGTAATATAAAAAATAGCTATACAGAACAAAGAAGGGTAATCTTTATTTCCAAATAACTACTAAACACAACAGAAGGACATGATTGTGATTTATCCTGTATTAACATCCATCAACCGTGACCATTGTCAAATTAAATGCCCCGTCTGTCGTTAAACACAAAGTTGTTGAGAAATACTTAGAAAAAAAAGACTAAGTTGGTTAAATAGTAGGCAAATATTAGATTTCAGTGATAGACTCTTATCTCTTTCGAAACATAAAACATTTCTCCATTAAGTCGTGATACATATTCTAAGTATACGTGGCCATCATAATCACGGTAGGTAGTCAGTGACTGCTCTATCTGTAAGCACGTCTACACATGTGATGAGCATTTCAAATTTTGAACATTTTGAACATACAATTGAACCAGAGCCCCGTTTGATTAGTTTCAATCAAAGGACCGATGGTTTAAATAAAACTGTATGCGTGTGAGATTGCTTGCAATCAAAGGTGGAGTTGTACTTCTGCATGAATCGTGATCATTGAATTTGTTGTGGCTTTCAAAATTCGACGGTATTGTTGCATCATGATTAATGCGCGTATTTTTTAAAACTATTTATAATATTATTTTCAATATATTCAAAATTTATATTATATATTTATTTATTTTTATAAAACAGATTATTACTATAAATTATTATGTACCATAAAACATTTGTATTTTGATACACTGAATACACCACCTGCTTTAAACTTTGATGTGATGAATAAAGAGATACGAGGTGTTACCTAAAAATATAGTTGTCGTGTTATTGACTGGTTTAACCTTGTAGGATGGTTGAGACACTTGATGCAACAGTATGTGCCACTTCTCCACAGAATCCGCTCCCACTAAGGGAGATTTATCAAGACACTAGTGTTGTAGCACTGCATAGAGCAGCGCAACATTTGATCTCTCTGTACCAACCTAAGTTATTGCAGCACATGTTAGCGTGAACGGATGAGTGACATGTAATTCTGACAACCCATACTTGACCCCAATATCCCTACGTAACAAACCGTCAAAAACAACCCTCATTTAATATTACGTGATTTTTATGAGTATTATATATTTATTGTAAACAAAATAATTTATGCTCTTCCGTTAGAAGTTCATAATTCATGATGGAGCGAAACTATAATCTTATATTTAGGTAGGAGAAGTTTTCTTAATGATAGAAATAGAGGAATCCGATCATTACAAAATAGCAGATAGAAATTTTGCCAAGAAGAGTGTGATCTGTAAAAATACAAATAGATCGATAGATGACGCTCATTATAGCGATTCTTTTGACAGATGATAAGTGCCTTTTTTATCATTAAATTTACACCCGACGAAATTTCTATCCTTATTTTTAGCCATAGAATTGTCTTAAATACATTACCAGCTAAACACCATTTTTACAAATTACTAAATATTCCAAGAGTTCCTGATTGATTGATTGATCTGATAAAGCCCACTCTGAAAAAACGAGTGTCATTAGCATGAAACTATGGTTTCCAGATCGGTCTTGTGAGTTTGCAAAAGCTGGTGTTGACAGGTTAGAAGTGACATTTATTTTTATCAATAGATATAAACCCGACGATATTTATATCCTTATCTTTGCGGGGCTATAGAATTGGCTTAAATACTTTACCAGTTAAAATAACACCTCTTTTAAAAATTCTGAATTTTTCAAGAGTTCCTGATATATATTTTCATGACAAAGTCCACATTAAGTAGACGAGTGCCATTAGCATGAAACCATGGTCTCCAAGTCGGTCTAATAGGTTTTCCAATAGCTGGTGTTGTGTGTGGCTTTGTCTTCTAACTCTGTTGCGCTGGTTTGGGTAGCCTTTCAATATTTGACGCTTAGTTTCATCGTCTATGTTGACAGAAGACAGTTGTCCTACATTTTTAGCTATACAAAATAACAGGTGACGCCACAGCCTATATATTAGAACGTAATCCAAGAAATTTCCAAGAAAGTATTTTCACAGATGTTATTAAATTTAGTTCATGAACGGTATTTCTCCTAATGTTTCTTAAATCTAACTTCAATAAGTTGCAGATTGACCTATTTGTTTGTAACAGCACTATTACGATTGCACGCATAACTCTAATTTATCTTTTAAAATGAATACCATAATAATATTTGAAATTGAATAATCTGATGATATCAGAGGGTGAAGCTTCGTCTCATAGGATAATAAAAGGCCTCTGTAAAAAGACTCCAATGTATATTTCCATTTCGTCGACAACCTGCTGTATACTGTTCATTTAGAGTCACAATTTTTACTCTTCCGTTAGAAACTTTTATGTATTGGTATTTTTTTACTATACCCATGAACAAAACATAAGGAAGATGCACCATTTAAAATGCATATCAAGATTCAGACAATATTTCTGAAAGATATTTGATGCACAGTGTCCATTATCGAAGACACAAGAGATAACCAAATGTAAATAAAATTGCCTCTGTCTCTTTCAAAAAAAAAAAAAAAAAACAGAGCACCAGTGACATCAAAGATTTTCTAATTCTTTAAATTTTGTCCATGATTGTATATTATCTCTAAAGGCCTTAATGCAATGATAAAAATATATTCGATGAAAGAGCTTAGGTTCCCCCAGCGAAAGCGCTGATAGATTTCAACACTGATGAGCCAAGCTCTCTTATCTAATAATATTTATCATTACATAGTAATGATAGAGATAATATATATCATAAGAAATTAAAGAAACTTCAGCTAGTAAATATTTAATTTGAAGAACTATGAATTTCGGCCAGGCAGCCTCTATCTTTACGATAACATAAGAAATAGATTGTCATGAACAATATTTTTTTTACAAATTATTTCAATATCTTACATTCATTGCATATCCTTTCTTTTTGTTTTTTTCTCTAGCTTTCTAGAAATGCAAATACTGTATAACAGTCTCGTTTCAAATATTCAAAACCCCGGATTCGTGGTTGAAGAATTTTAACATAAGACTAATATTTACAGATCCAGGTACGCGCCATTTTATATAAAAATACTAATAGTCTTAATAAAAAAAAAAAGAGATCTTGTATATAATGGTCTCTTGTATATATTATATTGTGTTCTGTTATATATTCTGAATTGCCATTACAAGGAAACTGGCTCAACATATTTTCATTATAAATTTGTGTAATATTTCCAAATATTTAGAAAGAGTGCCTTGATACTAAATCTGAAACCAAGGTATACAAGTTGACTTTTGTCTGAATTTACCAAAACTAGTGTTATGATACATTCTTTAATGACCACCTTTGCTTTCTGCACAAATTTGATGGATAAATTAGTTTTTAAAATGATAGGAGCCTTGGTTGATAAAAGAGAGAGAGAATAGATTATTTTAGTTTTACACTATTAGATTATATGGCATTAAGATTTTCACTATAAATACGTACTATAAAACCACACAAAAATATATCAGATTATATCATTGATATGTACATTATGAATTTTATAAAGTGAACATAAACTTTTATAAAGCTGATGCCTGAAAGAAATTCTGATTCTATATTGGCTTGAGATTTAGACTTATTTACGGACCTATCATTAAACATTTCCAATTGGTATATTCGTAAGTAAAAATGGGTTCAAGCAGCTATACATATGAATTTATTTTTACACTTTTTAGAGAGTATAATAGATAGCTTCATTATTAATATAGAAATATCAAACCTCCAGGAATCGGTTTCTTTTTAAAATTGTTTATTCACAAATCTCTCTCTCTCTAGCTATCGGAAATGGAAGTCCATCAACAGGAACTAAACACGATACAATAAATAGATTAATATAATTTTATACGACTTATAGTGACTCAAAACGAGAGAATCATACAAGTGGATAACTCCGCCTTTGCCGGTCCCAAGCCCGTATGAAAAAGGAGAAGGGGGAGCAGTAACAAGCTCGCTAAAAAACCTGGACTCAGCTGACCCGGCTGATAGTACCCTGTAAGGGCTCCTAATCCTGGGATACAGGAAGAGCAGCGTTTGTACTCCATGTTAGGAACGGCTGCACATGGCGTCTGTTCCTCATGTCAGAGACGGCCATTTCTTTTGGAGCTAAGTCGGCCTGCCACTGAGTAGTGCTCCCAGTCTTAATGACAAAGGCAGACGCATTCTACTTCACCCAGTCATGATGGTTGTCAAGTTTCAATATTTACAAGCTTGATACCCTAATATGATTGAGTGGAGATAAGAAAGAAGAAGATACAAGTGGATACATTATACAGTATAAAGTGTCATACAGTAGATAATTATAATTATATTCTATCAATACGCGTGAAGACATTGTAAGTATACATTGCCATACATATCTGTACGCCCGGAATTGCAGAAAGATGAATTTACAAAGGTCATATGTAGGAATACAACTGTAGACAAAGAGGGCCTTGGAAAATATTGGCGATTTCTCACCTACATATTGGTGTTGATAAAAGATTTTAGAACTCCTTACAAGTTTCAAATAATTGGTCAATAATGTTTGATTTCACCCTATTCAGAAAATATTTTTTACATCTATTCTTAAGCTTAAGCACAAAGATTTAAGTTATGTCTTTTAATGAAAAAGACCCTTTACATTGGGGAAATACTCTTTCGCAATCATTTTGATAACGCGCGAGCTTCATCCCTTATAATTACATATTAAGAATTTAAAAAGAAGTTGTTTCGAAAGCAAATCTTTAAGGATGTTGAAATTTTGCCTATGAAAGAATTCACATAAATCCTTAATTATAATGGGCGCTATAAGATGTAGTAAAATGGATTAAGGAAATATTTCATGGATTTACACACTCAATGTTTTGGGCCCATTTCCCATTCTTCCTGGATAGAACTGGGGCGGAAGGTTTGTTCTTGTTCCTGTAGTCGGACAATATTGATGATTGTCATTCCTAACTAGCTTTGTGTGTATTTATTCTACACAATTCAGCTTTACACATGTTTATTGATGATTTAAGTCTTTAAGAAATGGGATCTGCTTTTCATGCAACTGAACGTTTCTGATCGTTTGTGTGTGCCAATTTCTTCAAACCAAATTCAATTAATTCTTTTTATTCTTCCATTTTTCATCGACTTGAAATTTATTAGTACCAATATTTTAATGTATATGCTTTGAGTGTGTGGCTTGTTGATGTTTGGAAATTCTACGTGCTCTCATATAGTTGTTTCCCGTTTTCCTAAACGAAGAAAGACGCGTTATCTATTTGATGTACAACATAGAGAGACGCTGAACGTCATAAATTCATCTTCTTGTAGAAATAAAACAAAAATGAAAATACACCTTTTGAAATGTGTTGGAGCTATTTTCTTCAACGTGTAGTTCAAACTACAATATATAGCCTCAATATATTTCAATAGAAACTACTGAATATTAAACGGGTTCATATAAGATTGTGAAAATAAGATTGTGGATTGTCTGGAATGACTCATACATATCAACAAAAGGAACCTGAAATCTCATGTCATCAATAAGTTTTATAATGCTATGAAACATTTAGATCTACTTTAGGAAATGAAACATTAATGTTTCTTTTACACATATAACAAACTTTTACTGTTCTTACTGTGCGAAGAAAAATATTTGCTATGAGATTACATGCTATAAATAAGGATAATAAAAATTTGTTTTATGTGAAAAAAGGAACATTTGTGCCTTAATGTTTTCATTTCCTATATATAAATGGCGCGTTATTGCTTTATATTGAGAACTACTTCAGTTATTATCAGCATAACATAAGGGACAATTTTCGCATGTTGAATGTCTCTCTCTTGTTCCAAAATCACTTTACTAGGTACCAATCAAAAAGAGCAACCTAGTTTATGATATTTGCAACAATCATTAATGATATGTGATGTTTATTCACATATTAAAACAAAGGGTCCAACGCGGGATTCAATCTCAGTTCATGGCTGTCGGGATTCGATAGTTTTACCCACTCATCCAATGTTGAATGTGAATGCATGTGAATCGCATGTTCTAAATCAGTGTAATGATCCAATACAGAGTAGTAGCTATGATGTTCCAAGCGATGTCTACTTACTTCTGAAGGCCCAGGGAGTCATCCTTCGAAGTCCGAGGATCACCTGGAGGAGTCCGCCAGCGCAGTCCCCGGTGACATTAGCACTGGAGCTGGCCTTGAGCACTGTGGGCATGAGCTGTTTCAGGAGGTTGTCCACGACAGACTTGAGGCTGTCTTCCATATGCTGCCATGCCCGAGCGACAGGCCTTCGCTCCGCGCCGCACTCGGCGGCTCCCAGCACCAGCGCCGCTACCACCACAACCACCGCCAGCCGTCCCATCTCCATCTGACGACTTCTCCCTCTCACGTGACAACCGGTCCTCGGCCAATCAGCGGCCTGCAGGAATTTCTGGCATGACCCCTCGAGCTTTAGGTTAGTGGTGGGTCGCCTTCCGTGTCTCGCTTGTCCTTTCCTTTTCCTTTATCGGGGAAAGGGAGACGATGACCTGGTTTTCCGAACGGTTTTCGCCCCCCCCCCCCCCTAATGTGTGTTACCATTGACGCCCAGGAATTTTCCGAATTTGTACTTCCATTTTGTTCCTGAAATAATAGCAAATGATTCCGGTTTCTCCACTATATATATAAATAACTCATGGACAAAACATAAGGAAGTTGTATTCTTTAGCATGTATATACCGGGATTCAGACAATGACTCTGAAAGATATCGGATTCACAGTGACCTTTATTGAAAACATACGAGATAACCAAGTGTGAATAAAAAAATTACGTTTTTTTCTTATTAAAAATAAAAATAGATGAACGGAGACATAAAATAATTTTCACCTAAGTTTTATCCATGAGTATGTATTAACAACAACAAAGAGACATATCCTGACTGCTCCTATGATAATAAATGGCAGAGCGCCATCTAATGAAACAATAATCAACTAAACGTTGATTCAATTTGTTCCATGATAGTTGCCCGAACTAATTTCTTGATAAATCAAGAAGAGCCAACCACGAACGTTGGACCTCACATATTTTAAACAAAATATCCATTATAGAAAGTAAAAAAATATGTCAAACTTTGACATAAATTATATATATTTTTAAATATAATATTATTAAATTAAGTTTCATTATGAAATGCATTTTAAAATATACTTAATATCTTATTTTCCCCTATTGAATTACAGGTAGCAGGTTTTAATATTTATGAGTTTGCTTCACAGAAGTATTTATTGCGAAGTCTCGTTTGGGGCTATAAGACATTTTTTTCTCTATTTACTTTCCTTCCTCAAAAAGCTACGAAGAATTATATTTTCCAGTTTCATTCTAAAATAACTTTATTAAGTACTGTTCTAAAACGGTCGTCAAATTAACCTTGTTACGAAATCACTTTATTAGGTACCGCTCAAAAAGAGCAACCTAGTTTATGATATTTACAACAATGAATAATATGTGAAGGTTATTCACTTATTAAACAAAATGTTAAGGCGGGATTCGATCCCGGTTCATGACTGTCGGGAAGCGAGGGTGTTATCCACTCGTCCACCGACTTATGTCAAATATACAATAATTATATATATATATGTTATGAATAATTTTTGTTGTTGTTAGATAAGGCTTGATAAGACAAAGGATCTATAAGATAAAGGGTTGAGGTGCAGTCGTGATAAGAAAAAGATAATTATTTACCGTCAAGTAGCTTTTATTTTCAATTACTTGAGGAAAGATTACACATTAGTTATTTTCACATTATATAGAATTTATAAAGTTAATCCTATATTAGTGATTTAAAAGGATATATGTTAACTACGCATATTTACAACAAAACTACACAACAAAAACTGAAAGTCTTTCTAAAAACGATAATAACAAAAGTAAAATTATCAATGAATAAAATAAAATATATATATTTTTTAAAATATAGAAATATTTGAGTTTTTAGATTATATAATATATATATGCAATTATTACATATATATATATGCAAAATAGTACAAAAGTGAAATACTGTGATTAGGTGGATACATTAAGAAAAAAAGGCATCTCATTATTGTGCAACTAAAATTTGATGATGGCTTGCGCCATTTATCGTAATAAATATCAACTCTTCGTTGATTTTTATTTATTCCAGAATTGGCCAAATATCCATTCTTGATTAATCAAGAAAGTCTAACCACTTTATTATTTCTTCTTTATTAATCTATAATATGTGTTTTAGCCAATTCTGGATTATTTTAAATTCGGCGATTAGTTGATTTTTATCTCGACAGATGACGCAAGCCATCATCATATTTTAGTTTCACAATCAGGAGATGCCTTTCTCTTAAATAAATATAAAATTTCTTCGCCTATTTACAAATATATTTTAAAAACAGCATCGTTTTGAGTATAGTAATAACTGGTCCTTTTTAAATAATTGATCTTAGTTTTTTTTTTTTTAATTTTCTAGCATTTGGAGTAAGGTTTTCTTTTAATCGTTCTAATATAGCTAATGCCAGAGATCCGAAGAGAATTTTTGGTATATTTAGTTTTTTTTTCTCTATTTTGCATTTTTTTGTAGTTGAAATCCTTCTTACAGGTAAGCGTAGTTAGGTTTTTCAAATTTTTCACATACATAAAAGTTAAATTCTTCTTCAATTATATGAGATAAATTCTAAGACTTCAGATAATTTCTAAGTTACAGTATTTATAATAAACCAGTTAGGTTCTCTTAATTTTGCTGATGCATCTGTTGACGAATGTTTCGAATGATTTAGTGCTTTGGTTGATGCGAGTCGTAAAAATTGGGAAGTCAGGAATAAGTTTCGGAGTTATTATATTATATATATATATATATAAATTGTTTATTTGTGATGTCTTCTATGAAGTATTCAGAGAGATACTTCCTTATGTATTTAAAAGTAGAGGCTTGTTTGGAAATTCTTTGGAAATATTGAAATATACGAATTAATTATTAATACAGAATAAAATACATTTTTAATTTTTTTTGGTGTCGCAGAATAACTATGTATATAAAATGGAATGCTGAGTCTATATTTGTTACTCCTCTAGGCAAAAACTACTAATACAAACTCCTACTGCCCTTACTCCGATGAAAAAAATATATTGGGAGGGCTTGGCTCATCAGTGGTGAACCCTTCCAGCGGTTTCGCCAATTTAATCCACCAGACCGCTTCTCAGAGCTCTAATACTGTATTGGAAAATTCTGCTTATAAACGCATTTCTGAAGGGTGGAATTTCAGAAATGGTTTTCAAGAAAACTATGGACATATGCTTATAGGACAGTAGAATTACATTCAAATATTTGCATCGAGCAATGCTCTTCCGCAAACAATAAAGACAAGGTCAGTTAGGCATAAATTAACACAAAGCAATAACACGCCATTTATATATATAATGAAAGGATTTAAAAGCACGAATGATTATTTTATACATAATACAAAATTCTACTGTCCTTACTCCTTACTTTCATCGGAGTAAGGGCAGTAGAAGTTTGTATTATGTATAAAAGAAACATTCGTGCTTTTAAATCCTTTCATTTTATATGTATAGATGGCGCGCTATTGTTTGTGTTAAAAACTACTAAGTCAATCAGTACTTAATTACAGATAGAGGTAGTTGAAGGTATAGTTTAACACATATTATATACATATAAATTTGTTGATGTTGTTGTTGTCGTGTCCAATGAAGAGCCTCAGATGTTTCTATGTATCGCTCTATCACAGAAGTCGCAGTGTCCTCTATCTTGGGTGTGTAAAGCTGCTGCTCTGGGTCCAAGTCAATTTTATGCTGTTGTTGTCGTATCCAATGAATAGCCTCAGATGTCCCCATACCTCTCTAACACAGCAGTCGCAATGTCTTCTATCTTGGGTCTGTATAGCTGCTGCTCTGGGTCCATGTCAATTTTCTCTTGTTGTAGTCGTGTCCAATGAAAAGCCTCAGATGTTTCTATGCATCTCTATCACAGCAGTCTCAATGTCCACTATCTTGGGTGTGTAAAGCTGCTTCTCTGGGTCCATGCCAATTTTCTGTAAGGTTGCGGTCATTGATGGACATGAGAATATGTGGGTAGGTGTTAATTCCACACCAGGAAAGTTGTTACATGTCCTGTAGGTTCTTGTGTCATCTGGATGTATTGTTATATTTTTATAGTGTTTGTACTGAGTCTTGTTAATGTTTTTGTTAGTCTTCTCTCCGAGAGTTTATTTCGCATATTTGATCTTTTCTTATTTTTCTGGTGAATATATTATATTCATAAAACTTTAACATGTATATATAAGAAATTTTATTTTGTTTTGAATTATTTGTTATAAGACAACTCTGTATAGACGGCCGACAGATGGCGTCGCTTTGCATTGAATAAATTTAATGTTGTTGTTTCTTTTTGCCTGCAAAAATCTTTTTTTAGATATGTAAATATGCAAATATTTTATTTTCTTAATCTTCACACCTTAATCAGGCATCATCCCTCAAATGACAAGGATGTCCCAAATGTTCGTAAACACTTGCAAAAAATTGAAATACCAATATTTTTCGCCGTTATGTATAATGTCTTTGTATTATGTATAAAGTAATTGTATTATGTATTATTATGTTTAACCCGTAATAATATTAATCTCCAAGTAATAAGAAAAACAACGTTTAAAAAAAACACGAACTTTTGGGACAACCTTTATATTTTTATCACCGCCCAATTAAAACTAATTGTGATTTATATTGATTTTATTGTATTTAATGCTAAAAACAAGTATATATAATTTCAATCTCAAAACTTTATTGTGACATATATGTATATACACGAATATATTCCTCCCTCAACTTTATATTTTGTATTTTAGGCTAAAAATTGGTCCTTGCCACTTCACTAGCTTGAACATCATTTTGGTAAATCCGACTGATTTGATAACCCCTCACGTAGGATGTTATGAAATCGAAGTCGCACCCGACTGATGAGGGCAAAGTTCGAAACAAAGGTATACAGGTTGGCTTTTTGTCTGAATTTACCAAAACTGGTGTTGTCTCTCTCGCTAATTCTTTATAATCACTAGTAAAGTTTTTACTAGGGTGATGAACATAATGCATCATTGTTATGCATAATTAAAGGGAGAGGTGCCCTTCGAGGTACATGTATATATGAGTGTGTCTGCGTGCGTCGTTGTTTTTTTTATATATATAAATCGAAACCCAAATATCTCTAGTTCTACTTTTTAACACCAGGCGCAGCACTAGTAGGGGTTGATAGATAAATTTGATCGGCTTCTTTTTTTTTTTTTAACAATGTTTGTAAGACCTAAATGTATTTAACGAAATTAGACGTCCTAGCCTAAAGGTGGTTGAAATCTGACACATGGATAATACCAAGGTGAAAACTGGTCTATTCGGCTTGTTTTACCTATAATAAAGGGTTTCCCGATCACTGAAAATAATTATAATCAAGCTTGGAAAACTTTGATAGAAAGATATGATAATAAAAGAGAGATAATATTCTCTCAATTAGATAAAATATTTAAAATCAAATTATATAAGATCTCTACCTCGAGGGCTATGTATGAGTTGTTGGATATTTGCAACGAATCTCTTAGAAATTTGGAGACTATAGGTTTGGAAAGAAATGAAATGGTAGACGTTATGTTAATACATTTTTTTACAAAAGAAGCTAGATACTCCAATCAGACAACAATGGGAATTCTCTTATGATAATCAAGAAATGCCCTCATATCAAAGGTTTATTTCCTTTTTGGAAAAACAAGCTCAATCTTTATTGAATACAATGAAGGACACTACCTCAAAGGAATATTTGAATAAAAGAGTAAATACATACAACATCAATGTAGGTTTCAAAAATTGTCTACTATGTATATTGAGGCATAAATTGAATCAATGTAATGAATTCAGACAAATGTCAATTCAAAATAGAATAGGTTATGTAATACAGAACCAACTTTGTTTTAATTGTTTGCGTGGCAATCATTCTGTTGAGAATTGTAAAATCACAAATCGTTGTTTCCATTGCAATAAAAACCATCATACCTTGTTGCATGTGTTTTCAAGTCCACAAAGACAAAGGGAATCATCTAGTGTCCAGTTTACCTCTCCCAAATCAGTACAACCATCGAATGTACCTTCAACAAGCACATCCTGCTGTTTGAGTGGAGCAGATGGTTCTATACAAATACTGTTATCTACAGCTATAATTCATATACAAGATGTAAATGGGGAAGATCGAATTTGTAGAGCTCTGTTAGATAATGGAAGTCAAAGAAGCCTTATCACTGAAAAGTGCGCGGCAAAACTAGGAATACCCATCAGACGTAAACGTATAGCAGTTGGAGGTTTGGGAGATCAACTTGTAGAATCTTCCCTAGGTGAGGTCTTTATCAGGGTTTCTTCTCACTTTGATCATCAATCGTTTGAGACTACAGCACTGGTTCTTACCAAGTTAACAAACAATATTCCTAGTTTTACGGTCAAGAAAATAAATTATTCACATATGAAGGGATTGATCCTGGCTGATCCTTCATATTTTAAATCAAGAGAAATAGATGTAATCTTGGGGTCAGATATAGTATTCAACCTCATTCAGGAAGAAAGGAGAAATGGAAATGAAAATGAGCCATCTGCTATCTATTCAAAATTGGGATGGCTCGTATATGGTCCGACTGGCAGTCATTCAGAAATATGGCACATTTCTCTTCTGAATTGGAATCTGAAGATTTAATAAAAAGGTTCTGGGAATTGGAATCTATTCCTTTGGAAGAAATTCCTACAAAAGAAGAAAGGGGATTGTGAAAGTCATTATTTAAAAAATGTAGTCAGGGATGAATCGGGGAGGTATATTGTAAGTCTTCCATTTAAGGAATCAGCTGAAAAGTTAGGTCAATCGAAATCCATCGCAATTAGCAGATTTCTTAATCTAGAGAAAAGGTTAGAACAAAATGAAAATATATATGTTCAATATAAACAATTTATGAATGAATATATAAGATTAGGTCATATGAAGGCAAGTTGTTCTCTACAGACTGAACCAAAATATTACATTCCTCATCACTGTATTCTAAAGGCACAGCCAACTCAGTTACGAGTGGTATTTGATGCATCCACCAAGACTACCACCCAAATATCATTGAATGATCTCCTTCATGTAGGTCCAAAACTTCAAAATAATATATTCAACATCCTACTCAAGTTCCGCACGAACTCTGTTGCTTCAGTGGCCGACATTGAAAAGATGTATCGGCAGATTAGATTACATCCAGACGATATTAAATATCAAACCATACTATGGAGAGATCGTAAAGATCTAGAATTGCAGGAGTATAACTTGTTGACAGTCACTTATGGCCTTGCATGTGCCCCTTACTTGGCAATTCGAACTCTACATCAGATTGCCCATGAGGTACAAGTTTCTAATCCAAGAGTATCCAAGATTATTCGTGAGGATTTCTACGTGGATGACCTTCTGACTAGATGCCCCACAGTGGAAGACGCCAAGGGACTAGTGCAACAATTGATTGCTGTATTGGGTTCTGGTGGATTCGTCCTGAGAAAATGGGTATCCAATGAAACTTCTATAATTGAAGACTTACCTTTATTATTGAGAGGAAAAGGTGAGGTGATGGAATTTAATAGAAAGGAATCAGGCGTGAACGTTCTTGGAATCCAATGGGATCCAAGTTATGATACCCTCAACATTTCTTGTAAATCTGGTCCAGTTGATATTGAATCAAAGAGACAAATTGTATCGGCTATAGCCAGAATTTATGACCCCTGTGGCTGGCTTTCCCCTACCACAGTTGTGCTGAAACTTCTCCTCCAAGAAATATGGAAATTGAAATGTGGCTGGAATGAAGATATACCTGCTTCTATTCAAAGAAAGTGGAATACTTTTGAAAGAGAAATGAAGCATCTCCAACAAGTCAGTATTCCGAGATGTATATTCCAACGAAATTTATTAATTTCCAATATGCAGATGCATGGATTCTGTGATTCATCAGAGTTGGCCTTTTCTGCTGTCTGTTATCTAAGAATAACTTATGAGAATAATCAAATTGAGACCATTCTTTTGACCGCAAAAACAAAAGTTGCGCTCCCATCAAGAAAATAACCATACCAAGACTTGAGCTTTGCGCAGCCTTGATGTTGGCGCAACTTCAATCGCAGACAACTCAAGCACTTCCCTTTAATATCGATGAACAATTCTATTGGACAGATTCAAAGATTGTTCTGGCGTGGATTACTTCTGAATCAAAGAAGTGGCAGATATTTGTGGCCAATCGGGTGGCAAAGATTCAAGATCTGACTGCAGCCCATTCATGGCAATATATATCAGGCAAGCAAAATCCAGCAGACCTTGCTACGAGAGGAATTTTGCCTTCCTGTTTGATCAATTCAAAATTATGGTGGCATGGACCCGTGTGGTTGACATTAGATGGTTCGGAAAATATTCCTTTATTCACTATAGACCCTTCTATGGGTTTAGAAGAGCGTAGTGTTATACTGCATGCTACAATAGCAGAACCATGCCCAGAGTTTTTGTCAAAATATTCTTCCTTTACCAAACTTTTAAGGGTCATGACTTGGTGTAAAAGATTTATCAATATTGCCAGAAAACAGCCAACTCAAAGACTCTCATTTCTAACATCCCAAGACTTAAAAGACTCTCTATTACAAATCGTCAAGATTATTCAGAGATGTGAATTCACCCCAGAAATCAATGCTTGCATAAAAAATATTCCATTACCAAGAAAAAGCAGGCTTATTTCGATTAACATTTTTATAGATTCCCAAGGAATTCTTAGAGTAGGCGGAAGATTACGTCATTCGGATTTAGATATTGATCAGAAGCATCCTATGCTAATTCCTAAAGATCATTTGGTAACCAAATTAATTGTAATGCACTATCACATAAACAATCTTCATTCTGGAACTCAATTAACTTTATCTTTGATTCGAAATAAATTTTGGATTCCTTCTGGAAGAAACTTAATCAAAAGGGTCTTAAATCAATGTCTCGTATGCCTGAAGAGTAAATCTAAGGCTATTCATCAGATAATGGGAGACTTACTAAAAAATAGACTTCTTCCAGGTAGACCATTTGAAAAGATTGGTATTGATTTGGCTGGTCCCATTCAAGCAAACCTATGTTGAAAGGAAGCAAAGTTATTTTCAAATTCTACATAGTCCTATTCGTTTGCTTCACCACCAAAGCCATTCACTTAGAAATTTCATCAGATTTGACTGCGGAAACCTTTCTTTCAGCATTGAAAAGATTCATCTCTAGAAGAGGAAGACCAACTGATATATACTCAGACAATGCAACTAACTTTAAAGGTGCAAGCAACATTTTGAAAGAACGATGGAAGTTGTTCAATGCTGCTAATATTCAAGATTTTTCAGCCATAGAATCCATTAATTGGCATTTCATTCCTCCGTCGGCACCTAACTTTGGTGGATTATGGGAAGCTGGCATTAAATCAGTTAAAACCATCTTATCTAAAACGATGAAATCTAGGTTATTGAATTACGAGGAGTTACTGACCTTATTAGCTCAAATTGAAGCCTGTCTTAACTCCAGACCATTAACTTTTGTTAGCAATGATCCAAACGACTTAACAGTGCTAACACCAGGACATTTCTTATAGGAAATGCTATGCGACATGATGCAGAATCTGATCACTCTACTTTGAATCTTCTCTCCAGATGGAGTCTGATTCAACCTCAAAGAGACCAATAACCAAGATATGTCCTCTGCCTTACAATGAGTGAGCTCTTGAACTGGAATATAGTTCATGGTTGTGGGGGAGTATGTTGGATTCAAATGTAAATATTCATTAATTCATTTATTTGTATTTTTTAAATTCATTTTGTTTTCATTAATTTATTTATTTTCATTTTAATCTGTGAAGTTTATTTTGTTATTTGGCACCGTTGGTGTTTTGTTGATATTTTAATCTGCTACCATTATCATTATTGTAATCCAAATTCGTGGTAATAAAACCTATTCTATTCTTTGCAAACTTTATTCAATCATTCATTAACTCAAATCTAAATAAATACTCAAATCTAAATCTACAATTCGAACAGAAGTGAAGGTAGTAAAAATTGTTTAATTTCTTTTTCTTTATAAAGAAACACTTGTACTAAAATAGTTCGTCTTTA
Source organism: Cordylochernes scorpioides (assembly GCA_030710605.1). Classification (NCBI taxonomy): domain Eukaryota; kingdom Metazoa; phylum Arthropoda; class Arachnida; order Pseudoscorpiones; family Chernetidae; genus Cordylochernes; species Cordylochernes scorpioides. The sequence goes on along the minus strand of CP092872.1, from coordinate 20,193,620 downwards.
CAAATACAGATGGCGTACAAATAGATCATGTTTATACAATATTTGAAATATTTACTTGATAAAAAATATACATTTTGAGTAAATATTAACCCCTATATTTGCAGGTTATATGCGATGAATGACATTCGAAGACGCTGTTTCATAATGCATGTCTAGATGTGTCATGATATTGGGTCAGGTGTCACAAAAATGGGCTGTAGGAGCTAACCCTTGAAACTGTGAAAATAATGAACCTTCCGAGATTCGAACCTTCTTATTTGTAATCAGATACTTTAATCGTTGCGGCAAAACTACTATATTAATTGATAAATTCATCATATACACTTATTAGTATGAAGCTATAAAGCGCCATCTACTGTTAATATAGCAAATGAAAACATTGAGACGCGAATGTTTCTTTCACACTTCAATTAAACTTCTACTGTCCTTACTGCGATGAAAAGAAATATATGTAATTCTACTGTCCTAATAGCTTTTGTCTATAATTTTCTTAAATACTGTTATGTACTCTTCTACCTAATATTCAATAAGTAGTGTAGTTTCTATTAAAAGATATTGTATGCTACTGTTATATATTTGTATAATATTTTTACTATTACAGAATTATTATAAGAACTAAAAACATGAATATCTCACCCTATATATTGATTACATCACGCAACAACAGCCAAGTCCTTGGTCAAAACCATATATACATATTATATATTACAAACATATTTCTGAGATTTCACTCTTAAATGTAGCATATAAAAGAAGAATGATCCAATACAGAATTAGAGATCTAAAGAGGCGGTCTGGTAGATTAAATAGACGAACCTGCTGGGAGGGTTCACCATTGATGAGCCAAGCCCTCAAAATATTTTTTTTCATCTCAGTAATAACAGTAGAAGTTTGATTGATGTATGAAGAAACATTCGCGTTTTAATTTTTTCATTTGCTGTTTATACATTTATGGACAAAACTTAAAGAATTTTGATATTTTGATGCCGCCGTTTGTATGTTTTTTGAAGGAGACAGTCAATTTGTTCACACTTGGATATCTCGAGTTTCTTCAATAAAGGTCACTGTGTATCAAATATCTTTCAGAGTTATTGTCTGAATCCCCGATATACATGCTAACAGGTACAACATTCTTCAGTTTTGTCCCTGAGTGTATTCAAAGGTAAACAAAAGGCGTTAGTCAGGAATTAATATATAAGAAATGAAAGTATTTTGCAAGATTTTTTTCAAACAATACACACTTATTACCAGTCTTCATTGCAATGAAAAGGGTATTGGGAGGGCCTTACTTATTAGTGGTGACCTCTCCCAGGTGTTTCGCCAACTCATTCTACCATATCGCTTTAATAATGCATGAATCTAATATTGCATGAGACTACTCTGTTTGTATAACCTATATATTTGATTAAAAACACATACCACACGGCATTTGAAGATGCTTCCACATTTGCGACTTAAAATCAGAAAAAAATATTAATTATTAAAATGAAAAAACAAAAGAAAAAAATAAAAAGGTCAGGTGTTGATATTAAAAATAAAAAAGGCATATCCTGACCAGGAGCATATGTATTTTCAGAAGGCAGAGCGCCATCTGATATAACAGAAATCAACTAATCATTGATTTAACCTGATTCCTGATATTTGACCAACCCAAATTCTTGATAAATCAAGAAATGATTTATTTATCAAGAAATTGGGTTGGCCAAATATCAGGAATCAGGTTAAATCAACGATTAGTTGATTTCTGTTCCACAAGATGGCGCTCTGCCTTCTGAAAATACATATGCTCCTGGTCAGGATATGCCTTTTTGCAAAAGATGTCATCGATGTACCTGCGCCAAAATCGACCTATCGACCACAATTGCTGAGATCTCTATGCGCGCAATAGACCGAAGGACTACCGCCAATTTCCCCCATGATATATTCTTTAGGCGCAGGTACATCGATGACATCTTTTGCATTTGCACCACCACCAAATAGATGACATCCTCTACAATCTAAACAATTATCACCCTGATCTTCACTTTACCGTTGAAAAAGAAACCAATAATACCCTTCCATTTCTCGACGTTAAAATCATCGGGAACCAACATGAATTGCACACCACCGTTTATTATAAACCATCCTTCCGTCCTAATTATGTTCAATACTCGTCCTTCTGTCCTATCAGTCACAAAATCAACACAGTCATTGCTCTATCAAAACGAGTCCATTACCCACTGCTCCCTCCAGATGTACAAGAACCTCGAAACACAGAACATATTAGCTAACCTCAGGGACTGCGCATACCCGATATCCTTTATATTGCGACACTTTTATGACCCATCTAAAAAGACACAGTCTCCAAAATACAGATCTATTTGCAATATGCCATATTCACCATTATCCTCCACAATAGCGAGATTCTTATTGAGATTTGGAATCAAAACCTACTTCACCTGCGCACCTACCTCTGGATCCCTTCTCCGAAACCAGATCATGAAACTCAATGAACCTAGCAGCACACCACGAAACGCTATTTACTCCATTGAATGTTTGAACTGCCCAAAAATCTACGTAGGCGAAACCGGGAGACATGTCAATATTAGAATTCATGAACACAAAAGAAATATTGATAACTTAGACCATAGATCCTTAATAGTACAGCACATAAACGAAACTGGCCATTCCTTCAACATTACATCACCGAAAATTCACTATTCCAATATTTCCAACAAACACCAAAGACTAATCATTGAATCTATCCTATCAAGCAAATTCCATAGCCTCAATAGAAAAATTGATTTACCTGAAATTTACAATGTAATATTCCCTGCAGCCACCAAAACCCCCCTCGGTATCATGAACTCTGCGATTCAATAAATGGTCTTTTATTTCCGATATTTCAATGGGCTAAATGGCCATCTTTTTCAAAGATCTCATCCCCCTCCCTCGGCAAGCCTCGCATTACACTCGAGACAAGGGCGTCTCACAAATGTATAAATAGATTAGATCCGAAAACTTTAGTAGCTAATATAATTTTTCCTGTCGAAGGGCGGTTGAGCCCGAAAGAGCTTGAAATAAATGTATTTAAAAGAGACTTATCCCTCAAGCTTATTGATTTGAACATAATATTATGGGATTACCTATTAATAATAAGGAAACTTTGATATTTTATAATTTGATTCCCTATTTTTACCATTTAATGGCCATATTTCATTATCGTGCTCATTGTATGATAATTTAACGAATATTTTTGAATGATGATGGAGTGGATTGGCATTGTTTTACATTTTACAGATTGGAACATATGTATGTAATACGCCATGTCGACTCGTCAATCCATTGTTTGTAACTACCAGAAAGTTTACCCGTTTCACATATGATACTGTGAAGATTATATCCACACACACAGAGCATTATCAAGTCCACCGGTCCTATTCAGATTCACCACAGAAAGAAAGAAATCATAGAAGGTGTTTGAAGTTAATATGTTAATTTTGTAATTATTTTTTAATTCATAGAAGCGTTTTTCTGGCAGACATATATTCAAATTTTTATCATCATCATTTTTGATATTGTTTTTTTTTTCTTAGTTAGTTATCAAATCATTTTGCAATTGTAGTTTTTTCTTTGTTTTTTTCTTGTGTTCATTTTTAAGCAATAAAATATATAGAAGTATGATGTAATATTCAATTCAAGCATATTGAACCAACATCGAACCAATTTTAAAACAAAGCAAAATCATACGCTTATGCAACTTTCACTTTTTATACAGATGGAGCTCCTGTACTCCAGTCAGCGCATCACCCAACAACAGCCTCCAGGTCCGATGCAGATTATGAAATTATATATTAAAATTATATAATAAAATTAGATTATATCCTTTTTAAACGCAAATATACTAAAATTATTCAACTTAAGCCTGAAGCAGTATATATTTACTGTCATAAATTTTTAATTGCTATCTATCGATAGAGTCTGCAACACTTATATTTTGGCAAGGTGTTTTTTTATATCTATAGACCTTACTGTAATGATTAAAGTTATTGAATGAGAGGGCTTGGCTCATCAGTGGTGAACCCTTTCAGCGGTTTCGCCAAATTAATCTCCAGACGATTCTACTATTGTATTGGATTGATTTCCTTATATACCCTGCACACATATTTTCTATGGAAGGTGTCTTAGAGGTGTTTAGGTAATTTTGTGGACATGAGCTTATAGATCTGTAGAGGGTTCACCACTTATGAGCCAAGCTCTCTCATTCAATAACTTTTATGATTGCAGTAAGGCCTGTAGAGATAAAATGAAATACATCGCCAAACTATTAATTGTTGCAGATTTTATATTGTACTTTAATAACGCGATAAATGGCCTCAGATTGCATTGCATTTTAGTTCGATTTAACCTTAAATCACGAAGCCCTTTCTGGTTATAACTCTTAACGAGTTTGAGTAACATTTGACCAATGAGCTCACTCTATCGTTCCGCCAACCAATCAATCAGCAACAGAAACTGTACATTACCGGAGGGATTGTGTATGCAAACGCTGTAAACAGTATCTGAAGGTAAATGAATTTCGCATGTGTTACCTAGGAGGCGTGGGGAAGAAAATACGAGCCAATCATAGATAGTAACCTGTATTCCATTTAAACACTAAGGCATACACCTTATGCAAAAACTACGTATTATCATAATTTGACACTTTTCTATAATTCACATTTAATTGAATAATGGAATTTTATTACTGACTATTTTTGACTATTGACTACTGACTATTATTGACTTCAATTGGGTAAGCTCAATTTATATATAATTTATCCTAATAAAGAGTAGAGAGAACGTCCCATGAACAAAATGCTTAAATACATATATACTGTACTAGTATTCAAAACTATGGTGACAAATACTATATCCTTGATAAAATTATAATAATAGAGAAAATTAATAAAAATTCATTATATTATATACAAATCACACCACACTGTTCAGCTAGCCAATGAAAAATATTTTAAAATAATTTTAATATGCAAATTTTGGTCATTCTTTAAAGTATCCGCTTGCGTGCTTTTTTATCCAGCTATAAAATTTTATTAAACAACATTTCTTCCGTTTTATCTATCTATGGAACGTCATAGACGTTTAGAAGACTCATTTAAGTGAAGGGCCATTGGTAAAATAGAGGCAGGCCAGTCTCAAGCAGAAGTTGCAAGATGGCTCGAAACATAAAAAAAAAAGTGATTACGAATCTATGGAAACAATATATAGAAACAGGAGACATCTCCAGAAGAGAAGGACAAGGTCGCCCGAGAATCACAACCTCATCAGAAGAACGTTATCTGAAGTTAACGGCCAAACGTAACAAACCCATGACAGCCAGACAGCTAACAATTGAGCTCTCTTCGGCCATAGAAACCACGATATCAAGGCAAAAATTTCACAGAAGACTCAATGAGAGAAAGATGTATGCAAGGAAGCTGAAGGTTTGTATCCCTCTCACTGCCATACAAAAATGGGCTCGTCTAAATTAGGGCAGACATCATCAGTCTTGGACCCAAAATCAGTGGGCTCCTGTTCTTTTTAGTTATGAGCCAAGGTTTAGTCTCAACACGTATTCGAGACGTGTACTGATCTGGAGAGAAACCGAAACTCGAAACCATCCCTCAAACATCAGAGAAAGGGACCGTTATGGTGGTCAAGATGTCATGCTCTAGGGTGGTATCATGTTAGACTCAAGCACGCCACTATATATGTTTGATGGCGGCGCCTTGACTTCTCAGCGGTACAGAGACGAGATACTGGACCTGTTAAGAACGGGGTAATTAAAAAAGCTCGTGGAGGAAAAGAAAAATTCTGAACGCTCCACAAACCCCCTTTTTAACAAAATAAAAACTTTAACCTAAAGTTTGATATTGTTTTGGGCTGCCTTGGGTGTTCAAGCAAGAAAAAAGGAAGACAACAAAAGGTTACACATATAAAGTTTTGTTTAATGTTAGCTATAAAATGAAGGATAAAAAAATATATGAAAACTTATTTTTTTGTATATTCCAAAATTTTTGCATGCAACTTAAATGTTTTTTAACAAAAGAAAATATATAATGATGATATTGACGAAAATAGAAAAAAAACTTAGTAAAAATAAGAAAAAGAAAAATACTACAAAATATGCTAGATTAACATAAAAAATATATCAATTTTTAGGAAATAAAAGCATGTGAGAGAATGCTCACCAAAAAACAGTTCCTCTCAGTTGTTAGGTCGGCTTGCCCGAGCCCCCCTGCCTTGGAAGCACAATTTCGTCTGTCCTCGACGAACTTCCTGGAATCTTCAGATGAAGCACAATTCGTCGCTCTTGACGTACTCCAACCACTATGCGAATCTCTCAACGATTCGTCTCGGCTTCACCTTTTCTTTGAGATGTCAGCCACCCTGTCCCTTCTCAGACCGCTTGTATGGTCGTTTATGGAAGATGGACGAAGTTCCCGGAGCTCATCTAGGGCAAGCCGCCGCGAGGCTTTTTTTCTTGTCTACTCCGTACAGCTGTGACATCAACTCTGGCGCCCGCGCCCTGACCTTTTTGACCCCTCCGCCCCTCCAATTGGTCGGTGGGTACTTTGGACGGTCCATCCGGCCGGTGGACGCTTACATTCTCTCGGCAAGGGGGGGCCGGTGTGTGAAAAGAGGAGAAGAAACAGCAAAAAATAGATTCCCCTTCGCTGAGGGGTCAAACACACAAAAAACCAAAAATATGAAAAAATAGTTGTAATATTTACATATATACATACAATATTCCATGAGTTCTAACATACCCCCACCTTTTCTTTGTGTGAAAACACAAAAAAAAAACAAGGAAATGTGCTCTCCCTTTCTTTTGTCACTGATTCAAAACATCAGGAGCAAACCTTATTGGTTTGCGGACTTCACGTCCGGATCTTGTTTTGATCGTTAGAGGTTTTTTATCCCCAGAGGCCTTTTCAGGAGTTTCCTCAGAGGAAATCTCAAGGGGAAACAGTCTCTGTACAGGGCGTAGCCATTCGTCTGTAGATGTCTTGACTCTGGCAACCCTGTTCACCCCATCTTTCCCCAAGTAAAGTTTTATTATTTTTCCAACAGGCCAGAGAATTCTTTCAGTGTTGTCCTGGCCTATAAGGCTGCCGGACCTTGTACAGAATTCAGATGATGATCAATAACTGCACCCAAGATGAATGGACTACAGATAAGCCCAAATACCACACGCTTATGTCTAAAAACGGTTAACTTCATAGGGTCAGTTTGATCACACCAAAGGAAGCGAAGAAAGTTCTGGTCTTGAAGCTGCACTGTAATCATCTGAAATGCCTTTCGAATATCGGCTAGAACACCAATACCCTTTTCTCTAAACCTAATTAATATTTCAGGTATTTTTTCCAAAAGGTTAGGTCCCTTTTCTAGATAGTCATTCAGAGAGAGACCATTATACGACCTGCAGGAGGCATCGAAAACAGGACGAAGAGGCGTCGTCCTACTTTCAGCCTTGAACACCGGCCTATGCGGTAAATAATGGCCCTTCTTTTGAGGCCTATTCTCCTCTATCCTCTCAATTAGGCCCTCTCTCTCCCATTCTTGAAGAATAGTAAAATATTCAATAACCATTTTCTCCTTCCTTAACTTACTAGTGCATGCTTCCAATCTCCTCTGCGCTATTTCTAAATTCGAGGGTATATTATTTCTCTCGCATTTCCACGGTAGCGCGACTGGATATCGTTGATCTTCATCCCTCTTTATATTTTTTATAAAATGTTCCTTTAGTTCAGTTTCCCTTTTCTTTTTTGAGACAACTTCGCTGGGATCTTGGATTCCCAAGATATCCAGCTCCCAAAGATCTTTCAAGTTGTTTCTTGCAACCAACATATTCAATGCAATTTGGACCTTATCCTCCTTACCCACCACCGGAGATTGCCCCATAAGCGTCCATCCTAATTTTGTCTCTACGGCAGTTAGGTCCTCTCCTAGATGGACGACCTTCCCGGTCAGTAATTGTCCAAAATAGTCACTACCTATTAAAATATCTATTTCCTCATTTCTAAAATTTGACGGGTGAATATAGATCTTTTTCCGTTTTAATTTGTATAACAAACGTCCTCTTGGAATCGGCGGTATCCTTGCACAAATTTCTGGTTGATCGAGGGCGACTATGTCTACATCAATTTTATTGGTTAGACTTCCCAGTTCCAAAACATATTTTCCGTGCAACGCCTCCTTCATATTTCCTCCCCCGAAAAGAGATTTTTCCAAACTTATCTCTCCTATTCTGTTTAAACCCAGTTTTTCGACAATTGATCTCTTTATATAGGAGTAGTGACTTCCAGTGTCAAATAACACTTTTACTTCTTTAGTCTCTTTAGCCCCTTTCAATTTCGCCACGGAAGTCATGAGTAAGATGTCATTGGCGCATGTTCGCGCAGACATATTAACACCCGTGCATGTTGCATTTCCTTCATTAACAACCTTAGATGTTTCACCTTTGGAACTATTGTTTCCTCCTTGCTTCAAAGCAATTTTATTGCAAAAGATATCTAGATGATCTTTTCCGCAATTTCTACATTTTATGTCTGCTCGGCATTCCCTTTTCAGATGGTTACCCTTTAGACACTTAAAGCAGACTTTAGCCTCCTTTATCCTTTGATCCCTCTCGCTAGGTGTAAGCCGCGAGGCAACAAAACATTCACTACTCAGGTGATTATCCCTCTGGCAGAATATGCATTTTCTCTTAAATGCGCTGCCGAATAATTTGGAGACAGTGGGCGGTGTCTTCCGAGGAGTCTTTAGTTGAGAACCTGTAGCCCTCATTGAGCTATTACCCTCAAAATTCTCCTTAGCAAATGCCATTCGCTCAGCACCCTTCACCTCATCCCGAAGGAAGTCCATCAGAGCCTGAAGTCTACCGCTGGCATCGCTCTTATCTCCATTCTCCGCTCCTTCTTCTTTTATCCCATAGCCCACAGCAGGATTCCTCTGCCACACCTGAATAATGTCCAATGGCAGACTCGACTCAACCAATGGGTAGAGGAACACGCCTGCCATCTCCGTGTTAACACCCAGTGATTCTAGGTTCTTTAAGTGAGCCGTCAGATCATCGTAGATCTCGTCAAGAGGAAGGTTTTCTTTCCTTGCATTAGAAACAACCAGTTTCAACAGTCTCCTTATGTAGTGTTCTATGAGAAGGTTCTTATCTCCGAATCGATCTTTTAGGGCTTGTACTACCTTGGGATAATTATCCTCAGTTATGGGGTAACTGCACACAAGACGTTGAGCTCTGGATCCCTCGACTACCGCTTGTAGCAGATAGTGAAATTTATCTACATCCCCAAGAGTTTCATCGTCATTGATTTTACTAAATTGCCCCCACCATGAGAGCCAATCCTCTAGGTTGCCCTTAAATTTTGGTAGCTCCACTTTTGGCAACCTTATAGTTCTTTTAGATTCGGTATTTACAACCGAATTCGCCGCGGACTCCACCAATGAGCCGTCGACCCTATCCCTCGCGGTTTCACACCGAGACAAATATTTATTTTCTATGTCAAACATCCCTTGAACATAGTTTTCACAACCCTCGAATTCTTCTTCGATTTTGACCCCCGTTATGGTTTCATCCTCCAGAAGGAGCCCATGATACCTTGAATCAATTTCACTTATTTCCTTAGAGAGAGCACAAATTCGGTTATATTTAGCTCTATATTTTTCTGTATCGAAATCTGGCTTTTCTATTTCAGCCCAAAACTCGGTGGACAGCCGAGTAAAAATAGCTCTTTTGGGGGCTCTAGCCCTTTTTAAGATATCAATATTCTGCATTATTTACTATATAATTTTTCTCGAAACCTTTCTCTCTTTTTTTTTTCTCGATTTGACCAGCCAATGCAGCCCACCCGGGGACGCCAAAAAATATAATGTTAAGAACGGGGTAATTAAAAAAGCTCGTGGAGGAAAATAAAAATTCTGAACGCTCCACAAACCCCTTTTTAACAAAATAAAAACTTTAACCTAAAGTTTGATATTGTTTTGGGCTGCCTTGGGTGTTCAAGCAAGAAAAAAGGAAGACAACAAAAGGTTACACATATAAAGTTTTGTTTAATGTTAGCTATAAAATGAAGGATAAAAAAATATATGAAAACTTATTTTTTTGTATATTCCAAAATTTTTGCATGCAACTTAAATGTTTTTTAACAAAAGAAAATATATAACGATGATATTGACGAAAATAGAAAAAAAAAAACTTAGTAAAAATAAGAAAAAGAAAAATACTACAAAATATGCTAGATTAACATAAAAAATATATCAATTTTTGGGAAATAAAAGCATGTGAGAGAGTGCTCACCAAAAAACAGTTCCTCTCAGTTGTTAGGTCGGCTTGCCCGAGCCCCCCTGCCTTGGAAGCACAATTTCGTCTGTCCTCGACGAACTTCCTGGAATCTTCAGATGAAGCACAATTCGTCGCTCTTGACGTACTCCAACCACTATGCGAATCTCTCAACGATTCGTCTCGGCTTCACCTTTTCTTTGAGATGTCAGCCACCCTGTCCCTTCTCAGACCGCTTGTATGGTCGTTTATGGAAGATGGACGAAGTTCCCGGAGCTCATCTAGGGCAAGCCGCCGCGAGGCTTTTTTTCTTGTCTACTCCGCACAGCTGTGACACCAACTCTGGCGCCCGCGCCCTGACCTTTTTGACCCCTCCGCCCCTCCAATTGGTCGGTGGGTACTTTGGACGGTCCATCCGGCCGGTGGACGCTTACATTCTCTCGGCAAGGGGGGGGTGTGTGAAAAGAGGAGAAGAAACAGCAAAAAATAGATTCCCCTTCGCTGAGGGGTCAGACACACAAAAAACCAAAAATATGAAAAAATAGTTGTAATATTTACATATATACATACAATATTCCATGAGTTCTAACAGGACCACTATGTAAGGTTTTTTAGAGGTGAGGTCGGACCCTCGTTCATCTTTCTGGGTGATAATGCTCATCCTCATAGAACCCTGATGGTAGAAGAATATCTTGAAAGTGAGGGTATTCAATGGATGAAGTGGTCTGCCAGATCACAAGACCTCAATCCCTTAGAACATGTTTGGGATGTCTTGGGGAGACGAATTGGATCTCGTTCGCCCCTACCAAGGACCACCCGAGAACTGAAAACTGCTCTGGTTGAAAAGTGGGATTTGTTACCTCAAGAGCTCTTTAATTGCCTAATAAACAGCATGAAATATAGTTATGACACCTGTTTAGCTGTTAGAGGTGGCCACACACTCTTTTAAGTCATCAAACATTGGTCAACATCTATCTGACCTTTGGACTAATCAATATTAATTTACATAACTCGAAAAAATATTTAAAAATAATTATTTTGTCAACTTTATTTTTATAGTTTTGTCTAGCCACCTACAAATTTTCGTTCAAAACAATTCTATATTTTTGAGGAAACCAATATTGTGTTTGTTACCTTAATTTTAGACATCAGTGTAAAACCCTGAACCCTTCTGGAGGTTGCCTCTCATATTGCGGTTAGTGTCTGACATTCCTTCAACAGTGATATAGCCTCTAGTTTCACCGTTGACTATTAGAGATGATTTTGTATCAGGATACATGGTCTTGGGTTCATGAAAAAATACTTCATAGACTTCTGGAAGGTTCATCTTCTCTTTTTAATATTGCATTTTATAAACCACGTTCTGACGTTTGAGGCCAAAAACTTAATATGTACACTGTGTGACAAAGAAATTACTGAAGAACTCCCCCATTACCTGCTTAATTTTAAAGCCCTTGATGCAGAGAGGAAGGCCCTATATCAACAAATTAAATGTACCAACACTTCACCCTACGTATTGCTTTCAAAAATATCAGCAAACAAATCTAAGGCGATAGCTTACTATAATTTTTTTAGACCAGCATTATGTAAGGACAAGTGAGCATGTGAGTGACTTTGAGACGAAGAGTGAATCCAGTTCAATTTCTATGTAAATAACACAATATGATTATTACCTTACCCAATTGGAAGAATCTGTATGGGGGAAGTCCCTAATAAAGGCTTTTGTGTGTGTATGTAATATTGCATTTTATAAGTTGATCCATGGATAATCTTTGTTGCTTATTGTGAATTTTGGAGTAATGGATTCGTGTTCCAGATAAGACAGAGGAGTGGCCAGTTTTCCTATATGATGGAAAGCTAAGGTTTTGTTGCGTCATGGTTATTAATATTCCATTTATGTCCGGATATTCTAATTTTTACCTCTCTTCTACAGTATTTTCTACATATTTCTTATGTAGATTATGTACATTCTCTGAATTATATGGATTAGATGGTGTTCTTTCTATTGTAAGTGTACTAAATGATATTGTTTTTGTTATGGGGTTTCTTATTATAAAGAATTTATATTTAGGGAATTGCTGTAAAAGGTTTTTATACCGAAATTTCATTTAGCTGTGCAATTGAAATTAATTTTGGGGAATAATTAATATTGTATATTGATGTGTCTATTGGGCGTTTACCATCTTAGGCGGGTTGTGGAAATCTCTAAGAAGGAAGGATGAGGAATATCCGCAAGTTTGAATATATTTTAAGATATTCTCTGTTTTTTGCTTGTTTTAAAGGTTTAGAGGAAACAATAGGTATGAATGCGTTTAGTTAAGAACTTTATTGAGTTTACTTTGTGACAGAAAGGGTAGAGAAAATTTGAATATAGTTAAGATTGAAGGATGGTTTGTCTTCTTCTTCTTTCATATCTTCATGACTGAGTGAAGTAGAATGTGTATGCCTTTGTCATTAAGACTGGAAGCACTACTTAGTGGCAGGCCGACTTAGCTCCAAAAGAAATGGCCGCCTCTGACACGAGGAACAGACGCCATGTGCAGCCGTTCCTAACATGGAGTACAAACGATGCTGATCCTGTATCCCTGGATTAGAAGCCCTTACAGGGTACTATCATCCGGGCCAGCTGAGTCCAGGTTTTTTAGTGTGCTTTTTACTGCTCCTCCTCCTCCTTTTTCATCCGGGCTTGGGACCGGCAAAGGCGAAGTTGGATGGTTTGTAATACACGGTTGTTTGGAATTGTTGTTGCATGCGAATGATTTTTATATCTAAGGAACGGAAGGCTATTGTTTTTCTTTTTTACATTAAATTGAGATCTTGGTGATACAACATCACTCTTCCTAAGGTTTATATTTCGTTGTGTTTTTTACTTGAAATTTTATTTCGAAGGTAAACTAGAGAGGAATATACACTTAACACACTACAATTTACACAACGCCCGCTAGTGAAGTTGCCAAGTTGCACACAAAAGAGCCTAAGGCCTGTTAAAACGACACGTAATTTGATAATTCACAGAATAAAACAAGCTAAAATAATGGTTGAAAAAATACACTCGATAAATTAAGTAACAACTTGTACTTCTTATTCATCCTGTGGTGAGATCGAATCCACAGGCATGCAAGAAGTAAGGCTAAGCATAGAGAACGCTTTAAACTTTTCCAGAAAACTTACTCGAAAAGATGACCATCTTTCAATCACTTTTATTTTTAATTTATTTTTATTTTTAATAAAAATAATATAAATAAAAATATTTAAAATACTTCATTAATAAAAAATGTATTTCTCCTGATTATGCAACTGAAATCTTCTGATGAATTGCGTCATCTGTCGGAGTAAATATAAATTAATAGTTATTTTAAATTATCCCAGAATTTTTCAACAGCCTGAAAAGACTACGTATAAATATATGTAGTTGACTTTTCTTATTTATATAGAAAATGCATTTGCCTAATATACTAGAATAATTTAATATAAACGATTATAGTTCATATTTATACCGATAGATGGCGCAAGCATTAGAACATTTCAATTGCACGATCAGATTTCTTGTTCTTAATATGACCACGTATACTAGTTCAAATTTT
>CP092872.1:20135070-20179621 GCA_030710605.1 Cordylochernes scorpioides | reverse complement strand
CAATTGAACCAGAACCTCGTTTGATTACTTGCAATCTTTGGGCCGATGGTCTAAATAAAACTGTATGCGTGTGAGATTGCTTGCAATCAAAGGTGGAGTTGTACTTCTGCATGAATCGTGATCATTGAATTTGTTGTGGTTTTCAAAATTTGACAGTATTGTTGCATCATGATTAATGCGCGTATTTTTTAAAACTATTTATAATATTATTTTCAATATATTCAAAATTTATATTATATATTTATTTATTTTTATAAAACAGATTATTACTATAAATTATTATGTACCATAAAACATTTGTATTTTGATACACTGAAAAAACCACCTGCTTTAAACTTTGATGTGATGAATAAAGAGATATTCTAGGTGTTACCTAAAAATATAGTTGTCGTATTATTGACTGGTTTAACCTTGTAGGATGGTTGAGACACGTTCTGTAAAGATGAAAGACACGTCTGAGGAGAGAATCAAGAATGAAGGATCTGCCAAACCGCAACCTGATGCAACAATATGTACCACTTCTCCACAGAGCCCGCTCCCACTAAGGGAGATTTATCAAGACACTAGTGTTGTAGCACTGCATAGAGCAGCGCAACATTTGATCTCTCTGTGCCAACCTAAGTTATTGCAGCACATGTTAGCGTGAACGAGTGAGTGACATCTAATTCTGACAACCCATACTTGACCCCAATATCCCTACGTAACAAACCGTCAAAAACAACCCTCATTTAATATTACGTGATTTTTCAGAATATTATATATTTATTCTACACAAAATTGTTCATGCTCTTTGGTTAGAAGTTCATAATTCATGTTGGAGCGAATATATAATCTTATATTTAGGTAGAAGAAGTTTTCCTGGTGGTGAGAATAGCGGATTTCGATATTTATAAAAGAGTAAATAGAGATTTTGCCAAGAAGAGTGTGATCCGTAAAAATACAAATAGATCGATAGATGACGCTCATTATAGCGATTCTTTTGACAGATGATAAGTGCCTTTTTTATCATTAAATTTACACCCGATGAAATTTCTATCCTTATTTTTAGCCATAGAATTGTCTTAAATACATTACCAGCTAAACACCATTTTTACAAATTACTAAATATTCCAAGAGTTCCTGATTGATTGATTGATCTGATAAAGCCCACTCTGAAAAAACGAGTGTCATTAGCATGAAACTATGGTTTCCAGATCGGCCTTATGAGTTTGCAAAAGCTGGTGTTGACAGGTTAGAAGTGACCTTTATTTTTATCATTAAATATAAACCCGACGAGATATTTCTATCCTTATCTTTGCGGGGCTATAGAATTGGCTTAAATACTTTACCAGCTAAAATAACACCTCTTTTAAAAATCTGAATTTTTCAAGAGTTCCTGATATATATTTTCATGACAAAGTCCACACTAAGTAGACGAGTGCAATTAGCATGAAGTTTTATCTATGAGTGTATATTATCAAATATTATCTCTACAGGTCTTAATTCAATGATAAAAAAAATTGATGAATGGGCTTAGGTATTGAGCGAAAGCGCTGAGAGGTTTCAACACTGATGAGGCAAGAGAGAGAGAGAGAGAGTTCTATCACTAATAATTTTTATCAATACATAGTAATACCTGTAGAGATAATATATCATAAGAAATTAAAGATACTTCTGCCAATAAATCTTTAATTTGAAGAACTATTAATGCCGGCCAGGCAGCCTCTATCTTTACGATAACATAAGAAATATATTGACATGAACAATATTTTTTTTACAAATGATTGCAATATCTTTACTTTATTTGCATATCCTTTTCTCTCTCTATATATATATATATATATAGCTTTATAGAAATTAAAATACTGTATAACAGTCTCGTTTCAAATATTTAAAACCCCGAATTCGTGGTTGAAGAATTTTGGCATAACACTGATGGTCTTAATAAAAATAAATAAATAAATAAAATGATCTTGTATATAATGGTCTCTTGTATAAATTATATAGTGCTGTTATATATTCTGATTTATCATTACAAAGGAAACTCTCTATACATATTTTAATTATATAATTTGTGTAATATTTCCAAATATTTAGAAAGAGTGACTTGATACCAAATCTGAAACCAAGGCATACAAGTTGACTTTTTTCTGAATTGACCAAAACTAGTGTTATGATACATTATTTAATGACCACCTTTTCCTTCTGCACAAATTTGATGGATAAATTAGATTGTTTCAATTCATTTTGAAATGATAGGAGCCTTGGTTGATAAAATAATAGATTATTTAAGTTTTACACTATTAGATTATATGGCATTAAGATTTTCACTATATATACGTACTATAAACCACACAAAAATATATCAGATTATATCATTGATATGTACATTATGAATTTTATAAAGTGAACATAAACTTTTATAAAGCTGATGCCTGAAAGAAATTCGGATTCTATATTGGCTTGAGATTTAGACTTATTTACGGACCTATCATTAAACATTTACAATTGGTATATTCGTAAGTAAAAATGGGTTCAAGCAGCTATACTTATGAATTTATTTTTACACTTTTTAGAGAGTATAATAGATAGCTTCATTATTAATATAGAAATATCAAACCTCCAGGAATCGGTTTCTTTTTAAAATTGTTTATTCACAAATCTCTCTCTCTCTAGCTATCGGAAATGGAAGTCCATCAACAGGAACTAAACACGATACAATAAATAGATTAATATAATTTTATACGACTTATAGTGACTCAAAACGAGAGAATCATACAAGTGGATAACTCCGCCTTTGCCGGTCCCAAGCCCGTATGAAAAAGGAGAAGGGGGAGCAGTAACAAGCTCGCTAAAAAACCTGGACTCAGCTGACCCGGCTGATAGTACCCTGTAAGGGCTCCTAATCCTGGGATACAGGAAGAGCAGCGTTTGTACTCCATGTTAGGAACGGCTGCACATGGCGTCTGTTCCTCATGTCAGAGGCGGCCATTTCTTTTGGAGCTAAGTCGGCCTGCCACTGAGTAGTGTTCTAGTGCTTTGTCTTAATGACAAAGGCAGACGCATTCTACTTCACCCAGTCATGATGGTTGTCAAGTTTCAATATTTACAAGCTTGATACCCTAATATGATTGAGTGGAGATTAGAAAGAAGAAGATAAAAGTGGATACATTATACAGTATAAAGTATCATACAGTAGATAATTATAATTATATTCTATCAATACCGCTTGAAGACATTGTAAGTATACATTGCCATACATATCTGTACGCCCGGAATTGCAGAAAGATGAATTTACAAAGGTCATATGTAGGAATACAATTTAATGAAAAATACCCTTTACATTGGGGAAATACTCTTTCGCAATCATTTTGATAACGCGCGAGCTTCATCCCTTATAATTACATATTAAGAATTTAAAAAGAAGTTGTTTCGAAAGCATATCTTTAAGGATGTTGAAATTTTGCCTATGAAAGAATTCACATAAATCCTTAATTATAATGGGCGCTATAGATGTAGTAAAATGGATTAAGGAAATGTTTTATGGATTTACACACTCAATGTTTTGGGCCCATTTCTCCATTCTTCCTGGATAGAACTGGGGCGGAAGGTTTGTTCTTGTTCCTGTAGTCGGACAATATTGATGATTGTCATTCCTAACCCTCTTTGTTGTGTATTTATTCTACACAATTTCAGCTTTACACATGTTAATTGATGATTTAAGTTTTTAAGAAATGGGATCTGTTTTTCATGCAACTGAACGTTTCTGATCGTTTGTGTGTGCCAATTTCTTCAAACCAAATTCAATTGATTCTCTCTATTCTTCTACTTTTCACCGACTTGAAATTTATTAGTACCAATATTTTATTTAAAATGTCTGGTGTGTGTTGCTTGTTGATGTTTGGGAATTCTACATGCTCTCTTATAGTTGTTTCCCGTTTTCCTAAACGAAGAAAGACGCGTTGATCTATTTGATGCACAACATATAGAGACGCTGAACGTCATAAACTCATCTTCTTGTAGAAATAAAATAAAAATAAAACTACACCTTTTGAAATGTGTTGGAGCTATTTTCTTCAGCACATAGGTTGGAATCCTCAATATATTTCAATCGAAACTATTGAATATTAAACGAGTCCTTATAAGAGTTTGGGGAAATAAGATTGTGAGTTGGAATGACTTATTCATATCAATATAAAGAACCTCTAATCTCTTCATATCATCAATAGGTTTTATAAGGTTATAAAGCATTTTGAACTACTTTAGGTAATGAAAACATTAATGTTTCTTTTACACATGTACAAACTTCTACTGTCCTTATTGCGACACAAAAATATTGCTATGATATTGCATGCTATAAGTAAGGTCCGTAGAAATTTGTTTTATGTGAAAAAAGGAACATTTGTGCCTTAATGTTTTCATTTCCTATATATAAATGGCTCGTTATTGCCTTATATTGAGAACTACTTCAGTAATTATCAACATAACAGAAGGGACCATTTTCGCATGTTGAATGTCTCTCTCTTGTTCCAAAATCACTTTACTAGGTACCACTCAAAAAGAGCAACCTAGTTTATGATATTTACAACAATGAATAATATGTGATGGTTATTCATATATTGAAACAAAGGGTCCAACGCGGGATTCAATCCCAGTTCATGGCTGTAGGGAATCGAGGGTTTTACCCACTTATCCAATGTTGAATGTGAATCGCATGTTATAAATCAGTGTAATGATCCAATACAAAGTAGTAGCTGTGGTGTTACAAGCAAGGTCTACTTACTTCTGAAGGCCCAGGGAGTCATCCTTCGGAGTCCGAGGATCACCTGAAGGAGTCCGCCAGCGCAGTCCCCGGTGACATTAGCACTGGAGCTGGCCTTGAGCACTGTGGGCATGAGCTGTTTCAGGAGGTTGTCCACGACAGACTTGAGGCTGTCTTCCATATGCTGCCATGCCCGTGCGACAGGCCTTCGCTCCGCGCCGCACTCGGCGGCTCCCAGCACCAGCGCCGCTACCACCACAACCACCGCCAGCCGTCCCATCTCCATCTGACGACTTCTCCCTCACACGTGACAACCGGTCCTCGGCCAATCAGCGGCCTGCAGGAATTTCTGGCATGACCCCTCGAGCTTTAGGTTAGTGGTGGGTCGCCTTCCGTGTCTCGCTTGTCCTTTCCTTTTCCTTTATCGGGGAAAGGGAGACGATGACCTGGTTTTCCGAACGGTTTTCGGCCCCCTAATGTGTGTTACCATTGACGCCTAGGAATTTTCCGAATTTGCACTTCCATTTTGTTCCTGAAATAATAGCAAATGATTCCGGTTTCTCCACTACATATAAATAACTCATGGACAAAACATAAGGAAGTTGTATTCTTTAGCATGTATATACCGGGATTCAGACAATGACTCTGAAAGATATTGGATTCACAGTGACCTTTATTGAAAATATACGAGAAAACTAAGTGTAAACAAAAAATTACGTTTTTTCCTATTAAAAAAAAATAGACGAACGGAGACATTAAAGATTTTTCAATTAAGTTTTATCCATGAGTATGTATTAACAACAACAAAGAGGCATATCCTGACCGCTCACATGATAATAAATGTTAGAGCGCCATCTAGTGGAACAATAATTAACTAAACGTTTGATTCAAATTGTTCCATGATATTTGACAGAGCCAATTTCTTGATAAATCAAGAAGAGCAACCATGAACGCGATTCGGGCTGTTAGATCTCACGTATTAAAAAAAAAATTATTGTAGAAATTTAAAATTAAGTGTCAATATAAAATTCATTTTAGTATATACTTAATATCTTAATTTCTTCTATTGAATTACAAGAAGCAGGTTTTAATATTTATGAGTTTGCTTCACAGAAGTATTTATTGCGAAGTCTCGTTTGGGGCTATAAGACATTTTTTTTCTCTATTTACTTTCCTTCCTCAAAAAGCTACGAAGAATTATATTTTCCAGTTTCATTCTAAAATAACTTTATTAAGTACTGTTCTAAAACGGTCGTCAAATTAACCTTGTTCCGAAATCACTTTATTAGGTACCGCTCAAAAAGAGCAACCTAGTTTATGATATTTACAACAATGAATAATATGTGAAGGTTATTCACTTATTAAACAAAATGTTAAGACGGGATTCGATCCCGGTTCATGACTGTCGGGAAGCGAGGGTGCTATCCACTCGTCCACCGACTTATGTCAAATATACAATAATTATATATATATATATGTTATGAATAATTTTTGTTGTTGTTAGATAAGGCTTGATAAGACAAAGGATCTATAAGATAAAGGGTTGAGGTGCAGTCGTGATAAGAAAAAGATAATTATTTACCGTCAAGTAGCTTTTATTTTCAATTACTTGAGGAAAGATTACACATTAGTTTTTTTCACATTATATAGAATTTATAAAGTTAATCCTATATTAGTGATTTAAAAGGATATATGTTAACTACGCATATTTACAACAAAACTACACAACAAAAACTGAAAGTCTTTCTAAAAACGATAATAACAAAAGTAAAATTATCAATGAATAAAATAAAATATATATATTTTTTAAAATATAGAAATATTTGAGTTTTTAGATTATATAATATATATATGCAATTATTACATATATATATATATATATGCAAAATAGTACAAAAGTGAAATTGTACTGTGATTAGGTGGATACATTAAGAAAAAAATGCATCTCATTATTGTGCAACTAAAATTTGCTGATGGCTTGCGCCATTTATCGGAATAAATATCAACTAATCATTAATTTCATTTATTCCAGAATTGGCCAAATATCCATTCTTGATTAATCAAGAAAGTCTAACCACTTTATTATCTCTTCTTTATTAATCTATAATATGTATTTTAGCCAATTCTGGATTATTTTAAATTCGGCGATTAGTTGATTTTTATCTCGACAGATGGCGCAAGCCATCATCATATTTTAGTTGCGCAATCAGGAGATGCCTTTCTCTTAATTATATATAAAATTTCGTCGCCTATTTACAAATTCATTTTAAAAACAGCATCGTTTTGAGTATAGTAATAACTGGTCCTTTTTAAATAATCGATCTTAGTTTTTTTTTTTTTTACTTTTCTAGTATTTGGAGTAAGGTTTTCTTTTAATCGTTTTAATATAGCTAATGAATTACTACAAACAGGCGACTGTGGCAGTCAGATGGAGGGGATCAATTACAGAAAATATTAAGATACATTCGGGCGTTTTACAAGGAGAGCCACTATCGCCATTACTTTTTATATTATTCATGACGGACCTGATTAAAATGTATGACAACTCAGATCTGACGAGTGTATACCTTCCGGAATTTGGTGATGTTCACCTGCTGATGTATGCAGATGATATTGCTATTATAGGGGAGTCGAGGATAAACCTCCAAAAAAAGATTAATATATTGAAAGAATATCTTGGTGCGAACTATATGACACTGAACGAGTCCAAATCGAAGGTTATGGTATTTCGCAATGGTGGTAAACCCTCAAGAGAAGATAGATGGTACTGGAATGGTAAACCTCTGATGGTAACAAGAAGATATAATTACTTGGGATACCCTCTGGTCAGTACAACTAAAACCACTCAAGCCGCAAACTTTTTCAAAGGAAAAGCACTTGCGGCAATAAATGCTACAACCCCAATATTGGCAAAATCAAAAATTAATTCATTAAACTCTGCAATGAAACTGTTTGACTCTATTGTGATGGCTGTTTTGATGTATGCTGCTCCAATTTGGGCAACAGAGTATAAAGATTTATTAGACCATATACAAGATACATTTATTCGTAGTTTTGAATTTGCCTAGATATACACCAGGATACATAATAAGACCAGAAACAGGCCGCGTCTCATTAATAATAACAGCTCTGAAATTGACCTTGAAATATTGGCTGAGGGTGCTGAGTATGGATACAAATAGACTGCCTCGAATATGTTTAACTAGAATGAGGCAATTATCCTGTGCTACAGGTGCGCCCATCTGTTTTATAAAACAATTAAGCAATATACTCAATAATAACGGATCCTCGTGGCTTACTTATTGTAATGATCCTGATTCACTAAGGAATGCTATCCCTGGAATATTAAGAACTGCGATAGAGCAAACAATACAAAACGACTTAACAAGAATAACCCAATCAAAGTTATATTCCCACTATAGAGACATATATACAACGTTTACCACCGAAGAATACTTCTTAAGTGAACTCCCTTTTCCTATCATCAGATTAATTGCACAATTTAGAACCCTTTCAATTTTTTTCAGAGAACACCATTTGATTTTATTGAGGCGTGAAGACCTGAAATGCACTTTCTGTGGATCAGGAATAACAACGGAGATGTTGCACTACTTATTTGACTGTGCTGCTCTGTCTGAGGAAAGACGAAAACTAAATGATAAAACGGGGCAACTTTGTCCTTCATTTCCGCCACTGATTAATGAAATAAAGAATAGGTATATAGCGATGGCGATATTTGGATTCCACAAGACTATATCCCGGAAAAAGGCCTCACAGTGTTCTCCCTATCCCTTGTGAACTGGCGAATCCTGTATAGGGCGAGAGGCCCTGAATAAAGGCTTTGTTGTTGTAATATAGCTAATGACAGAGATCCGAAGAACATTTTTGGTGAATTAAGTTTTTTTTTTCTATTTCGCGTTTTTTGTAGTTGAAATCCTTCTTACAGGTAAGCGTAGTTAGGTTTTTCAAATTTTTCACATACATAAAAGTTAAATTCTTCTTCAATTATATGAGATAAATTTTTAGACTTGAGATAATTTCTAAGTTACAGTATTTATAATAAACCAGTTATGCTCTCTTAATTTTGCTGATGCATCTGTTGACGAATGTTTCGAATGATTTAGTGCTTTGGTTGATGCGAGTCGTAAAAAT
This sequence comes from Cordylochernes scorpioides, assembly GCA_030710605.1. NCBI lineage: Eukaryota > Metazoa > Arthropoda > Arachnida > Pseudoscorpiones > Chernetidae > Cordylochernes > Cordylochernes scorpioides. The sequence continues at coordinate 20,170,728 of CP092872.1, read as the reverse complement.
TGGGAAGTCAGGAATAAGTTTCGGAGTTATTATATTATATATATATAAAAAAAATTGTTTATTTGTGATGTCTTCTAGGAAGTCTTCAGAGAGATACTTCCTTATGTATTTAAAAGTAGAGGCTTGTTTGGAAATTCTTTGGAAATATTGAAATATACGAATTAATTATGAATACAGAATAAAATACATTTTATTTTTTTTTTGTGTCGTAGTCAGAATAACTATGTATATAAAATGGAATGCTGAGTCTATATTTGTTACTCCTCTAGGCAAAAACTACTAATACAAACTTCTACTGCCCTTACTCCGATGAAAAAATTTATTAGGAGGGCTTGGTTCATCAGTGGTGAACCCTTCCAGTGGTTTCGCCAATTTAATCTACCAGACCGCTTCTCAGAGCTCTAATACTGTATTGGACGAGTCTGCTTATATACGCAGCACTGACGGGTGGAATCTCAGAAATGGTTTTCAAGAAAACTTTGGACATATGCCTAGGACAGTAGAATTACATTCAAATATTTGCATCGAGCAATGCTCTTCCGCAAACAATAAAGACCAGGTCAGTTAGGCATAAATTAACACAAAGCAATAACGCACCATCTATATATATAAAATGAAAGGATTTAAAAGCACGAATGTTTCTTTTATACATAATACAAACTTCTACTGTCCTTAATCCTTACTTTCATCGGAGTAAGGGCAGTAGAAGTTTAAATTATGTATAAAAGAAACATTCGAGCTTTTAAATCCTTTCATTTTATATGTATAGATGGCGCGTTATTGTTTGTGTTAAAAACTACTAAGTAAATCAATACTTAATTTCAGATAAAGGTAGTTGAAGGTATAGTTTAACACCTATTATTTACATAAAATTTGTTGATGTTGTTGTTGTCGTATCCAATGAAGAGCCTCAGATGTTTCTATGCACCTTTCTATCACAGAAGTCGCAGTGTCCTCTATCTTGGGTGTGTAAAGCTGCTGCTCTGGTTCCAAGTCAATTTTATGTTGTTGTTTTCGTATCCAATGAATAGCCTCAGATGGTTCCATACCTCTCTAACACAGCAGTCGCAATGTCTTCTATATTGGGTGTGTATAGCTGCTGCTCTGGGTCCATGCCAATTTTCTCTTGTTGTAGTCGTGTCCAATGAAGAGTCTCAGGTATCTCCATGCATCTCTATCACAGCAGTTTAATGTCCTCTATATTGGGTGTGTAAAAGCTGCTTCTCTGGGTCCATGTCAATTTTCTGCAAGGCTGCGGCCATTGCTGAACATGAGAATATGTAGGTAGGTGTTAGTTTTCAGACCAGGACAATTTTTGCATGTCTGTTGGTTCTTGTGCCATCTGGATGTATTGTTATTCCTTTATAGTGTTTCGTTCTGAGTCTTGTTATAGTTTTTGTAATTCTTCTCTCAGAAATTATTTCACATATTTGGTATTTTATTATTTTGTGTTGAATTATATTCATATAACTTTAACATGTATATATAAGAAATGTTATTTTGTTTTGAATTATTTGTTCTAGGACTACTCTGTGTAGACGTCCGACAGATGGCGCTACTTTGCATTATATAAACTTATTGTTGTTGTTTTCTTTTGGCCGGCAAACTTTTTTTGTAGATATATAAAAAGGCAAATCTTTTATTTTTTTATTCTTCACGCCTTAGTCAGACATTTATCCCTCAAATTACAAGGTTGTCCCAAAAGTTCGTAAACACTTGCAAAAAATTGAAATACCAATATTATTCCCCGTTATGTACATAGTGTGATCAATAATTTCCAGGAATGCTAAATATTTAAAGAAATACAAAAGTATAATAAAGTTTTTTTTTTTTTATTTAAAATTTCTAAAAATAATCACCATCACTATCTATACACTTGTTCCATCTTTTTTTCCAGATATCAAAACACCTCTGAAAATCCTCATCTTTCAGGCTTTTCGAAATATTCTTCGTATTCTCCTTTATTTCAGGTATTGAGTCAAATCGACGTTCTTTTAAGACTTTTTTAATTTTTAAGGTAAAGGAAAAAGTCGTTGTGAGCAAGTTCAAGATAATAGGGTGGCTGGGGTTGTTAAACAATTCCGTGTTTAGCCAGATAAAGTTGTACAGTGACGGCCGTATGTCGCCGTGCGTTATCATGATTCAAGGGCCAATATTTCTGAGGCCATTTTTCGGGTCGTTTTTGACGCACAGCCTCCCTTAACCGTCGCAATACATCAAGATAGTAATGTTGAGTAATGGTCTGACTCTCGGGCACGAATTCATAATATACCAATCCCTTTACATCAAAGAAAGTGATGAGAAGACACTTAAGCTTCGATTTGATCATCCTTGCTTTCTTGAATCTTGGTTCTTCAGGCTCTAGCCACTGGCTTGATTGCTCTTAGTCTCGGGATCATATCCGTACACCCATGTTTCATCTCCCGTGATAACATTTTTGAGCCATTGAGGATCAGAATTAAACATTTCGACCATGTTTTTGCACGTTTCTTTGCAATGCTCTTTCTGCTCATTCGTTAACAGATGTGGGACAAATTTAGCCGGGGGTCGTTTAAGATGCAGATCATTCTTTATGATGGTTTGGCATGTTCCAAAAGAGATATTCAAGTCTTCTGATAGCTCTCTGATAGTTATTTTTTGGTTTTCTTTGATCGATGACTAGAATTTGAGTGCATTTTCGGGGTTTCTTATCGATACAGGTCTGCCAGTATGTAGATCATCCTTGACGCTTGTTCGACCAGCTCTAAATGGTGCAAACCATTCAAATGTCCTCGATTGTGATAGGGCATCTTCTTTAAAAGCCTGCTTCAACATTTGAAATGATTATGAAGCTGTTTTCCCTAATTTAAAGCAAAACCCTATGCAGACTCGCTGTTTTTCAATACAGTCAATACTGAAGTTAGAAAATGTTCTGATATACTCGAGTTTATAAATTCGAAAAAAAAACGTGAGCGCGAGCGTCTGTGTGATCAATTTTTTTTTCTACGTGTTGATCAATGTTTTATCTATAAGGTCTTTATAAAATTATTTTATTATTTTGAATATTTTACCTGATCCAGTTTCATTCCTGGAAATTATTTATCACACGTTGTATAATGACTCTGTATTATGTATAAAATAATTGTATTATGTATTATTGTATATATTCGACGTAATAATATTATTCGCCAACAAAAAGAAAAACAGCGTTTAAAAAAATACGAACTTTTAAGACAAACTTTATATTTTTATCAGCACAAAATTAAAGCTAATTGTGATTCAAATTGATTTTATTGTATTTAATGCTCAAAAAAGTGTATATAATATCAATCTAAAAACTTTATTATAACATATATATGTACACTGCGTGACATTGAAAATGGAACACCAAGAAATAGTGGCCAGAAAATTATGCAAATTTCAGGGTATACGCGCCTAATGGAGTAAGATATAAGGGAAGGAACTTGCAGAAAGGACAGTATTCGTGTCGTTATTTCTTCAAGGAAAATCATTGTAGAAATTTTGTTCTTGTGTCAAAAGACACGTGTAATAACAGATAATGCCAGGTCATCGTAAACGGAGGCAGTTCAAGCAGACAGACGCTTTTACGAGGGGCATGGTGATCGGACTGAAAAGGGCAGGTTGGTCCATACGTCAAATCGCAGCTGATACACACCTTGGTGCGTCCACGGTGCACCGACTGTGGAGAAGATGGTTGGAACAAGGAAATGTGGCAATTTATAGGAATGTCGGTGCAACCAGAGTGACGTCAGCACGTGTGGATCGGCGTATCCTTCGACAAGCAGTGGCGGCCCCACAAGCCACTTGTACCGCCATCCTGCAACATGTGCAAGACACCCTAGATCATTCCATCTCGACCAGAACCATTTCCCGTCGATTGGTTGCTAATGGCTTGCACTCATGCCGTCCGCTAAGAAGACTGCCATTGACCCCACCGAATAGGCGCCAACGTTTGGAATGGTGCCGGGCTAGATCGACGTGGATGACGGAATGGCACAGGGTCGTGTTCTCAGATGAGTCGCGGTTCTGCTTGCCCAGTGATAGTCGCCGTGTACGCGTGTGGCGTCGACGTGGAGAAAGGTCCAATCCGGCAGCAATTGTGGAACGCCCCACCGTGCGACAACGTGGAATCATGGTTTGGGGCGCAATCGCGTATGATTCCAGGTCACCTTTACTTCGTATTCAGGGCACTATGACGGCCAACGATACGTTGATGATGTGCTGCGATCGGTGACACTCCTCTACCTTCAGGGGTTACCCAATGCCCTTTATCAGCAGGATAACGCCCGACTGCACACTGCTCGCATTAGCCAACAAGCTCTGCAAGATGTACAGATGCTTCCTTGGCCACCGTACTCTCCTGATCTCTCACCAATCGAGCACGTCTGGGACATCATTGGACGCCGTTTGCATGCCTTGCCACAGCCGCGTTCAGAAGGCGAACTGTGGCAAATGGTTGAGAGGGAATGGAGAGCCATCCCTCAGGACGCCATCCGTACTCTGATTGACTCTCTACCTAGACGTGTTGCTGCGTGCATCGCCGTCCGCGGTGGTCCTAATTGCTACTAAGCCGACGCCGTTCTGGCTCTGTATTATGACTATCATTTTGAAATAAAGATCACTTATTGTTTGTCCCTGTCTCTCTCTGTCTGCCGAGTTTCATCACTTTCTGGCCACTATTTCTTGGTGTTCCATTTTCAATGTCACGCAGTGTATATACACGAAGATATTCCTCACCCAACTTTATATGTTGTATTCTAGGCTGAAAGTCGGTCCTTGCCACTTCACTAGCTCGAACAACCTTTTGGTAAATCCGACTGATTTCATAATTTCTCACGTAGGATGTCATGAAATCAAAGCCGCACCCGACTGATGAGGGCTAGAGTTCGAAATAATAGTATACAGGTTGGTCTTTTGTCTGAATTTACAAAAACTGGTGTTGTGGCTCATTCTTTATTATCATTAGTAAAGTTGTTACTAGGGTTATGAGCATAATGCATTGTTCTGATGCATAATTAAAGGGAGAGGTGCACTCGAGGTACATGTATGTATATGTGAGTGTGTCTGCATGCGTCGTATATATATATTTTTTGATAAATCGTAAACCAAATGTCTGTAGTTCTACTTTTTACCACCAGGCGCAGCACTAGTAGGGTTCGATAGATAAATTTGATCGGCTTCTTTTTTTTTTTTAACAATGATTGTAAGACCTAAAATTATTTAACGAGATTAGACGTCCTAACTAAAGGTGGTTGAAATCTGACACATGGATAATACCAAGGTGAAAAAGGGTCTATCGGACTTGTTTTACCTTAATCTTCATATATATATATGTTGATTAAAAAGGATATATTGAATAAAAATATAATTTATTTTACCAATATTTTAGTTGGCTAAACGCTAACCTTTTTCAAGGTATTATAACATATTAATTGATAGAAAGTCGAAGCCTTTCCATTGTTCTTGCAAGTCGAAGAGCGTCATAACCAAAACTGGTATATATATACTGGTATATATGCCTTTTTAATTAAAGATATATTCATGGATTGCTCTATTTCTTAATATATATATATACTTTACCATCCTTAATAGAATAATCTACATTCAAATTTAAAAACGTTGAGCTTCAATAGGAAGCTTCTGAAAAAAAACTAATGCTTTGATCGTCAAAATACCATACGATGAACCCAGTTTATTTTCCTATCCAATATATTTCTTTTTTTATTTATTTGAATTTTGAATCTCACGGATTTCATATATTTTATAGAATTAATAATCAACCTACATTCTAAAAAAATATATTGAAAATGGGAATTTTCGTGATCGATTCCCACGTTTACTAAATCATGTTTACTGAATGAAGGTTTGGAACACACAATACTCTCTGAAAGGGGGATTATTTAAAACCCGACCACTTATTTTTAACGTAAGACGGATGAAACTATTTTCTATGCCATTTATATGTAGACTCATGGATAAAACTGAGGAAGTTTCATATTTCAAGCATATTTGCCACTGGTTCTGTCCTCCCAAGAGAACAACAGTCCTTGATTTCCAGATTTAAGTCTGGTCATCTACGGACAATGACTTTCCAGAAAGGTTGCAAGGTTTTCCCATAATGTACTAGGTGCAATTCTCAACCTGCAACCCCAAAACACATTATTGACTGTATTGATTCATCCATTGATGAGCTCTACTCTTTCCCGGCAGACACCATCAAAAGTCTCAAACTTTACAAGCTTGATATCTTTATATGATTGAGTGGAGATAAGAAATAAGAATCAATTTGTCTATTTACCTTATTTACAGCGGATTTCCCATACACGCGTAAATACGAACGCATTTTCTTCAATAATATAACGATAAAAATTGAAAATATATACATTATAGAAGGTACCTATTCCTTAATTTTGTCCATTAGTGCATATATAATGCAATAATATAAATATTGGGAGGGCTTGTGCCTCGTCAGTGATGTTCAACTCTCCCAGCGGTTTTACCAGTTTTAGCTATCATGATAGATGATGGTTAATCACTAACGCAAGCCCGCCAAATATTTTCATCATTGAAGTGAAGGTAGTAAAAATTGTTTAATTTCTTTAACTTTATAAAGAATCACTTGTACTAAAATAGTTCGTCTTTACAACGTCATGTTTATACAATATTTGAAATATTCCCTTGATAAAAATATATATTTTGAGTGAATATGAACTCCCATCATCGCAAGGTATTTGCGGATAATGACATTCGAAGACGCTATGTCATAATGCATGTCTAGATGTGTCATGATATTGGGTCAGGTGTCACAAAAATGGGCTGTAGGAGATAACCCTTGAAACTGTGAAAATAATGAACCTTCCGAGATTCTAACCTGGAATAATCTTATTTGTAATCAGATACTTTAACCGTTGCGGCAAAACTACTTTATGAATTGATAAATTCATCATATACACTTATTAACATAAAGCTATAACGCCCCATCTATTGTATATACAGCAAATGAAAACATTAAGACGCGAATGTTTCTTTTACACTTCAATTAAACTTCTACTGTCCTTACTGCGATGAAAAAAAATATATGTAATTCTACTGTCCTAATAGCTTTAGTCTATAATTTTCTTAAATACTGTTATGTACTCTTCTACCTATTATTCAATAATCTTAGGTAATGTAGTTTTTATTAAAAGAGATTGTATGCTACTGAAAAGTTTTATCATTACAGAATTATCATAAGAACTAAAAACATGAATATCTCGCGCTATATATTGATTACATCACGCAACAACAGCCAAGTCTTTGGTGAAAACCAAATATACATATTATATATTACAAACATATTTCTGAGATTTCACTCTTAAATGTAGTATATGAGAGAAGAAGGATCCAATACAGAATTAGAGATCTAAAGAGGCGGTCTGGTAGATTAAATAGACGAACCTGCTTGGAAGGTTCACCATTGATGAGCCAAGCCCTCACAATAATTTTTCATCGCAGTAATAGCAGTAGAAGTTTGATTGATGCATGAAGAAACATTCGCGTTTTAATGTTTTCATTTGCTGTATATACATTTATGGACAAAACTTAAAGAAGTTTAATATTTTGATGCTGCCGTTTGTATGTTTTTTGAAGGAGACAGAGGAAATTTTGTTCACACTTGGTTATTTGGAGTTTCTTCAATAAAGGTCACTGTGTATCAAATATCTTTCCGTTATTGTCTAAATCCCGATATACATGTTAAAAGGTACAACATTCTTCAGTTTTGTCCCTGAGTGTATTCAAAGGTGAACAAAAACAAAAGGCGTTATAGTCCGGCTTTGATTATAAGAAATGAAAGTATTTTGCAAGATGTTTTACAAACAATACACACTTATTGCAGTCTTTATTGCAATGAAAAAGTATTGGGAGGGCCTTACTTATTAGTGGTGACCTCTTCCAGGTGTTTCGCCAACTCATTCTACCATATCGTTTTAATAATGCATGAATCTAATATTGCATGAGACTATTCTGTTTTTGTATAACCTATATATTTGTTAAAATATTCTATGGCTATTTTCCGCGAGGATATGACGGGATTTTGAAACAGCGACCCTTTAAATTGCTACTTCTGCAATGCTGGCATCCAAGACAATTTGGCCCATTATCTATTCCATTGCCCATTCCTACAGGAAAAGAGACTGGAAATTCACGAAATTTCGGGGCTAACTCACTATAATGAACAACATGTATATATAATTTTACTACTCTCCTGCTGGATAAAAAATTTGTTTATAAATATTTAAAATTTTTCAAGGCGATTGATAAAATGAGGGAAGAAGTGCTCAACTTCACAGACAACGGCTGATTGCTCCCCCTCCCCCTAAATTGCTTTTCTTCCTCACTCATGTACATATATAACATTTTAGGGAATCCCCTTGTAAAAGTTTTTGTTGTTGTTGTTGTATATTTGTTAAAATTTCATATCACACTGTATTTAAAGATACTTCCACATTTGCGACTTAAAATCAGAAAAATATTCATTCTTAAAATGTATTCAACTATTTATAAATTACAATGTGTTTGATTGGAGACCTGAATATAAGGAAACTTTGATATTTTCTAAATTGATTCCCCATTTATACCGCTTAATGGCCACATTTCATTATCGTGTTCATTGTATGATAATTTAACGAATAATTTTGAATGATGATGGAGAGGATTGGCATCGTATTACATTTTACAGATTGGAACATATGTATGTAATACGCCATGTCGACTCGTCAATCCATTGTTTGTAACTATCAGAAAGTTTACCCGTTGCACATATGATACTGTGAAGATTATATCCACACACATACAGCTTTATTAAGTCCACCGGTCCTATACAGATTCACCACAGGAAGAAAGGAATCACAGAAGGTGTTTGAAGTTTATATTTTAATTTTTAATTATTCTTATTTTTTAATTCATAGAAGCATTTTTCTGGCAGACATATTCAATTTTTATCATAATCATTTTTGATATTGTTTTTTTTCTTAGTTAGTTATCAAATAATTTTATAATTGTAGTTTTTCTCATTTTTTTGTGTATTCCTTTTTAAGCAATAAAATATATAGAAGTAAGGTGTAATATTCAATTCAAGCATATGGAACCAACATCGATTCATTTTTAAAACAAAGCAAAATCATACGCTTATGCAACTTTCACTTTTTATACAGATGGAGCTCCTGTACTCCAGGCAGTGCAGCACTCAACAACAGCCTCCACGTCCGATGTAGATTATAAAATTAGATATTAAAATTAGATAATAAAATTAGATTATATCCTTCTAAGCGCAAAATATACTAAATTTATTCAACTTAAGCCTGAAGCAGTATATATTTACTCTTATGAATTTAATTGCCATCTATCGATAAAATATGCAACAATTATTTATTGGCAATGTGTTTCTTTTAATATCTACAGACCTTACTGTGTAATGATAAAAAATATTGAAATACAATATAACGCGGCTGATGATTGTAAAACGAAAATTAAAATTATACCGCGAATGTTTCTTTTAAAAATCGAAATTTATTTTCAAAGAGAAATAGCGACATTTCTAACTTTGAGGATGAGGTATGGAAAGGTGAAACATGAAGAGCAATGGAGAACGGAAAAATAAAAAGTGTCCAGGGGCGGGAATCGATTTCACCTTTCATGTTTCACCTTTCCATACCTCATCCTCAAAGTTAGAAATGTCGCTATTTCTCTTTGAAAATAAATTTCGATTTTTAAAAGAAACATTCGCGGTATAATTATAATTTTCGTTTTACAATCATCAGCCGCGTTATATTGTATTTTAAATGTTACTTTAAATATAAGTTATGAACGGAAAAATACGTCCAGGGTAGCCGAGTGGACAAGGCACCTGCCCGGTAAGCAGAAGGGTGTGGGTTCGATTCCCGCCCCTGGACACTTTTTATTTTTCCGTTCTCCATTGCTCTTCATGTTTCACCTTTCCATACCTCATCCTCAAAGTTAGAAATGTCGCTATTTCTCTTTGAAAATAAATTTCGATTTTTAAAAGAAACATTCGCGGTATAATTATAATTTTCGTTTTACAATCATCAGCCGCGTTATATTGTATTTTAAATGTTACTTTAAATATAAGTTATGAACGGAAAAATACGTCCAGGGTAGCCGAGTGGACAAGGCACCTGCCCGGTAAGCAGAAGGGTGTGGGTTCGATTCCCGCCCCTGGACACTTTTTATTTTTCCGTTCTCCATTGCTCTTCATGTTTCACCTTTCCATACCTCATCCTCAAAGTTAGAAATGTCGCTATTTCTCTTTGAAAATAAATTTCGATTTTTAAAAGAAACATTCGCGGTATAATTTTAATTTTCGTTTTACAAAAAATATTGAATTTGAGGGCTTGGCTCATCAGTGGTAGACCCTTTCAGCGGTTTCGCCAAATTAATCTCCAGAACACTCTACTATTGTATTGGATTGATTTCCGTATATACCCTACACAGATTTTCTATTGAAAGTATCTTAGGGGTGTTTAGGGAATCTATAGACATAAGCTTATAGGTCGGTAGAGGGTTCACCACTGAGTCAAGCTCTCTCATTCAATAACTTTTATTATTGCAGTAAGGCTTGTAGAGATGAAAAGAAATACATTGCCAAACAATTATTTATTGCAGCTTTTATATTGTACTTTATTAACGCGATACATGGCTTACGATTGAACTGGATCTTGGTTTTAATTCAATCTTAAATAACGACGCCCTTTCTGGTTAAAACTCTTAACGAGTTTGCGCAACCTTTGGCCAATGAGCTCACGCTATCGTTCAGCCAACCAATCAGCAGTAGAAACCGTACTTTACCGGAGGGTTTGTGTATGCTGAACGCTGGCCTGGCGAATAAACGATTGCTGAAGATAAATAAATTTCGCATATGTTACCTAGGGGGCGCTGGGAAGCAGAAAAGAGACAATCATAGATAGTCACCTGGATTCCATTTAATCATTAAGGCATACGCCTTATTCGCAAATACTATAAAATAGTAGTATTATATACTATAGTACTATATATATATTATATAATCTAAAATACAATTATTTTATTTTTTAAAAACATATTTTATTTTCATTCATTGACTATTATATATATTTGACCATAGAGGCAAAACATACGACTTTTAATTATTATTGTTGTAAATAATGTATATTTAACCCTACCTATCTTTTATTCACGATTATAGAATTCATTTAATAAATTCTATATTCCTGTGATAAAAATAATTTTATATGTATATTTTTACTTCAAGAGATTCAAAATAAAAATCTGCTTGAAAGGTAAATAATTATCTTTACTTTTCCACGACTGCACCTCTTTTCAACAATCAAACACACAAAAAAAATTCTAATCGTAATATATATATATAGTAGTAATATTGTATATATATTTTTTAACTTTTCTATAATCGACCTTTAATTAGATGATGGAATTTTATTACTGACTAGTATTGACTATTTTTTAGAAAACACTTTGATTGGGTAAGTCCAATTTTTATATAATTTATCCTAATAAAGAGTAGAGAGAACGTCCTATGAAAGAAAATGCTTAAATACATATACACTAGTGTCCAAAATTAAGGTGACAAATACTATATCCTTGATAAAAAAAATAATAATAGCCAAAATTAATTCAAATTCATCATATTATATGAAAATTACACCACACTGTTTTGCTAGCCAATGAAAAATAATTTTAGAATAAATTTAATATGCAAATTTGGGTCATTCTTTAAAACGTCCGCTTCTCCCCGATCTTGTCCTAGTCAGGTCTGGTGCTGATCCTGTTCCTAGGAATTCTGTGTACTTCTCCACATCTGGTGGGTCAGGAATCTGTTGGGACGATGTAGAAGGCAGCGCTCCCGACACGATCGGTCTTGTTGCAGTAGGGTGTTCTGAAGTTAGATTGTCCGAATCTGCTAGTAAGTAAGCAGGTCGCAATCGGTCAATCGAAATGGTCACATTTATTCCTTTCACTTTGAGTGTGAAGTACTTGTCTGTTCATCAAGGACTGGGAAGGGTCCCTCATATGGTGGTTCCAGAGGTTTCTTCACTCGATCTGTCCTGATAAATACATGTGAACATGTTTTCAGTTCTTTATGGACAAATACTTTAGTCTTCGAATGATGTTTTTCATTCAAGGGTTTGAGCAATTCCATTTGCTTTTGAAGCTGTTGAACAAATTCGTCTGCATCCAGATGACGTTTAGAACCATCAAAGAATTCGCCAGGCAGTCTGATGGTTTTGCCATAAACCATTTGAGACAAAGAATGGTTGTTATCTTTGTTGATAGCACACACAGCACGCAAGCCTAGGAGAACTGTTGGCAGCGTTTCTGTCCACTTAATATTATTTTGGGCACGAAAAGCAGTTTCGATGGTTCTATGAAGCCTTTCGATCTTCCCGTTACACTGAGGGTGGTACGCCGTGGAATGGCGAAGTTTGATACCACACAGCGTTGTTAAATCTTTGAAAAGTTGAGAAGTAAATTGCTTTCCTTGATCTAATATCACTGTATGCGGTGCTCCAAATCTAACAATCCAGTTTTCGTAGAACGCTCTCGCTACCGTTTCAGACTTCATATCTGGTAGCGGAACAACTTCCATCCAGCTGGTGTACCTGTCGATACAGGTCAGACAGTGAATGTTACCATTCAATGGAGGTAAAGGACCAATTAGATCGATGTGTACAAAACTAAATCTTTCATCCACTTCTTGATATTTGCCTATTTCTGGTTTCGTGTGTATCGACACTGTTGCGTTGCCTCTGTATGGATTGCTAATTACCAAGCCACTACATTCTCTTAGAATTTATTAGAACACTAACTTCTACAATATGGACTGACTGACTGACTCCTGCTAACAACTTGTAGCCTTATTTATACATGAAGTCAGAAATGAGTATGCAAAGAGGATATTTGCAATTTCAGCAAATATCCCAAGTATGAAAATACACAACAGACACCTTGCACTTTTGGCAATTAATGGTCTAATATTATTGGTAAACACGTCACACCATGACAATTTGCCTGATTTTAGTGGGCATTGCTTAAAATTTAAAGAGGTATTCTTTGAAATCAGGTTTTGTAGTTCTGAATCACCAGTTTGTTCTTTGGCGATCTCTTCATAGTCGATGGTTGTGATAGCATCAACTCTGGACAGAGCATCGGCGACTATGTTGTCAGTACCTTTTATGTACTTGATGTCAGTAGTAAATTGGGAAATATATTGTAGATGCCTTAATTGTCTAGGAGAAGCTTTCTCATTTTTTTGTTTGAATGCGTAAATTAAAGGTTTGTGATCGGTCAAAATTGTAAATTCACGTGCCTCAAGCAGGTGCTTGAAGAATTTGATAGACAAATATATTGCGAGAAGCTCTCTATCATATGTATTATAAATGCATTGAGCAGGATTTAATTTTTTAGAGAAAAATGCTATCGGTTTCCATATATCATTGTCAAGCTGTTGGAGAACCGACCCAACTGCCCGATCTGAAGCATCTGTACAGAGTGAGATAGGCAGTTCAGTATCGGGGTAGGCTAACAGTGCTGTATTAGCTAGGGCTTGTTTGCATTGTTCAAACTGAACTTCAGCTTCTTCAGTCCATTTTATTTCGCTTCTCTTTTTTCTTGGCACCCCTTAAGTATTCATGAAGGATTGCCTGAGTCTCTGCTGCATTGTTCAAAAAGGTCGATAAAAGTTTAGCCTACCCAAAAATATGCGTAATTCATGAACTGTTTTTGGTTTCTTATATTCTAGAATAGCTTTAACCTTTGTTGGGAGTGGTTTCACACCGTGAGAGGCGATTAGGTATCCTAGAAAATCAATTTCCTGTACCAGGAATTTAGATTTAGAAAGATTGATTCTTAATCCATAGGAATTTAGTCTGCTGAATAAAGTTTCAAGGTGGCTATAATGCTTTTCTTCCGTTTTAGAGGCTACCAGAATATCATCTGAGTAGACAAATGCAAAGTTCAAATTTCTTAAGACTTCATGCATGAATCTCTGAAAGGATGCAGTAGCATTTCTAAGACCGAAACTCATTAGATTAAATTCGAATAGCCCAAAAGGAGTAATGATGGCAGTCTTTGGTTTATCCTCTTCTGCAATTGGAATCTGATAGAATGCTTTTCGTAGGTCTATTTTTGAGTACACACGAGTGTACCTTTTAAGATGTGGTGGAAATCATCCAGTCTAGGGATTGGATAACGATCTGGAAGTGTAACTGCATTGAGTCTTCTATAATCACCACAAGGTCTTAGTGACTCGGTACCTTTTGAAACTAAATGTAGTGGACTCGCCCAAGGAGAATTTGAGGGTCTAATTATTCAATTATTCAACATATATTGAAATTCTGCCTTAGCAAGAGTTAATCTCTGTGGATCTAGACGACGGGCTTTTGAATGAATTGGCTGACCTTTTGTGGGAATATAATGCTTAATGTTATGTTTTGCTTCTAATGGTGGCCTACATAGGTTAGGATATTCGGTTAGGATAGCACTGACCTTGGATGATGAATTTAGAGTGCTAATATTTCCCATGTCCGAGATTGACTGAATGACGCCTCTTATGGAAAGATTAGTTATTCCATCAATTAGGCGTTTATTTTTATATAAAGTATCAATCCAAAGTTGTTCAAAAAGTCTGCTCCTATTATATCTCTGTTAGTATTGGCGATTACAAAAGGCCATTGGAATTGACGTCGAAGTCCGATATCCAAATTTCTAACCTTTGTTCCATAGGTAACAATTATATAGTTTATAATCAGAGCTAGGCATCCTATTTTTATCCTTCGGAGGTATTATAGATATATCAGCACCACTGTCCACCAAAATGTGCAATCCCGTGTTTTTGTCCGTTACAAAAATCGGAGATTGCGACAATCCTGAATGCCGGCGGAAGGGGTTGTTGCTACTCTGTCCGCCGGTTGGAGTTTTTCAGACTCTTTCCAACTGCACGGAGGCCTGCATTTATTTTTTCAAGCAATTAGAACCAAATCTAAAATGGTAATAGCAATATCTCCTTTTTGCGTTGAAAGATCTTTGAGAATTACTTCTCGCCCATGACTGATTCCTAGTTTTGGATCGAGATCTTGACCTATCAAGCCTCAATACGGACACTTGACGTTCAAGATCTTCCAATTTGGCGATCAAGAGATCTGTTGGATGAAAAAAAAACTTCCGCATCGAATATTTCTTTGGAAGGGTTTATCTCGTTTATTTTATCGGCCATTATGGCCAATTTGCTAATGTCCTTATCGCTTACAATAAGTATATTCTTTATGGATGTGGGAAATTTATCGAGCCATAAAGTTTTTATTAAATTGTCAGAGATATATGAGGTAGCGAAGAATCTGAGCTTTTGTAGTAACTGGCTCGGCTGCATGTCTCCGAGCTCAATACCTGGAATTAACTTTTTAATTATCAACCCTTCACTTTCTCTGAACAATTCAAGTAGTCGTGATTTTCATTCAGAGTACTTGTTGTCAATAATACTATTAATTATGTCCCGAATGTTTACTATACATTCAGGTTCTAATTGGGAGATCAAATAATTATATTTAGTGTCTTCCTGAATAATTCCACCTATTTTGAACTGTGCTTCTACCTGGAAGAACCATATTTCAGGTTTTTCAACCAAGAAAGGCGGTATTTTAACACTAACGTTGCATATTTCTGAGGTATCGCTAGGCTTATTTTCTGTTTCCATCTTTCGTGAATTTAAAATTCGAGACACAACAGCTAGATATTTAGAGATAAAGTTAAAAATAAAAATATTGAGATAAAATAATAAGGAAGTTAATATAAAACTTATCTTAGTCTTGAGATAATATCCCGATATCTTGGATTATGTTTCTTTTCAAGCTTGAATCAATTTTTGCATCTCTTTATCTCTTGAAATCTTCTTATGATTTTTCTTTTCAATCACGTCCGGCTCACCAATATAGCGTGTCGATTTATTAGTCCAGCGATGGCCCAGAAAGTATTTCAAAGTTAGTGTTTTATTGGTATTACTTATTAGCTACATTTTTAGAGGAAGACAAAAGGACAACACCCTAGAATGTCTATTCTGGTTCTCCTGGCTTCCGCCGATCTGTCGCGCCGCGCAGCGGTGGTCATCTCCAATTTCACGGCCCCCGCTTGTGTGTTTGCTGACGGCGTGGTCCGTCATCCCAGCAGGCTGGAAGGAAGTCTCTTGGCCCCCACAGACTCATTGAAGTGAAGGGCCATTGGTAGAATAGAGACAGGCCAGTCCCAAGCAGAAGTTTCAAGATGACTCGAAACGTCAGGAAAAGTGATTTCGAATCTATGGAAACAATTTCAAGAACCAGGAGGAATCTCCAGAAGAGAAGTACAAGGTCGCCCGAGAATCACAACCTCATCAGAAGAACGTTATCTGAAGTTGACGGCCAAACGTAACAAATCAATGGCAGCCAGACAGATAACAATTGAGCTCTCTTCGGCCACAGGAACCATGATATCAAGGCAAAAATTTCACAGAAGACTCAATGAGAGAGGGATGTATGCAAGGTGGCCGAAGGTTTGTATCCCTCTCGCTGCCATCCAAAAAAGGGCTCGTCTAAATTGGTGCAGACAACATCAGTCTTGGACCCAAAATCAGTGAGCTCCTGTTCTTTTTAGTGATAAGTCAAGGTTTAGTCTCAACACGGATTCTAGACGTGCACTGATCTGGAGAGAAACCGGGACTCGAAGCCATCCCTCAAACATCAGAGAAAGGGACCGTTACGGTGGCCAAGATGTCATGGTCTGGGGTGGTATCATGTTAGACGCACGCACGCCATTACATGTGTTTGATGGCGGCACCCTGACTTCTCAGCGGTACAGAGACGAGATACTGGACCTCTATGTAAGGTTTTTATAGAGATGGGGTCGGACCCTCGTTCATCTTTATGGGTAATAATGTTCGTCCTCATAGAATCCTGATGGTAGACGAATATCTTGAAAGTGAACGTATTCAAAGGATGGAGTGACCTGCCAAATCACCAGATCTCAATCCTATAGAACATGTTTAGGAAGCCTTGAGGAGACGAATTAGATCTCGTTCACCCCCACCCAGGACCACCCAAGAACTGAAAACTGCTTTGGTTGAAGAGTGGGATTTGTTATCTCAAGAGATCTTTAATTGCCTAATAAACAGCATGAAATATAGTTATGACAGCTGCTTAGCTGTTAAAGGTGACCACACATTCTTTTAAGTCATCAAACATTGGTCAACATCTACCTGACCTTTGGACTAATTAACATTAATTTACATAACTCGAAAAAATGTAAAAAAAAAATCATTTTGTCAACTTTATTTTTTATAGTTTTGTCTAGCCATCTACAAATTTTCGTTAAAAATTAATTCCATATTTTTTTAGAAAACCAACATTGTGTTTGTTACCTTAATTTTGGGCACCAGTGTAAAACCCTGATCCTCTTAGAGGTAGCCTCTCATATTGCGGTTAGTATCTGACATTCCTTCAACAGTGATAGAGCCTCTAGTTTCACCGTAGACTATGGGAGATGTTTTTGTATTAGGATACATGGTCTTGGGTTCAGGAAAAATTACTTCATGCACTTCTGGAAGGTTCGTATTCTCTTTTTAATATTGAATTTTATAAACCACGTTCTGACGTTTGAGGCCAAAAACTTAATATTTACACTGTGTGACAAGGAAATTACTGGAAAACTCCCCCATTAGCTGCTTAATCGTACAGCCCTTGATGCAGAGAGGAAGTTCCTATATCAACAAATTAAATAGACCAACACTTCACCCTACGTATTGTTTTAAAAAAAACAGCAAACAAATCTAAGGCAATAGCTTACTATAATTTTTTAGATCATCATTATGTAAGGACAAGTGAGCAAGTGAATTACTTTGAGACGAAGAGTAAAGCCAGTTCAAATTCTATGTAAATAACACAAGATGATCATTACCTTACCCAATTGGGAGAATCTGTATGGGGCAAATCCCTAATAAAGGCATTTGTGTGTGTAATATTGCATTTTATTGATATAAGTGGATCCATGGATAATCTTTGTTGCTTATTGTGAATTTTGGAATAATGGATTCGTGTTCCAGATAAGACAGAGGAGTGGCCAGTTTTCCTATATGATGGAAAGCTAAGGTTTTGTTGCGTCATGGTTATTAATATTCCATTTATGTTCGGATATTCTAATTTTTAGCTCTCTTCTACAGTATTTTCTACATATTTCTTATGTAGATTATGTACATTCTCTGAATTATATGAATTAGATAGTATTCTTTTTTCTATTGTAAGAGTACTAAATGATATTATTTTTGTTATGGGGTTTCTTATTATAAAGAATTTATATTTAGGGAATTGCTGTAAAAGGTTTTTATACCGAAATTTCATTTAGCTGTGCAATTGAAATTAATTTTGGGGAATAATCAATATTGTATATTGATGTGTCTATTGGGTGTTTACCATCTTAGGTGGGTTGTGGAAATCTCTAAGAAGGACGGATGAGGAATATCCTCAAGTTTGAAGATATTTTAAGATATTCTGTGTTTTTTTGCTTGTTTTAAAGGTTTAGAGGAAACAATAGGTATGAATGCGTTTAGTTAACACTTTTATTGAGTTTAATTTGTGACAGAAAGGGTAGAAGGAGAAAATTTGAATATAGTTAGGATTAAGGGTTGGTTTGTCTTCTTCTTCTTTCTTATCTTCATGATTTGGTGAAGTAGAATGTGTCTGCCTTTGTCATTAAGATTGGGAGCACTACTCAGTGGCAGGCCGACTTAGCTCCAAAAGAAATGGCCGCCTCTGACACGAGGAACAGACGCCATGTGCAGCCGTTCCTAACATGGAGAACAAACGCTGCTCATCCTGTATCCCTGGATTAGAAGCCCTTACAGGGTACTATCAGCCGGGCCAGCTGAGTCCAGGTTTTTAGTGAGCTTTTTACTGCTCCCCCTCCTCCTTTTTCATCCGGGCTTGGGACCGGCAAAGGCGGAGTTGGATGGTTTGTAATACACGGTTGTTTGGAATTGTTGTTGCGTGCGAATGATTTTTATATCTAAGCAACGGAAGGCTATTGTTTTTCTTTTTTACATTAAATTGAGGTCTTGGTGGTATAACATCACTCTTCCTAAGGGTTATATTTTGTTAGTTTTTTTACCTGAAATTTTATTTCAAAGGTAAACTAGAGAGGAATATACACTTAACACGCCACAATTTACACAACGCCCGCTAGTGAAGTTGCCAAATTGCACACAAAAGAGCCTAAGGCCTGTTAAAACGACACGTAATTTGGTAATTTACAGAATAAAAAAAGCTAAAATAATGGTTAACAAAATACACTCGATAAATTAAGTAACAACTTGTACTTCTTATTCATCCTGTGGTAGATCGAATCCACAGGCATGCAAGAAGTCAAAAGCTAAGCATAGAGAACGCTTTAAACTTTTCCAGAAAACTTACTCGAAAAGATGACCATCTTTCAATCACTTTTATTTTTAATTTATTTTTATTTTAAATAAAAATAATATAAATAAAAATATTTAAAATACTTCATTAATGAAAAATGTATTTCTCCTGATCATGCAACTGAAATTTTCTGATTAATTGCGTCACATCTGTCGGAGTAAATATAAATTAATAGTTATTTTAAATTATCCCAGAATTTTTCAACAGCCTGAAAAGACTACGTATAAATATATGTAGTTGACTTTTCTTATTTATATAGAAAACGCATTTGCCTAATATGCTAGAATAATTTAATATAAACGATTATAGTTTATATTTATTCCGATAGATGGCGCAATCATTAAACCATTTCATTTGCACGATCAAATTTCTTGTTCTTAATATTACCACGTATACTAGTTCAAATCTTGTACAAATTTTGACAAAATAGAAATGTTTGTACAACTAGATGGTTTTAGGAAAGTCCTCTAAACTAATAAAATAAATACTCAGATGTCTAACACATTCTAAGATTTAATTAAAAAGGCATATATTGGATCAAAATATCATTTATTTTACCAATATTTCAGTTGGCTGAACGCCAACCTTTATCAAGGTGTTAAAACATATTTCATGTGTGTCAACAATTTTTTCCTCCCCATTGAATATAACAAAATATTTTTAAAACTTAATTCTGTTGACGTTATGTGGCGCTGAGTTTGTTGTTGACACACATTAAATTTGTTATAACACCTTGATAAAGGTTGGCGTTCAGCCAACTGAAATATTGGCAAAATAGATGATATTTTGATCCAATATATGCCTTTTTAATTAAAGATTTTCTAATGATTGTCAAATATTTTGACACCGATCTTAAAGAGGACAACCTTTCGTTTGATTTGCTTTTTTGATATTATAGGTCGAGGACCGCCTAGAGAGTGCTATATTCGACATTGATCGATGGTGCTTTCCTTAAAAACCGAAATTGATTTCCTGGTATTTTATTTCGAGGGCCGTTTACATAGGTCTACACCTCATTTATTTGACCATTGCCTTTTCTTAGAGATGTTTTACTTTATGATTGCTTTTTTATTTTTGATTTCGAGATGCACCCCTACAGAGAACTATATTCGAAATTAATTAATTGATTCTCTACATCTTTAGTAAACACCCTATTGGAAGGCTACCTGTCGTCGGGATTGCATATTTTATTCGGTTTCGAATACCCTTAGTCGCCTCTCTATTTCCTCAACGAACGCCTTTTCGAAAGGTTTATTTTAATCGGGAGATAACTGACTTGATATTTGTTTTAGAGGAGCGTCTACTGAGAGCTACTCTCTTTAATTTCTTTTCGATTTCACGAATAACTGCCTTTTTTGGAAGAATACCTTTTGTCAGAATGGTTTTCTTTATTTTTGCTCTCGAGAAGCGCCTATTGAGGACTACACATGAACTTTCTCAATTGAACCCATGACGGAGTTCACCCCCCGCCTAAAGGTCCAACCCCTCCTCTACGTGGCGGGCGGGAGAAGCAGCACAAGAAAGGGACTGCCCTGTAGTACGGTGTCGTGAGTCACGAGCCGCTATGGTAACGGCGAAGGCCTACAGGGAACTCTGAAATGTGGCTGACTAACGGGGCAATGGTATTCCCCTTTCCATGATGGACAAGAAACCACCACCACGGGGTTCACTGTTTCCTTATAACCTTCGACCGTTATGAAAAGCATCTTTACCCTAGATTCCCGTTTTGACATTCGATTTAAAAGGTCGTTTATTGAGGGAAGTACAACCACACTTCTAAATTTCCTTATTAATGGGCTTTCCCGTTTTCTTAACAATCGACTTATATAGAAACACAATGTCCGGGATCAGCTTACTCTAGGTCTAAAGATATTTGTTGAAGCCCATTTGTTAATTGTTTACGGCTTTAACAATGGCTTTTCTTGCGCAATTGCTTCTTGACCTGGCTTTTTCAGATATCCAGGACCTGGGAATCTTAGTTTTTAATCTAGGTTAACAACCTGCCTAATGTATCAGCAAACATTATAAAAGAATGCACCATCCTTTTTTATTTCTTCCATCTCAACAATGGCAACCCATTATTTGGTAACTTCAAACTTATAGAAATCAATCCCTCTCCTTAAATTCATTTTAGTCTTTTTCTTTTGAGTAGTTATAATTATATATTTAAAGCACTGCTTCAAAACAAAATCCTCGTGAAAGATGGACGATTGGTCCATCGATTTATAGTTTGCTGAAGAGCGTTGCTCGAAGCAAATATTTGAATGTAATTCTACTGTCCTATAAGCTTATGTCCATAGTTTACTTGAAAACCATTTCTAAGATTCCATCCTTCAGTGTAGCATATAAAAGCAGAATGATCCAATACAGTATTAGAGCTCTGAGAAGCGGTCTGGTGGATTAAATTGGCGAAACCGCTGGGAGGGTTCACCACTGATGAGCCAAGCCCTCCCAATAAATTTTTCATCGCAGTACGGACAGTAGAAGTTCGTTTTATGTATAAAAGAAACATTCGCGCTTTTAAATCCTTTTATTTTATATGTATAGATGGCGCGTTATTGCTTTGTGTTAATCTATTCCTAATGGCCTTGTCTTTATAGTTTGCTGAAGAGCATTGCTCGAAGCAAATATTTGAATGTAATTCTACTGTCCTATAAGCTTATGTCCATAGTTTACTTGAAAACCATTTCTAAGATTCCATCCTTCAGTGTAGCATATAAAAGCAGAATGATCCAATACAGTATTAGAGCTCTGAGAAGCGGTCTGGTGGATTAAATTGGCGAAACCGCTGGGAGGGTTCACCACTGATGAGCCAAGCCCTCCCAATAAATTTTTCATCGCAGTACGGACAGTAGAAGTTCGTTTTATGTATAAAAGAAACATTCGCGCTTTTAAATCCTTTTATTTTATAATGGATGTTATGTTTACGATATCAAGTTAAATAAAAACAAAGATAAAATTTGCATATGTTGGTCACTATAAATTTGTATATTTGTTAGGCGAAATTAGAAACATGATAAAACAATTGGGTATTTAAAAACAAATGTAGAAATAAAAGTTGAAGTATAATAAACAATGTTAAAGATTAGTTTTAATTATTAATCAAGATTGTGTGTGAATATGTGAGAAAGATGTAATATCGTTGTTGTTTTCTTGGCCGACTGCTTTACATATGGTGTTATCTTAAAATTGCTTGTTTTGAATATTTTTTAGATTGAGATTATTAGCTAGTATTCTAAGTAGTAGCAGATTTGTAGATTTAACTCGCAAGCAGCGCCCCCATTGTGACGATGTTAACAAGTTTTCTTATCACTAAGTTTGTTATCTTAAATATTATTTATCAAAAGTAAGATTATCTCAGGATGACACGGCAATGTGACACGGGAAAAAATGTTCACTAGATAAAACTATGATTTTCTAATGTAGAAAATTAGGAAAGACAAAATTCAGGATGACACGGCACACAGGGACCGGGAAAAAATGTTCATTTTATCGAGAGATTCAAATTTACGAGTTTCAAATTATCAAAAAATATATATATTTTTTAAAATAGGTTTTTAGAGAATTGTTTTAACAAATGTTCGCTAGACAAACCTTTACTCGGGTAAAACCTCGTATATATATATAATTGAATGTGTGTCTGTCTGTACTCTATAGATTCAAAAACCATACATACAATCGCCGTGAAATTTTGGGATATTATTAGGTATATCCTCGGGAAGGTTTTTGAAAAATAATTTATTGAATATCTTTAATATCCTTAAAGTTATTTGCAGATTTGTAGATTTAACTCGCAAGCAGCACCCCCATTGCGACGATGATAACAAGTTTTTTTATCTATAAGTTTTATCATCACTAAGTTTATTATCTTAAAGATTATTTATCAAAAGTAAGATTTTCTAACTATTAATTGCGCACAAGTCAAAGTTAGTTTTATCATTTATCTACAACATATATATTAGGAGAATAGATAAAATGATGAATTTGTAATGTAGAAATTAGGAAAGACAAAATTCAGGATGGCAAGGCAATTTATTTGAGACAAGAATAATGATACAATTCTAAGTCAAGATACGATTCCTTTAACTTCCAATTACCGAGGGAACCAATTAATATTGATTTTATTCAACTTATCGAGTATTTTTCAAGGGACCGGAAAAAATGTTCACTTTATCGAGAGATTCAAATTTACGAGTTTCAAATTATCAAAATATATCTATTATTTTTTTTTATAAGTTTATAGAGAATTGTTTTAACAAATGTTCGTTAGACAAACCTTTACTCGGGTAAAACCCGGGCGAAGCCGGGTACATCCGCTAGTATATAAATAAAATTAACTCTGTTGAAATTTAATTTTGTATTTATATATAAATAAAATTAACTCTGTTGATTTTTTTTGTATTCAATCGATAACAGCGAAGTTACGCATGTTAATGTTAGGAAATATATTTTGATGTTAAGCAAAACCTGCTCCATCTCGTTTTACATAAATGTTGAAAATTTGGTTGAAATTGATGCATTGTAACGAAGGTTTTTAGTGATGTCCACTTATGAAATTTCCATTTTATTAATATAGATATACTAGCCGAATGACCCGGGCAACGCCCGTGTTTTACCCGATTGAATGTTTTTATTCAAATACTATTTGTTACAATTATAAATTGGAGCCGTGGATGTCACTCTTGTGAAACGTCCCGCTCCAAACTTTACATGTACATTAGGTCAGCTGGTATTACCCCTCATTTTCACCGCTAGAGGCGCGAGCGAATTGACTTTTTGTAAATATACATAATTATAAAGATAGAAGCTTCTATAGAAATATATAAAATAAGCCGAAATAGCTCAGTTAGGAGAGCGTTAGACTGAATATCTAAAGGTCCCTGGTTCGATCCGGGTTTCGGCATCTTTTTTTAATTTTTAAATTTCTTCTTACCGTAACTTGACACTTAACGTGACAGAATTGTGCATGACGCTGATAACTGTATTTAATATAATCCAAATTGTGCCTTATCACACACTATTTATTTATTTGGATTAGGTCTTATCACCTTGTGTTTATAATCTATAATCCAAATTGTGCCTTATCTCACACACTATTTTTTTATTTGGCCTTATTACCTTGTGTTTATAATCTATGACGTAATGCCGGCGGCGCGCGCCCGTTGGCTGCCGGCGAGCACGTGACCTCCCTGTGCGCGCGCATCCGTGACAGAGGCGGCCGATGAGGAATGAGGAAAGACGGTCGTGACTATATATATATAATAATAATATAATAATAATTATTATTATTATCATTAGATAATGATAATGATCATAATGATGATGCGCGCGCATCCGTGAGAGCGGCCGATGAGGAATTGAGGAATTGAGGAAAGTCGGTCGTGACTATATATATTAATTTTTAGAAGTGGATAATATATATTGTTACATTAGGTTTGGAAGGTTATCAAAACCTCAGTTTCCTATCTTTTGTGTGTTTGTGTGTGTGTGTGTGTGTGTGTTGTACACGTTTCGAGAAGATTTTCATTAATGAAAAATAAATGTGTTAAATATATATAAAGAAGAAACTACCTTTAAATGTGTCCAAACTTATTTAATAGTTTTATTTTTTTATAGTTAGAAATTTTAAGTCAATCCCGTGGGCTCCTGTCTGAATAGGTTCGTCCTCACGCCAACGCCCCTAAGTTGGTTTGAATATTCATATTAATAATAAAATACATAGTCTATCTCTCTTTCTATATATAATATATTATTAATTAAAAGTAAATTTCTATTATATTAACATATGGCTGTGAGTCGTGGACATTACTAAAATCTTCAATCAAACGAATATATTGAAGCCTTTGAGACCTACCTTTACAGAAGAGCTCTCAAAATTCCTTGGACAGATATGGTAACAAATAATCAAGTCCTCGATCGAATGGGTACAGAACGCCAGCTGATAAAAAATTCATAAAACAACGAGAACTGACGTTTGCTACACTTGATGCGCGGATCAGCAGGAGAGACATTGCTGACAGTGTTGGAGGGAAAGCACCAGGGGAAGAGATCGAGGGGAAGGAGAGGACAGGGATACACAGACGATCTACCAGTAAAATAGTGGACTGGACGACACACCTACGAGGAGATGAAAAGGATGGCGGAGGAAGTATGGAGAGACCATTTGGCCCACCCTCAGTAGAGGAAGGCATTGAAAGAGGAGGAAGAGTTTTCTTTTATAATTAAAAAACAATATTATGATTAGTTGTGACACAGATGGCCTATATATAAATCACGATACATCATACCCCCCCCCTCCTCAAGAGGGTGTTATGTTCTCTTGTATGACCTCATCAATTCCAACAGAATAAGATTTTAGTCTTAAGACATAAACTTTCAGTTTATCTTTCCGAGGATTATCTTTTAGTTCTTCTAAGTTATTGCCACTCTAGACATCTTATTTATTTTATTTATTTTTTATAAGCTTTTTTTAATAAACTTTTTATAAACTTTTCTAATTGGTATTCGCACTGCTATTAGTGTTCCTGGTTTATAGTTTCTTTCCTTGTGTTTCTAATCATAGTTCTTTTAATTATTTTCCGGGGTTTTCTTTGTGTTGTTAATGACGACTTCATCCAAGTATTTTTTTATGTTTTCATCATTATTATCTGTTCATCATAATGATCGATACTGGGGTTCAGCAAATATATTTCCGTCGTTCTAGAAGGACATGAGTTCTCTTCCAAAACACAAGAAAAATTGAGAGTAGCCCGTTTTTTCTTGGATCGTAGTGTTACACGCAATAATTGGGAGCACGTTGTCCCAATTATTCACAACTGTGTTCATCTACATGCTAATCATGTTAATTAATGTTCTATTCAACCATTCAGTTAGTCCAATAGTTTGGGGGGATTGTTGCTCGTTGTGAAGCAATGCTTAATATTGTACATTTTCATCACCTCATTCATCAAATTACTGGTATATTGTGAACCTCTGTCCCTTATGAAAAAATAAATGTGGGGCCCTTTGACGTAGTAAAAAACCTTCGATTAAAATTTGAAAAACTTCTTTTATTGCTGATTCTGAGACTGCCCTTGTTTTTGCATACCCGGTGCAATAGTCCATCAGCACCTTCATCCAATTTCTCCTATTTTTAATGACAAGGTGCCAACAATGACAATTCTAATTCTCACAAAGGATAGGTTGCTGTGAGAACATGTTATAGTAGTCAAGAAGGTAAGTGATATAATAATTTTATACTTTGACAAAGGTAGCATGTCTTTAAGAATTCTAAAACATCTTTGTTTCAAAATTCTGAATGCAGTATGGAAGGCCATTAGTATATTTTTGTTTCAGTAAAAATATTTTGCGACGCCCAGGTGACCATTCAAAACATTATTGTGATATTATTTCATAGGTTTTTCCATTCTCTTCTTTATAATCGTAAGCAAGCCCGTTCTACTTTCAGGATTTGTATTTTCTTATAAAGATATCAATCTTCATCTAAACTTATATAGAATCTATCTCTCTTTTCTTCTTCTTTTTTTTTTTCAATTGAAACTTCCATTTTTCTAAATAATCATTTTCGTTCTCATTATAAATTTTATTTGAAACAAGGATTCTCTAGGCTAAGCATCGAAATGAAAAGGATTTTTTTGATGATTTGCATTTTGTTGTATAGTTATTATTTAATTTATTAATTAAACATTACTCACCAGATGAAATTATTTTATTACAAATTGTTTATTACACTTTATATTTATATTTTTACATCAACACGTTGTTTACATTATACATCGTATTATTATTGTTTATGATGATGATATATTATATATTTTAAAACACAGAATACTACATTCCCTCCTTCCTTTAGATGAAAGGAATCATGTCTTTATATCTTGATGATGGCTTGACGACTCTTCCACTCCTGGTGATCACGGGTTCCTTGGTAGTCGGCAAGGGTGGAGAAACCTCTGGTGGCAACTGGTGAAGAGCCTCGGCATCAAGTCTATCTGAAACAACTGGGTTAAATGTAGACCCTGTTCTACTTGAACTTGGTCGGTTTAAAGAAGTGTCCTTGTCTTGGTTTGAGGAATTATCATCTGGTATTTGTACATCAGAAGAGTTGAGGTGTTCAATTCTTGTTGAATCTGAACTAAGATTTTCCTGGCTCTCTTCTGGAATCAAGTCAGAAATGCCTTGATTGGTCTCTTGAGTAGGGACATGTTTCAAATGTTTAGCATTTCTATGAATTATTTTCCCATTTTTAGTGTTGACTAATTTAAAAGAATTTATTGAAGTGTTTTCAAGAATGACATGATGTTCTGATCTGAAATTTGAATCAAGTATTCCATTATTTGGATTTGCCACATAAACTAAATTTCCAATTTCAAAATTATGAGGACTAGCTTTCCGAATTATATCATTATATGTTTTCATTTTTTCTTTGTAGACCATATTGAATTCTTTGATGTTGGATTCATCTTCTTCTGCATCATTAACAAGTGAGCTTAATTTAGTTTTGATTTCTCTTGAAAATAATAGGAATGCTGGAGTCTTTCCTGTAGATCTGTTTGGAGTAGTTCGGTAAGACATTAAAATTCTGGATAAATCTTCTTTCCAATCTTTCCCTTCTTCGGAACTTGAATTAAATTGTTTCTTTAGAAATCTATGGAATCTTTCTATCTTCCCATTACTTTTTGGGTAATAGGGTGAGGCTTTGATGTGCCTGATTCCACATTCTTTTAAAAATCTTTCCATTGATGTACTTACAAACTGTAAGCCATTATCTGTTACAACTTCATGTGGATAACCATGTCTTGCAAAATTCTCCATTAATTTTTCAATAATTGTCTTGCTGGAAATGTCTTCTATTATCATTGCTTCAGGATATGAAGAATAGTAGTCGATCACTGTTAAAACATAATGATGGCCAATTGGACCAACTATGTCAATTCCAAGTTTCATCCAAGGTTTTGATGGTAACGGAACTATTTGCAATGGTTGATCATTTATCAATGGTTGATTCCTTACACAAATTGGACAGTTTCTAATCAAATTTTCAATGTCAAAGTCCATGTTTATCCAAAAATATTTTTCTCTTAACAGTTGTTTGGTTCTTGTCATTCCTTGATGTGTTTCATGTGCAATTCTCAAGACTCTCTTTATTAGTTTTGAAGGTAGCAAAATTCTACTTCCTTTTAAGATAAGATTATCAAAAATTGAGAGTTCATCTTTAAACTTATAAAAACATTTGAATTCTTAATTCAAAGGATATGGCCAAACTCCCTTTTGAACCATCTATTTCAGTTTTTGAAACAAAGGATCTTGCTCTGTATAAGCTTTTATCTCTTTCAAAGACAGTGCTTGAAGCTCTTCAGAAGTGATGGATAAGACTTTATGAACATAGTCCTCCAGCCATTTTTCATCACTTGTGTTAGAAAGAGGTTGTCTTGAAAATATATCTGCAATATTTTGCTTTCCTTGAATGAATTCAATTTCAAAGTCATATGGTTGTAATCTCCAACTCAATCTTTGAATTCCTGGAGGCAAAACAGCTCCATTTTTAGGATTCAGCATATAGATTAGAGGTTTGTGATCTGTTTTTAACACAAATTTCCTTCCCCAAATATAGGTGTTAAAATGTTCAATTGCCCATACACATCCCAATGTCTCCTTTTCTATTTGTGAATATCTTTTTTCAGTATCAGTTAAGGATCTGCTGGCATATGCAATGGGTTTTTTAATGCCATTTTGTTGTGTTTGTATTAATACTGCTCCAAGACCAATAGGGCTTGCATCTGTGATTAATTCAGTTGGTGAGTTCAAGTTGTAATATGCCAAGCATGGCTCTTTTGTTAGTGATTCTTTAAGATCCTGAAATGCTTTATTTGTTTTCAAATCCCAATTCCACCTAACATTTTTTCTAGTCAAATTATTTAGAGGTTCTGCCAATTTGGAAAAATTAGGTATGGATTTTCTTAAAAACCCACAAGTTCCTAAGAATGACCTTAACATCTCAATATTTTTTGGTATTGTAAAATTTAAGACTGCTTCTATTTTCCTATTATCAGGTTTAATACCTTCACTACTAACAATGTGACCTAAAATATCCAATTCTTCCATGGCAAATTTGCACTTATTCCTGTTGAGCCTAATGCCTACTTTATCAAATCTTTGTAAGACTTTTCTAAGCCTTTCTTCTAGTTCTTGTCTATCTTTGGCGTAAACTACGACATCGTCCAAGTAACAAATTACACCTTTCAAATCAAGCAAAATTGAAACCATTCCTTTCTGATATGCCTCTGGAGCACTTGATAGACCAAAAGGAACTTTACAAAATCTGCAACAACCACGGTGCGTGATGAAAGTTGTAAGGGGTCTTGATTGAGGGTCTAAGTCAACCTGCCAAAACCCTTTTTTTGCATCCAGCTTTGCAAATACTTTAGCACCTTTAAGGACATGTAACATATTGTCAATTGTATGAATTGGATGTCTTTCGGGAAGTGAATAAAGCAATATTGAGAGAAAGACATGCATAGTCTAATTTCCTCACTATCCCTTTTTGGAACAACTATTATGTTAGAAACCCATTCAGAACCTTGATGCACTTCTTCAATGATTCCATTCTCTAGCATCTTATCAAGCTCTTGATTTACTGCTTCTACCATTGCATAAGGTATACGACGGCATCTCTGGGCAATGGGCCTATAGTTGTCTTTCAATGTCACTTTATGACTATAACCTTTTATAGTTCCAAGTCCATGGAAAAGATGTTCATGTTCTTGAACAAGAGTTTCTATATTAGTAGACATTGATTCATTTACATGATTTACCCTTTTAATTATGCCTAGTTCAAAACTAGCCTTGCCTCCCAACAAAGATTCAACTCTTTTATCAATCACATAAATTTCTTCTGAAATTGAATTTTCTTTCCAAGAAATCACAGCATTGATATAACCATAACATGGAAGAGGTCTATCTTGACCATAGGCAAAAAAGGTTCGGGTGGTGTCATGTAATTTTGGCATAATTTTATGGCCATATAATTCAAGCATCTTATTATAGCTTATGAAAGTTCTATCACTCCCTGTATCAATTATCATATTTATTTCACTACCATCTATTTGCACTTTTTCTTTATTTTCAGCACCTGTATAGTAGGTATATTCATCTGAACTTTCACCTACTTCAGTCTTATTTTCTTCTTGTATGGTCTTAACTTTAGTTTGATTGAAACTTTTGTGGTTTCTATTATTATTTTGATTTGGGCGGTTCCTGCAAGCTCTAAAAAGATGTCCTAATTTATTGCAATATGAACAAGTCATTTTTTAGCACCACATTCTTGTGCTGAATGTGTATCTAATCCACAGCGATAACATTTAGGCTTTGAGGCACCTGAAAATGATGGGGTACCTTGATTAGTGAATCTACCTTTGTTGAAATTATTAGCATTATAGTGCTTTTTAGGTTTATTTTGAACTCTATTTAGTGTTTGATCATTTTGAGGTTCAAGAAGTCTAATTTCCTTTCTAGAAATTTCTAACATTCTAGCAATATCAATGGTTTTTGACAGTGTCAAATTTTCTTGTTGCAACAATTTTTCTTTAAGTTTTTTGTTGTTACATTTTTCAATTATTTGGTCACTTATCATATCAGCTTCTAAATTACCAAATTCACAAGATTTAGAAAGCTCTCTTAAAGAAATTAGGTAGTTGTCGATCGATTCATCATCTTTCTGGACTCTTTGTCTAAATTTAAATCTCTCAGTGACCACATTTTTATGAGGTGTGAAATATTTATCTAAAGCCATTTTAGTTTGTTCATAATTTTCCTTTTCATCTGGCAAGTTGAAAAATATACGTTGTACATTTGGCCCTAAACAATGCAATAGAGTTGCTCTCTTAATTTCATCCGATTTTTTTTTTGAAATTCCAGATGCTATTTCAAAAATGGCATAGGATTCCATCCATTGCTTATATTCCGCAAATAAATTGCTAGCATTCATATTCATGGGTAAAGTTGGCGTCAGGTTGGCTGCCATACTTGTTTTTTTTTTTTAGGGCTACAGTTATATTTTCAAATTCTCGTCGCCAATTTATGTTGTATAGTTATTATTTAATTTATTAATTAAACATTACTCACCAGATGAAATTATTTTATTACAAATGGTTTATTACACTTTATATTTATATTTTTACATCAACACGTTGTTTACATTATACATCGTATTATTATTGTTTATGATGATGATATATTATATATTTTAAAACACAGAATACTACATATTTTATTTCGAGATCTAGTATTCTTAAATCTTCTCTCAGTGCTTAGCATACTAATCTGGCCAGTCGGCGATTGGCGATTGGCCTGTCGGAGTTTTTAGATTATTTAGTCAACCTGATGTTTTGTTATTATTTTGAAGTATCTTGAATGCAGAATTTGGAAATTGACCATACAACGGCTGAAATTATTTTCGATCGTCGAATAATTTTGCTCGGATTAACTTAAACTTAATCTCATGATCAGCTTTATTCCCCGATCAATATTTTGAACTAGTTTTGGACCCAGGCTTATGTTAGGTGAATCCGCGTTATTTAGATACGTGAATTCGCATCAAAATTATACAAAATTTGTATATTCATCAACGCTTTTATTAGTTTGCATGCTTCTTCTTGCCTCTCCTTCTAAGTAATGGTTATAATTTTAATCAGACTGGTCAATGGGTCAGTGAATAAATTTCTGTAATATGAATATATATATGAAAATAGTACAAATGTGAAATTGTACTGGGATAAGGTGGATGAATTAAGAAGAGGCATCTCCTTATCGTGGTACTGAGAGTTGCTGATTGCTTGCGCCTTCAATCGGAATTATTTGTCCAATTCTGTGATAATTGAAAATCAACGAATAGTTTATATTTATTCCAATAGATGGCGCAATCCATCAGCAACTTTCAGTTTCACGATGAAGATATTCTCTTTTTACAATATATATGTATATGAAAAATCAATAGAAAAAATAAAAATGAAAAGGTCAGATGTTGATATTAAAAATAATGAAGGCATATCCTGACCAGGAGCACATGTGCTTTTTATATGGCAGAGCGCCATCTAGTGGAACAGAAATCAATTAAACTTCGATTCAACCTTTTCCCTGATATTTGGCCAACCCATTTCCTTGATAAATCAAGAAAAGTCATCCCCTAACGCGTTTCGCGCTGTTGGCGCTCGTCAGCGTGGAGCAGGCTGTATCACTGACACAAAAAATATGTTTGGTACCTATTTTGCACCCTACACCAGCATTCCGGAATCTTTCAGTAGGAACTAAACTAAAAACTTCCTCAGAACGCTGAGGAAGTTAAAGGGCTCGCTTATTTCTGCGCCTCCTAAGTCATGAAATGTTCATGTTGGAATGGGCGGTTTGCTCCGCCAAGAAAGGGGAGGATATCTTCTTAGGTCTTACACCCGGGGAGAAGATGATTCCCGCAGAGTTCATCGAGCGTGTAATAGCGAGTGTTGGGGACAACAACTACATTCTAAGTCAGAAGCTGTCCTAATTCAAGGCGGCTTGTGACGCTTATGAATTCCAGACGTTCATTTAGTGAGGGATCTCAGTTGGTTGTAAATAATTTAATTTCAATTATTTTACTTTTTGTTGAAACTCTTGTATATGATTGTTGACTGATTAGAAATAAAATCGATATCATTGTTATTGTCTCCTTCGTGACAACCATCATAAACGACGTAAAACAGATATAATGACCAGCGAAGACAACATAAACAGGCACCGTCCACAAATCACCATTACCAATCTCACCATCTCTTTTTGCATCTAATGGCACATTCCACACGAATAAACATCATTAAAGATTCTTCCTCAATCTACAACACATTTGCATCAATGTATAAAAATAAGGAGGCCGAACTGTCATTATGCAAAGACATCATAAATTCAGGCAATATCCATATAATATCGAAAACATCCAGAATATATTACTAATAAACACAGAAAAATAATCTAAACATAAAAACAGAATTTATTCTTCTTCAAACCTCTCATATCTTACATCTACCCACGGTCCGTTTTACACCAGTTGTGACTTAAAAACTGACACAATATTCAGAAAAATAACCAATCGCAGAAAAGAAACCTCTTATCATTGACATCCAATGTCGAATGTCAATTACAACACCTTTCTACTAATTAAAGCACGATTATACAGCATGAAATTCTCCCCATTTCCAACACCATGTTGAATTGTTATCTATATGCTACAATTGTTCAAGTTGCCACTGTCATACGGCGCCACCAGTGTGTATAATATAGAACAATAACTTCAGGAGCGTAGCGTCTCATCTTTGCCTTTGCTCAAAATGCACGTCAAGAATGAAGATTTATTGAAAATATTAAATATTTGAATTATAAAATTAAAAACAAACTAGGCATATCCTGACAAGGAGCACATGTGCTTTTCAGAAGGCAGAGCGCCATCTGGTGGAACAGAAATCAACTAAACATTTATTTAGCCTGTTCCCTGATATTTGGCCAACCCAATTTCTTGATAAACTAAGAAATAGGGTTGGCCACATATTAGGGAACAGGCTAAATCAATGTTTAGTTGATTTCTGTTCCACCAGATGGAGCTCTGCCTTCTGAAAAACACATGTGCTCCTGGTCAGGATATGCCTACTTTGTTTTTAATATCAACATCTGATTTTTTTTCTATTGTTTTTTTTTTCAAATTATAAAATGTATGAACAATCCTATGTTTTAAAATAATATATCAAATGGAGAAATAGCATGTAAGATCAGATGTCGGACACAGCTCTACTTGTGATGTTTCCACACATGGTGTAACTGAGCCACCCGCCGTGGGCAATAATATTTCTTGCTTCATCTGGAGAGAGCTGTGGATTTCAGAGTAACATTTCACCCTCATGTTGTAATTGTGCTGCACTTGTAAACTCATGGAAAAATACTTTAAGAAGTTTTACCTTTTAGCATGTATATCGGGATTCAGACAATAACTTTGAAGGATATTGATACACAATGGCCTATATTGAAACATGAGATAAACAAATATGTTAACAAAATTGCCCGCCTCCTTAAAAAAAACAGACGACCAGGGACAAGGAAATATGAAACTTTCTTAAGTTTTTGTCCATGAGTGTATATGTATTTCAACGACTCTATAGCTTTATGTTGAAAATATAGTATATGTTTTTATTTATTGTGTTATTGTGTTTTAAATCAATACTAGCATTTCAGAAGGCTAGTAAGTATATTTTATGTAAAGTTAAATAAGATATCTAGAAAATATCTATATTAATAAAATGGAAATTTCATAAGTGGACATCACTAAAAACTTTCGTTACAATGCATCAATTTCAACCAAATTTTCAACATTTATGTAAAACGAGATGGAGCAGGTTTTGCTTAACATCAAAATATATTTCCTAACATTAACATGCGTAACTTCGCTGTTATCGATTAAATACAAAAAAAAAAACAGAGTTAATTTCATTTATATATAAATACAAAATTAAATATCAACAGAGTTAATTTTTTTACATACTAGCTAATAATCTCAATCTAAAAAATATCCAAAACAAGCAATTTTAAGATAACACCATATGTAAAACAGTCGGCCAAGAAAACAACAACGATATTACATATTTCTCACATATTCACACACAATCTTGATTAATAATTAAAACTAATCTTTAACATTGTTTATTAAACTTCAACTTTTATTTCTACATTTGTTTTTAAATACCCAATTGTTTTATCATGTTTCTAATTTCGCCTAACAAATATACAAATTCATAGTGACCAACATATGCAAATTTTATCTTTGTTTTTATTTAACTTGATATCGTAAACATAACATCCATTGTAAGCATTTTTCTGTTCAACTTCCGTGGTTTCTCTTTTCTCTGATAGTTTTTAGGTGTAGTATATTTTCTTATTACTAGACTACAAACATTCCCTCGAGAAAAACCTGGGCGAAGCCGGGTACATCCGCTAGTATTTTATAAAATTCGAAGTTACACATGTATGTAAATAATAATATATACACAACATTATATTAATATAGTGACAGACATAGAATAAATTGATTTTAAGATTTAACGCCTAATAATCAAAATATCAAAATGTTTCATTTTAATATGAATTGTCAATGGAATTA
>CP092872.1:19984181-20134970 GCA_030710605.1 Cordylochernes scorpioides | reverse complement strand
GTACAAATTTTGACAAAATATAAATGTTTGTACAACTAGATGGTTTTGGGAAAGTCCTATAAACTAATAAAATAAATATTCAGATGTCTAACACATTCTAAAATATAATTTAAAAGGCATAATTGGATCAAATATCATTTATTTTGCCAAGATTTCAGTTGGCTGAACGCCAACCTTTATCAAGGTGTTATAACATATTTCATGTGTGTCAACAATTTTTTCCTCCCCATTGCATATAACAAAATATTTTAAAAACTTAATTCTGTTGGCGTTGTGTGGCGCTAGGTATGTTGTTGACACACATTAAATTTGTTATAACACTTTGATAAAGGTTGGCGTTCAGCCAACTGAAATATTGCCAAAATAGATGATATTTTGATCCAATATATGCCCTTTTAATTAAAGATTTTTTAATATTTGTCAAATATTGTGACACCGATCTTAAAAAGGACAACCTTTCGTTTGATTTGCTTTCTTGATATTATAGGTCGAGGACCGCCTAGAGAGCGCTATATTCGACATTGATCGATGGTGCTTTCCTCAAAAACCGAAATTGATTTCCTGGTATTTTATTTCGAGGACCGTTACATAGGTCTAAACCTCATTTACTTGACCATTGCCTTTTCTTAGAGATGTTTTACTTTATGATTGCTTTTTTATATTTGATTTCGAGATGCACCCCTACAGAGGACTATATTCGAAATTAATTAATTGATTCTCCACATTTTTAGCAAACACCCTATTGGAAGGCTACCTGTCGTCGGGATTGCATATTTTATTCGGTTTCGAATACCCTTAGTCGCCTCTCTATTTCCTCAACGAACGCCTTTTCGAAAGGTTTATTTTCATCGGAAGATACCTGACTTGATATTTGATTTAGAGGAGCGTCTACTGAGAACTACTCTCTTTAATTTCTTTTCGATTTCTCAAATAACTGCCTTTTTGGAAGAATACCTTTTGTCAGAATGGTTTTCTTTATTTTTGCTCTCGAGAAGCGCCTATTGAGGACTACACATGAACTTTCTCAATTGAACCCATGACGGGGTTCACCCCCCGCCCAAAGGTCCAGCCCCTCCTCTACGTGGCGGGCGGGAGAAGCAGCACAAGTAAGGGACTGTAGTACGGTGTCGTGAGCCACGAGCCGTTATGGTAACGGCGAAGGCCTACAGGGAACTCTGAAATGTGGCTGACTAACGGGGCAATGGCATTCCCCTTTCCATGATGGACAAGAAACCACCACCACGGGGTTCACTGTTTCCTTATAACCTTCGACCGTTATGGAAAGCTATCTTTACCCTATATTCCCGTTTTGACATTCGATTTCAAAGGTCGTTTATTGATGGAAGTACACCCACACTTCTAAATTTCCTTCTTAATGGGCTTTCCCGTTTTCTTAACAATCGACTTATATAGAAACACAATGTCCGGGATCAGCTTACTCTACGTCTAAAGATATTTGTTGAAGCCCATTTGTTAATTGTTTACGGCTTTAACAATGGCTTTTCTTGCGCAATTGCTTCTTGACCTGGCTTTTTCAGATATCCAGGACCTGGGAATCTTAGTTTTTAATCTAGGTTAACAACCTGCCTAATGTATCAGCAAATATTATAAAAGAATGCACCATTCTTTTTTATTTCTTCCATCTCAACAATGGCAACACATTATTTGGTAACTTCAAACTTATAGAAATCAATCCCTCTCCTTAAATTCATTTTAGTCTTTTTCTTTTGAGTAGTTATAATTATATATTTGAGGCTCTTATATCCTTGAGGCTCTTGTGTCCAGCTCTATCCCTAGTTTTAACAGAAAAATAGATCTCCCCCCTCAATATACTGTTTTTTCTAAACTTGGCCACTGATATCCTATTTTGCTCCTTTCCTTTATTATGCCTAGATACTTACGTTTTCTCGTCTTTCCATCCTTTTTTCCGTGTTTTACCTTTAATTCGTCTTATACAGATTTTTAGTTTATTTTTCAGAAATTTCGTACTTTTATCTTTAGTTCCATATGTAAATTTCTTAATTTTCAAGTAGATATTAGTTAGTTTTCTTTTATGCTAGTTCACTGCATATAAATATTGGTTCACTCTTTCTAATCACGCATTGTACCTGATGAAGGGCAGCTGATGCCCGAAAGCTTGTTGTGCGGAATAAAGAAACTTACCACGCTATTCACCTACTTCC
Source organism: Cordylochernes scorpioides (assembly GCA_030710605.1). Lineage (NCBI taxonomy): Eukaryota > Metazoa > Arthropoda > Arachnida > Pseudoscorpiones > Chernetidae > Cordylochernes > Cordylochernes scorpioides. The sequence goes on along the minus strand of CP092872.1, from coordinate 20,132,787 downwards.
TGTTTTAATTATATATTTAAATCTTCCCTCTTGGTTTTGTTTTGAAGCACTTCAGAAGCACTGCTTCAAAACAAAATCCTCGTGAAAGATGGATGATTGGTCCATCGAAATATTGGATAAATAAAATGTATTAAATCCAAAATAAGCCTTATTTTCAAATATTTATATTATGGATTGCTCTATATTTATAATTATATATATATTTTTTTAGAAGCGGATAATATATATTGTTACACCAGGTTTGGAAGGTTCATCAACCTCAGTTTCCTCTCTTTTTGTGTGTTTGTGTGTGTGTGTGTTGTACACGTTTTCGAGAAGGTTTCCATTAATGAAAAATAGATGTGTTAAATATATATAAAGAATAAACTACCTTTAAATGTGTCCAAACTTATTTAATTGTTTTATTTTTTATATTTAGTAATTTTAAGTCATTTCGTGTGGGCCCTGTCTGAATAGGTTCGTCCTCAAGCCAACGCCCCATAGTTAGTTTAAATATACATAATAATAATAAAATACATAGTCTCTCTCTCTTTCTATATATAATATATAATCAATCAAAAGTAGATTTCTATTATATTAACACTAGACGAATGGCCCGGGCAACGCCCGGGTTTTACCCGAGTGTGTATATATTTTTAAAATGTTTTAATTAAAATACTATTTGTTACAATTATAAATTGGCGCCGTGGATGTCTCTCTTGTGAAACGTCCCGCCCCAAACTGTGTGTGTCTTGAAAATATAAAAATAAAAATGTGAACTGAAAAATATTTCCAGGGTAGCCTAGTGGTCATGGCATCTGCCCGGTAAGCGGAAGGTCGTGGGTTCGATTCCCATCCCTTGACACTTTTTTTATTTTATCCATTCTGACCAAAATCTATCCGTGAACTTCACACAGAGAATAAGGCAATTATATAAGTAGATAATCCAAATTGTGCCTTATCACACACTATTTTTTTATTTGGCCTTATTACCTTGTGTTTATAATCTATGACGTAATGCCGGCGTAGTGCGCCCGTTGGCTGCCGGCGAGCACGTGACCTCCCTGTGCGCGCGCATCCGTGACAGAACCGGGCCATGACGGTCGTGACTATATATATGGATAATAATAATAATATAATAATAATAATAATAATAATAATAATTATTATTATTATTATTATTATCATTAGATAATGATAATGATCATAATGATGATGCGCGCGCATCCGTGACAGAACCCATGACGGTCGTGATTATATATATGTTGATATGGCTGTGAGTCGTGGACATTTCTAATATCTTCAATCAAACGAATATAGAAGTCTTCGAGACCTACCTTTACAGAAGAGCTCTCAAAATTCCTTGGACAGATATGGTAACAAATAATCAAATCCTCGATCGAATAGGTACAGAACGCCAGCTGATAAAAAAAAATCATAAAAAAACGAAAACTGACGTTTGCTACACATGTGATGCACGGATCAGCAGGAGAGACATTGCTGACAGTGTTTAGGGGAAAGCTCCAGGTGAAGAAATCGAAGGGAAGGAGACGACGGGGATACACAGACGATCTAAAATAGTGGACTGGACGACACACCTACGAGGAGATGAAGAAGATGACGGAGGAAGTATGGAGAGACCATTTGGCCCACCCTCAGTAGAGGAAGGCATTGAAAGAGGAGGAAGAGTTTTCTTTTATAATTAAAAAACAAAATTTTGATTAGTTGTGACACAGAGGACTTATATATAGTCACGATACATCACTCCTCCCCTCTTCAAGAGGGTGTCACGTCCTCGTGTATGACCGCATCAGTTCCATCAAAATAAGATATTTGAGTCTATAGAGATGAACTATCAGCGCATCTTTCCCAGGATTAGTTTTCAGGTCTTCTGAGTTATTGTCACTCTGGACATCTTATTTATTTTTATTTTATCTATTATTTATAATCCAAATTCCCCCACTATTCTAATTGGTATTCACACTGCTATTAGTTTTCCGGGTTTATAGGTTCTTTCCGTATGTTTCTAATCTTAGTTATTTTCATTATTTTCCGGGGTCTTCTTTGTGTTGTTAATGACTACTTTTATCCAAGTAATTTTTATGTGTTCATCATAATTGTCAGTTAATCATAATGATCGATACTAGGGTTCACCAAATATATTTCTATCGTCCTAGAAAGACATGAGTTCTCTTCCAAACAAAAAGAAAAATTTAGAGTAGCCCGTGGTTTCTTGAATCGTAGCATTGTACGCAATAAATGATAGCACTTTGTCCCAATTCTTCTGGTCTGTGTTCATCTACATGCTAATAATGTTGATTAATGTTCTATTTAGCCGTTAGTCCATTAGTTTGGGGATTGTTGCTCGTTGTGAAGCAATGTCTTAACTTACACATTTCCATCTCCTAATTAATCAATTTTCTGGTAAATTACACCATCCCTCTGCCGCTTATAAAAGAATTATGGAGCTCTATGTCGTAGGAAAATATCTTAGATTGAAATTTAAAGCTTATTTTACTGCTGCTTATGAGACTTCCTTTGTTTCTGTATATCTGGTGCAATAGTCGATCAGCACTTTTTATCTATTTTCTATTATTTTTAATGATATGGCGCCATCAATGGCAATTCTAATTCTCTCAAAGGGTAGGTTGCTGTGAGAACATGTTATAGTAGTCAAGAAGGTAAGTAATATAAGAATTTTATACTTTGACAAAGGTAGCATGTCTTTAAGAATTCTAGAACATCTTTGTTTCAAAATTCTGAATGCAGTATGGAAGGCCATTAGTATATTTTTGTTTTCGGAAAAGATTTTGGCGAGGCCCAGGTGACCATTCAAAACATCATTGTGATATTATTTCATAGGTTTTTTTCCATTCTCTTCTTTATAATCGTAAGCAACCACTCTCTACTTTCAGGATTTGTATTTTCTTATAAAGATATCAAACTTCATCTAAACTTATATGGAATCTATCTCTCTTCTTCTTCTTTTTTTTTTCAATTGAACCTTCCATTTTTCTAAATAATCATTTTCGTTCTCATTATAAATTTGATTCGAAACAAGGATTCTCTAGACTAAGCATCGGCATGAAAAGGATTTTTTTTTTATGATTTGTATTTTATTTCGAGATCTCGTATTCTTAAATCTTCTCTCAGTGCTTAGCATACTGATCTGGCAAGTCGGCGATTGGCGATTGGCCTGTCGGAGTTTTTAGATTATTTAGTCAACCTGATGTTTTGTTATTATTTTGAAGTATCTTGAATGCAGAATTTGGAAATTGACCATACAACGGCTGAGAATTATTTTCGATCGTCGAATAATTTTGCTCGGATTAACTTAAACTTAATCTCATGGTCAGCTTTATTCCCCGATCAATATTTTGAACTAGTTTTGGACCCAGGCTTATGTTAGGTGAATCCGCGTTATTAAGATACGTGCATTCGCATCAAATTATACAAAATTTGTATATTCATCAATGCTTTTTTAGTTTGCATGCCTCTTCTTGCCTCTCCTTCTAAGTAATGGTTATATTTTAAATCAGACTGGTCAATGGGTCAGTGAATGAATTTCTGTAATATGAATATATATATATAAATAGTACAAATGTGAAATTGTACTGGGATAAGGTGGATGAATTAAGAAGAGGCATCTCCTTATCGTGTAACTGAGAGTTGCTGATTGCTTGCGCCTTCTATCGGAATTATTTGCCCAATTCTGTGATAATTGAAAATCAACGAATAGTTTATATTTATTCCAATAGATGGCGCAAACCATCAGCAACTTCAGTTTCACGATAAGAAGATGCCTTTTTCTTAATATATATGTATATGAAAAATCAATAGAAAAAATAAAAATGAAAAGGTCAGATGTTGATATTAAAAATAATGAAGGCATATCCTGACCAGGAGCACATGTGCTTTGTAATATGGCAGAGCGCCATCTAGTGGAACAGAAATCAAATAAAATTCGATTCAACCTTTTCCCTGATATTTGGCCAACCCATTTCCTTGATAAATCAAGAAAAGTCATCCCCGAACGCGTTTCGCGCTGTTGGCGCTCGTCAGCGTGGAGCAGGCTGTATCACCGACACAAAAAATATGTTTGGTACCTATTTTGCACCCTACACCAGCATTCCGGAATCTTTCAGCAAGAACCAAACTGATCAAATTCCTCAGACCGATGAGGAAGTTAAATATATATATATTTTTTATAAACTGGGCGCTCGCTTAGTCCTGCGCCCCCTAAGTCATGAAATGTTCATGTTGGAATGGGCGGTTTTGCTCCGCCAAGAAAGGGAGAATGTCTTCTTAGGTCTTACGCCTAAGGAAAAGATCATTCTCGCAGAGGTTTTCGACTGTGAAATAGCGAGTGTTGGGGACAGAAACTACTATCTAAGCCAGAAGTTGTCCGAATTCTAGGCGGCTTGTGACGCTGATGGAATCCAGAAGTCCTTTTAGTGAGGGATCTCAGTTGGTTGTAAATAATTTAATTTTAATATTTTTATTTTTTTGTTGAATTTTCTTATGATTGTTGACTGATTGGCAATAAAATTGATATGGTTGTTGTTGTCTCCTCCATGGCAACCATCATAAACGACGTAAAACAGATATAATGACCAGCGAAGACAACATAAACAGGTACCGTCCACAAATCACCATTACCAATCTCACCATCTCTTTTCGCATCTAATGGCGCATTCCACACGAATAAACATCATTAAAGATTCTTCCTCAATCTACAACACATTTCCATTAATGTGTAAAAATAAGGAGACCGAACCGTCATTATGCAAAGACATCATAAATTCAGGCGATATCCATATAATATCGAAAAATCCAGAATATATATTACTAATAAACACACAAAATAATCTAAACATAAAAACAGAATTTATTCTTCTTCAGACCTCTCACATCTTACATCTACCCACGGTCCGTTTTACACCAGTTATGACTTAAAAACTGACACAATATTCAGAAAAAGAACCAATCGCAGAAAAGCAACCTCTTATCATTGACATCCAATGTCGAATGTCAATTCCAACACCTTTCTACTAATCAAAGCACGATTATACAGCATGAAATTCCCTCCATTTCCAACACCATGTTGAATTGTTATCTATATGCTACAATTGTTCAAGTTGCCACTGTCATACGGCGTCACCAGTGTGTATAATATAGAACAATGACTTCAGGAGCGTAGCGTCTCATCTTTGCCCTTGCTCAAAATGCACGTCAAGAATGAAGATTTATTGAAAATATTAAATATTTAAATTATAAGATTAAAAACAAACTAGGCATATCCTGACAAGGAGCATATGTGCTTTTCAGAAGGCAGAGCGCCATCTGGTGGAACAGAAATCAACTAAACATTGATTTAGCCTGTTCCCTGATATTTGGCCAACCTAATTTCTTAATTTATCAAGAAATTAGGTTGGCCAAATATTAGGGAACAGGCTAAATCAATGTTTAGTTGATTTCTGTTCCACCAGATGGCGCTCTGCCTTCTGAAAATAACATGTGCTCCTGGTCAGGATATGCCTACTTTGTTTTTAATATCAACATCTGATCTTTTTATTATTATTTTTTTATTTTTTTTTTTTTTTCAAATTATGAAATGTATGAACAATCCTATGTTTTAAAATAATACATCAAATGGAGAAATAGCATGTAAGATCAGATGTCGGACACAGCTCTACTTGTGATGTTTCCACACATGGTGTAACTGAACCACCCGCCGTGGGCAATAAGATTTCTTGCTCCATCTGGAGAGAGCTGTGGATTTCAGAGTAACATTTCACCCTCATGTTGTAATTGTGCTGTACTTGTAAACTAATGGAAAAATACTTGAAGAAGTAGTACCTTTTAGCATGTATATCGGGATTCAGACAATAACTTTGAAGGATATTGATACACAATGGCCTATATTGAAACATGAGATAAACAAATATGTTAACAAAATTGCCCGCCTCCTTAAAAAAACAGACGACCAGGGACAACGAAATATGAAACTTTCTTAAGTTTTGTCAATGAGTGTATAGGTATTTCAACGACTCTATAGCTTTATGTTGAAAATATAGTATATGTTTTATTTATTGTGTTATTGTGTTTTAAATCAATAGTAGCATTTCAGAAGGCTAGTAAGTATATTTAATGTAAAGTTAAATAAGATATCTAGAAAATATCTATATTAATAAAATGGAAATTTCATAAGTGGACATCACTAAAAACTTTCGTTACAATGCATCAATTTCAACCAAATTTTCAACATTTATGTAAAACGAGATGGAGCAGGTTTTGCTTAACATCAAAATATATTTCCTAACATTAACATGCGTAACTTCGCTGTTATCGATTAAATACAAAAAAAATCAACAGAGTTAATTTTATTTATATATAAATACAAAATTAAATTTCAACAGAGTTAATTTTTTTACATACTAGCTAATAATCTCAATCTAAAAAAATATTCAAAACAAGCAATTTTAAGATAACACCATATGTAAAACAGTCGGCCAAGAAAACAACAACGATATTACATCTTTCTCACATATTCACACACAATATTGATTAATAATTAAAACTAATCTTTAACATTGTTTATTAAACTTCAACTTTTATTTCTACATTTGTTTTTAAATACCGAAATTTTTTTATCATGTTTCTAATTTCGCCTAACAAATATACAAATTCATAGTGACCAACATATGCAAATTTTATCTTTGTTTTTATTTAACTTGATATCGTAAACATAACATCCATTGTAAGCATTTTTCTGTTCAACTTCCGTGGTTTCTCTTTTCTCTGATAGTTTTTAGGTGTAGTATATTTTCTTATTACTAGACTACAAACATTCCCTCGAGAAAAACCTGGGCGAAGCCGGGTACATCCGCTAGTATTTTATAAAATTCGAAGTTACACATGTATGTAAATAATAATATATACACAACATTATATTAATATAGTGACAGACATAGAATAAAATGATTTTAAGATTTAACGCCAAATAATCAAAATATCAAAATGTTTCATTTTAATATGAATTGTCAATGGAATCAATAAAAACAGAAGATGTTGCATGAATCCTAGAAGAATACGATCTGAGAGAATAACCCCTCCACCTGACCTTCCAAGATAATCCAGAGGTCAAACTCTTGAGCTTCGATGTTAGTACCTATGAATTGAATTGGTTTCTTCTGGGATTTTTACGGTAGTTTTACTGTCTTCACGATATATCGTTGGTCTGAATGTCAATCTTCATTCTTGGATGTCCCAGCGCCATCTTCTCTGGGCCTGTGGTCTCCGTCGTTACTTATGTTCTCTGACTGGAACAATCGCTGAAATAAAAAAGGATGTGGCCTCAATAATTGGAAGAAACAGGTAACAATTATAAGTTTTTTAAGATAAATTCGTAAAAACTCCGAAAATATGCTCAAATAGGGGCATAGAGTATGTATATAACTTAGAAAATTAAAAATATCAACAGTTATTGAGCAAATTACAAAACTATTTTAGAGGCGTAATATTCTTTTTAAAATAAAACAATTTCTACTATCCTTACTGCAATGGAAAAATTAAAGGGAGGGCCTGGCTCATCAGTGGTGAACCCTCCCAGCGGTTTCGCCAGTTTAATCTACCATACCGCTGTTATATTGCATTTTTGGAACTTCCTTTTATAGTTGACTGTTGTAAGAATCTTGGAATGGGTATTTCAGAAGAACTATGGACATAAGCTTTTAGGACAGCAGAATTAAATATAATTATAAATATATAATATGCTTCGAGCAATCGCTCTTCCGCAAATATCATATTGAGTCTTTTATTTGAACAATTATATTACGATGCACTAGCGCGCCTTCTGTTATCAAATTACAAAACTATTTTAGAGGCGTAATATTCTTTTTAAAATAAAACAATTTCTACTGTCCTTACTGCAATGGAAAAATTAAAGGGAGGGCCTGGCTCATCAGTGGTGAACCCTCCCAGCGGTTTCGCCAGTTTAATCTACCATACCGCTGTTATATTGTATGTTTGAATGTACGTTAGGGTACTGGTGGACTTCGATGGAAAAGTCCAAGCATATCGCGTTAAATGATCCACTTTAACGTGTAGATATGTTTTGGAGTGTCCATATTTCTAAAATTCCAGCTATGGTATCTATAGAGATTAAGTCGAATGGTTGTTGAGATGGTGGAATTTGTCCGAGGGCACCATAGGGTTTACCTTTGGGCCTTTTAATGATTTGGCAGGTGTGACACGCGACCTGACAAATATTTCTATAGATTTAGAGATACCTTTCCAGTAGTACTGGGTAGTAATTATGCGGGTCATCTGAGAGATGCCTGGGTGATTATATTATTGGTGAACTTTGTTCATGAGAGTATGTTGCAGGGGTTCGGGAATTATTATTTTAGTTACACCTTTTCGGGTAATGGTATGTAAGCCGTTTGTATCAATGTTGAATGTGGATGCTGTGTTGGTTGATGCTGTTTTATAATATCAGCACTGATAAATCCTACAAAGGGGTTTCGTGACAGAAAATCTTCTTCATACTGTTGACTGCCTTTGAGGTAGTGGATTTCGTAATTATAGGTAGATAGTCTCAGGCTCCATCTAAAGAGTCGGCCTGACCGATTTTTTTTATAGTTTTAAGCCATTGTAAAGCTTGGTGATCTGTGTATATGGTAATTTTATACCGGTGAGGAATATTCTGAATTTGTCTACACTTTCGACGATGGCGAGGCACTCGAGTTCGGAAACGGTGTAGTTTCTCTCATGTGCTCTAAGGGCGCGGCTGAAATATTGTACAGGATGTACTTGTCCGTCTGGATGTACCTGTTTGAGTATGCCGGCGATCCCTTGGGTGGATGCGTCGCAATAAAGGAGGCATGGTAAACCGACTTGATACAAGTGTAGTACTGGTTTACTGGTTAAACTCTCTTTGAGAGTGGTGAAAGCTTGTTGACAGTCTGGGTCTCAATTCCATTTTACATCCTTTTTAAGTAGTTTATTTAAAGGTGCTCGTAAGCGGGCATAATCTGCTATAAACTTATTATAAACGTTTATTGCTCCTAAAAATGATTGTAGTGTTTTTTGATTGGTAGGTGGTTTGATGGCATTTATGGTATCAAGGTTGCGCGTCTGTGGTGCATAAGTATCGGCGGTAACAGTGTATCCTAAGAAATCTATATTTGTTTTTAAAAATGAACATTTATTATAATTGAGTGTGATGTTTTCGTGTTGACACACCGTTAGAAATTGTTGTAGGTGTTGTAGATGATCCTCTAAGGTGTCAGAAAAAATAATGAAATCGTCGAAGTAATGGGTAACAAAATTTAGTTTATATTTTTGCATGACCTGGTTTATGGCACGATGGTATATCTGTGGCGAATTTTTAAATCCGTACGGAAGTCTACAAAATTCGTACTGACTATCTAACGTCACGGAAGCTAGTAGATTACGTGAGTTAGGTTCTATTTCCACTTGCCAATATGCGGATGCTATATCTACAGAAGAGTAGTATTTGGCTTTCGACAATTTATCAAGAATGGTTTCTATTAAAGGTAAAGGATGTACGTCTGGAGCGATGATTTCATTGAGTTTTCTGTAATCAATACAGAAACGTTTCGTTTTGTCACGTTTCGTAACGAGAGTTATTGGACTGGCATAAGGTGAGACTGACGGGGCAATGATTCCATGTTGGAGCATTTGCTCTATTTGGGTTTGTATTTCTTGTTGGTCGTGTAGTGGCACTCTATATGGGCGTAATGCTATTAATTTATCTGTGGTGGTATTGATTTTTATCGGTGGTATGTTCAATTTGGGCACGTTGTATTTGTTTGTAGAGAACACATGCGAGATTTCATATAGAAATCGGTGAAGTTCGTGTGGACAATGTTCTAACTGAGGTGCCGTTTTAGAAGGTGTAGATAACTCAATATCATGGGCAGGAGATTTAGGGGGTGCTACAACAGTGGGGGAAAATATAGGGGCAGGCTCCGCCACATGTAAACAAGATTGGTTGGAGGGGAGGGTGGTAAAAATAGCTGTTTCCCTCGGTTGATTGGGACATAAATCCTGTTTGCGTTTAGTGAACTTATAGACATTTGTTGGGAGAGCATCATTCTTTTGATAAATTTGGAGATTATTAAAATCTATAATTAATTTAAATATTTTAAGGGTATTAATAGATAAAATACCAAAAGGTAGTGAAGCTTCTACTATAAAAAATTTTAGTTTTTGGGTGAGGTTACCGATTTTAAGTTTTAAAAATATATATCCAAGGGTATTTACATTGTGGGCTATTGCATTTATAGTTAAACTGTACTGATGGATAATAATTTTATATGGTAATCTATTTTCTATGGTTCTTAAAATATCTAAGTTAAGTAGGTTTATAGATGCTCCCGTGTCTATTAAAAAGGGCAAATTTACATTTGGTGACAGTTCAGTCCATATTATTAGCTGTTAAACGAAAAAAGGTTGCAGATTTTCCTACCGTTGAGTTGCTCGCGGGGCTTGTAGAGTCGTATTGGCTTGCAGCTTGGACTCGGGGAACATGGCTCGGAGATTGGACCTTGGGCCGGGTGTGGGTACGACGTTTTGGTACAGTGGTTGTGCGTGGTATGGCGCTGTAGACTGGGCGTGTTCGGCTCTGTAGGAACCGTTGTTCACACTGGGAGTGCCAGTGCATAGCATTGCAATACTTGCAAGGCGAGGGTGGAGGTGTAACTTGGTACGTTACACGTGATGACCGCTGGTTGTTGTACCGCGGTGGTGGGTTGTGGTAGGTTGGGTGTGGAGCCTTGTCTACTTGGCTCTTATTCTTGGCACTAGGTCGAATCATTATTCAATGGTGTTTGGTTGTACCGTTGCGATTAATCGCTGGTCTGCGACGGGCAGTCCGTCGGTCAGAGACTATTAATATGTCGGCGGGTAGGTTGAGTTTCATGCCCATAACCGTTTTGTTCAGTAGTAGTCTTCTAGGGGCATTTGGGGTGTCAATTTGATAGCCAAAAAGCGTGCAAACGACGCTTCTGTCGTTGCTGGGAATAAGTCTATCAGTGTCTGGCGGGCATCATTATAAAATAACCTATCTAACTGTAGGCTTCGGAAATATTGGAGTGGCTTACCTTGTAGGTAGCAGGGTAACTTGCGTAGGCGGTCCGTGTAGGTCAGCTCCGCTCGGTCTGCTTGGGAATCGAAGTTGTCGAAAATGCTCTGGGCTTCAAAGGTACCATCGTATGGACTCACGTCTATCTCCCTCGGAGATCGGGCGACCAGCAGCTTACTCAGGGCATCGGCGATCTGTGTCAGCGGGTTTGTGGAGGTACCTTGGGGCGGCGACGTTTCCTCCTCTTCAAATGTCGTATCTTGTTTGGGGACAGATGGCTCGGCCGTATCGTTCGACTGGTTGGTTTGTTCTTCCATCTTGGCTCTTTCTCTCTTTTCTATCTGGACAGTCTTCTTACCTTCTTCGCTGTGGTGTTCTTCGTTTGGGTTATCCTGTCGACTTTAACTGTGATGAGGTCCTAACGACTTATCTGTGATGAGGTATCCTGTCGACTCTCGCTATAGCTGTGGTAACCGAGGGTCAAACCTGTAGTAACCGAGAGGGACAGTCAGGGCGTGGAGATTTTCCAGTACATCTCTGCACTTTGGAAGACCTTTAACAGTTTTCACCGAGTACAGGCAGTCGTGGTCGAGGCAGAGTGGAAAGCTTGGGAATGTCCACACACAAAAAACGAAGAGACACAGTTGTAGTAGGAAAGTTCCATGAACAGATAGGAGTCGAGCTAAAAGCAAGATGGAGTTAAAGAATATTTCTTACTGTTTTACATGGTGATGAGGTGGTCCTGGCTAAGACCGACAAGGGCTCACGCCGACGGTGAAGTGACTATCTACCTAACTAACTAAGCTCGGCTAAAACCCTGGTTTTTATATACCATTCCCGAGGGGGGGGGGGGGGTTGGAGATGTCAGAGAATGTGAACTTTGGACGTCTGTGGCATTCTGCACCCTTAGACCTTAATGGCGACGGGCTGCCACATTCCTTTAGGGTTGTCTCGATTTTAGACGTTTTTGAACTTCTCAATCTTGCTTTAACTCAGCTCTTAATCTATTACATAGTTTTATTTATTCATCCTCAGTTTGTACAAAATACATTACATATGGTGATGCAATGACACATGTCAATCATGCGTATAATTATTTATAGATGTGGTTCTATATACAACATGGCAATCTTGTTATAAGTATTATACAATATAGGGTTGTTGGTTTAAATTACCATATATATATATATATATAATAATTTATTGTTTTTGTGGTTTTCACGTATAAACATATACCAAGATTTGTTTTGTATAATTGATTAATTTGTATATTATGCAAAGTTATATTGGTTATGAATTCATCCTTCCTACTTACTTTAATTACATAACAAATATAATATATTCTTCCCTACTTTTAATCTGTTTAAACATAACTACATACATTATTTCTTGTTAATTTGCTTCAGTAACCACCACAATTCATTATCCAAAGTTATGCTTTTGAAATATTCACGATATTTTATAAAAATTATCAAATATTAAAAGATGTCGGAAGCTAAAGAAAATTTGAAGATCTTAGGTATTCCGATCAGATCTTCCTCTAAAGATGTCTTTATTTCCTTATAGACAGTTATTTCTGTAGTTTACAAAGTCCTTGAGACACACATTATCAAGATTCTCTTGATGACTGTAGCTGATCATCTTTAATATCTTCATCATTTATATCATTGTTTGTTCTGTCACATTTTATAATGACAATGATATTTGCTAAAACATTGGATTGAGAATGTCAGGGTTAGAGAGAAGCATTGTTTTCATAAGTGACTTTGTAATTCAATTTCTGAAATGTCACATATTAAAAAATACATTTTTATATATCATTGTCATTATAGCGAGTATAATGCGCATCTCATGCCATCTATCGATAAAATTTGCAACAATAAATTTCTGTAAATATTATTATTTTCATTTATTTTTTTCTACATAAATCATAAAATATTACTCTGTAGGCCTTACTGCAATGATAAGAGTTATTGAATGAGAGGCTTTGGCTCATCAGTGGTAAACCCTCTCAGCAGTTTCGCCAAATTAATCTCCAGACCGTTTTACTACTGTATTAGATTGGTTTTCTCATATACCCTACATTAACTAAGAAAGACAGCTTAGGGGTGTTTAGACAACCTATCGACATAAGGTTATAGGTATGTAGAGGTGCATTAATAAAATTTCAATAAATTGTATCGAGCAAAGCTCTTCCGCAAAAACGGTTTGATCAACGCTATATTTTAGCGAATTATATTTATAAACTAAATTATTTGCTATTATATACTATTATTATACTATATATATACTATTATTTGCTCGGTGCATTTTCTTGAAATTTTATGCATGCATCTCTACAGACCTATAAGCTTATGTTAATAGGTTTCCTAAACCTGATGAAGAGTCCATGGTCATCTGCAACTTAGGCTCAAGATCCTCTTGAGGCGGCGTAGCAGAGGCTCAACTCTTTAATACTGAAGAGAGCGGCGCTGACACGGATGCCCTGCCTCGTCCTGTGGAGAAGCGCAAAGGCCCTGGTGTGGACATATCAAATCAGAATGGCGGGGTCTGCTTATAGACAGCAGGGGCCCAGCTTCTCCACAGGGTGAACAGATAGCTCCTGCTGAGAGATGACAGCCAGCGGCCTGACATGTCTATTTGTCAGACGATGCCGCCGGACTTCGGTGGTTTTGCCAGAACGGTGACTTTTCTGCGTTCGAAGATAAGGAGCAAGGCCCCGCGGAGCCGAGAATTCCTTGTTTCATGGAGCTGAGATATTGGGTAAAACTCTGCCCAATCCTTGGTTTACGCAGTTGAGATATCTAAAGTTGAGATATTGAGTAAAACTCTGCCCAATCTACAACGTTCATTGTTTTACGTATTTAAGAAATCAACAGTTGAGACAATCAGCAAAACTATGCTCAATCTACAGCTTTCCTTGTTCTACCCAGTTAAGAAATCAAGAGTTGAGATATTCAGCAATCGACATCTTTCCTTGTTTTACGCAGTTAAGATAACACGCAACATCGTTATGAAAGGTTAAAAAACAGAATAATAATTGAAATCCGTAAAAACATGTTACTATAGGTTATCATTTGAAATGCAAATGGACATGCTGCGACATGTTTATTTTACAATTACAATTTTTTGGACATATAAACTATCAATCTTGCATTTTATTATCTTCGTACAATCGTCATATAATTGAAATTTGGTGCTGTAGATTTATACCGTGGTCGAATGTTTCTTGTCTCACAGAATCATAGAATTGTCCATCTACTCCAATCGTACTATTTATTTTCATTTATTTCCTTATTTACCACAAGCAAGTAACCAAGTTCTCTCAAATATGATGCTTTAACAAAATATCTTATTATTCTATTCTAAATCCAAGCTTCTTATTTTGTATAATATTTTATTAATTAAACCACGGTAAGTTGATATTTATTCCGACAGATGGCACAAGTCATTAGCAAATTCTAGTTACAAGATCAAATAATTTATAAGTTCGAAGGAATTCAGCCGAAATTCAGATTGAAACGGGGAGGTTGTGAATAGTGTCACCTTGTGAAAATAGAGTTATATATTGTCGCGGAGATAAATAAAGCAAGGGCAAGTTTGGGGATAATTAATTTATTATAAGGGGTAATTATAGGGGGAGAGAGAAAGTACAACTTACCCCCAGTTAAAGCTAATCCTGAAAATGAACGGCCTTAGCCACCGTCCCGTTTTCCTTATTTACAGATCAGCTTCCCAGAAGCCCTCATACCTGTGGTCCCCCCCGGGGTCCAGGGATGATTGACAGTTGTCCCATCTGGATGGAGCTACTTGACAATATTCAGGACAAATCATTCTATTCTTCTCTACAATACAGACATGTATACATTTACAATCGAAACAAAGCCAACCGTACATGATGGTGTAACAATAAATTATGTATTTCAATTCCAAGAATATATAGAATCCCTTGACACATAATTAATATCTTATTTCAACGTCGACCATCAACTTTAAACGGGCTTTGACCTTTGAACCAGATCCCAGATGCCTAAGTTCTTAGAACACTTATATCTATTATTGGGATTTAAAGATGGCAAAATCTCCAATGGCAACCTCCTGCCTACCTTTATAGAACAAACATAAATTGGACATGATATGACAAAACCTCTAAGTAGACCCCTCCATGAGTGTTCTGGAGAATCATATTTTATGGTATCTCATGGAATATTGAATATATAATGATATTTTCTATTCAACATATCATTAAAAATTATTTTTCAAATTTATTTTTAGAATATTTGATATGTACTGAAAGCAAAATGTGCCATATTTGGCATAAAAAGTTAGATATTAATTATGTTGAAAATCTAGATATTTATTATATAATCTCACACATTAACGACAAATATATAAATAGTCTTATATATACGACAGAGGTTTAAATAAAGAATTGTTATTGTGGTCACATGACGTCAGAGGTAACTTTAGATGGTTATCATCATCATTATCTGAATGATGTGGAAGTTGTGACACTCGCTATTTTGACGCCGAGAAGATAAAAAAAACTCATACAAAAATAATCAATTCAGTCTTTAACAGAACATAGAGAAAGGGTTTTGTCTTTATATCCAAATCAGTTTTGCGGTTAACAAATATGTATTCGGAAACCTCAAAAGGGGAGAGATTGAAATTGAAACATCCTCATCACAATGTCCATATAAGGTAATATATATATGGTTAAATATAATAAATATATGTGGTAATTTGTAAAGCAGTCGTGATGGTTGACTGATGAGTGGTAAGGATACACAGGATCCAGAGGCCCCGTGAGGAAATAGATCGAGGAGGAAAGATAGAAGGTCCGAGAACAACCCCTAGAACAACTGGTGTCGAGACCACCTCGGAGAGAACTGTCCCTTGATCATCACATCCAGCCGCTTTCAAACTGATTTGAGTAAGATAAATCCCCTAGGGGAGAATGAAGACTTGACACTTGTTTACCAAGGGGGTTGTTTTTTAACACTGCTATCTTCCCTTGTACTCACACACAGGCCATTTTATTTATATATTTCCGAATATATTTCCTAATATTATGACATATATATATATGATATTTTATTTTTCCGTTCGCCATTACTCTTCATGTTTCACCTTTCCATACCTCATCCTCAAAGTTAGAAATGTCGCTATTTCTCTTTGAAAATAAATTTCGATTTTTATAAAAGAAACATTCGCGGTATAATTTCAATTTTCGTTTTACAATCATCAGCCGCGTTATATTGTATTTTAAATGTTACTTTAAATATAAGTTACGAACGGAAAAATACGTCCAGGGTAGCCGAGTGGACAAGGCACCTGCCCGGTAAGCAGAAGGGTGTGGGTTCGATTCCCGCCCCTGGACACTTTTTATTTTTCCGTTCGCCATTACTCTTCATGTTTCACCTTTCCATACCTCATCCTCAAAGTTAGAAATGTCGCTATTTCTCTTTGAAAATAAATTTCGATTTTTATAAAAGAAACATTCGCGGTATAATTTCAATTTTCGTTTTGTGACATATATATGCGTGCTTTGTGTGTGAATAAATAAGAGATTTAAAATAAGGATACATATAAATAAATACTGTATAACAAAAAAAATCGACGCACCAAGAAGAAGTTGTCCGATTTATATGAAAATACAAAGAGGTTTCGACCAAACATGCAAATGATTGAAATTTGGTGGCCGATTTATGCAAAGCAAGAGCTCCAGCGCATCTGAACTGCGCATCCAGCACGAGCATTCTAGACTCAATATTCGGCGCGGAACAAGCTGATTTTCAGAATTTATGTTTAATATTTTAGCAGTACGCCTATTTCTACTGTATCAATGCCTTGCCGAAAGATTCGTGCTCATTACGAACATATGTCAGAGTTTGAAACTGGTCGTGCCATTGGATTGAAAGAGGCTGGTTGGTCTAATCGACTAATCGCGCGACATCTGTGTCGAAGTGATGCGGCTATTAGGCGATGTTGGCAAAAGTGGGTCAACAATGGAAGAATACAACGTCAGGACGGCAGCGGTCGACCAAGAACAACAACAGAACGGGAGGACAGAGCAATTGTCAGAATGGCTGTCGCAGCACCGGAATCCACGTTATCTACCATCCAACGTGTGACCGGCACACAGTGTCCAAAATGACCATCAACAGGCGACTGAGAGAGCGGAATCTAAGAACTCGCCGACCGTTACGATGCCTACCCCTCACACCCGTGCACCGACAAGTCCGACTACAGTGGTGTTGGGAGCGATCAACTTGGAACTGCGCTGACTGGGGACGTATAGTCTTTAGTAACGAGTCCCGTTTCTTACTGTGTCCTGACGACCGTCGCAAACGTGTCTGGAGACGTCCTGGGCAGCGTGTGGTTCCTGGCCTTACTGTCGAACACCACACAGGTCTACAACAGGGCGTTATGGTCTGGGGTGCCATTTCACTTGATAGCAGGACCCCATTAGTAGTCATTCCTGGCACCCTGACAGCACAACGGTACGTAGAGGACATTCTAAGGCCTGTTTTGTTGCCGTTCCTCTCACATCACCCGGGCTTACTTTTCAACAAGATAATGCCCGGCCACACACGGCACGTGTTACTATGGATTGTCTTCAATCTTGCCGAACTCTTCCGTGGCCAGCAAGGTCGCCTGATCTCTCGCCCATAGAGCACATCTGGGACGTGATGGGAAGGCGATTGCAACCATCCCGGAATGTTGACTATTTAGCCCGACAGTTGGAAACAATTTGGCAAGAAATCCCGCAGCACACCATCCGGAATCTTCATCAGTCCATGACACGCTGGGTGGCAGCCTGCATCCAGGCCAGTGGGGGTCCAACGACATATTGACATTCTCAATTTGTGACGATCAAACTCTGAAATAAAACAATTAATTGTTCTAAAATTTTAATCGTTTTTCCCCTATACATGCTCTTTACATACACCAATTTTTGTCCTAATCTGACAACTCCTTCTTGGTGCATCGATTTCTTCGTTATAGAGATTAATTATCAAATATAAAGATGTGGAGAGAGAGAGAAGAGGATATAATGAGAAGTTAATATTTATCGAGGCAAAGATGAGGAAAGTAATATAGTGGGCTGTTGTTATCAGTGTCGAATACATTTCAATATTTATATTTGAATCGAAAACTGATTTTATTTATTCTGATTGGTAATTCACATTAGGAGTGTAGAAATATGTAAAATTTCCTAAAATATTCATGGCTTTCGCATATTTATGAATGAAAATGTGAATATTCGATCAGAATAAATAAAATATACACTTTCGGTATGAATATAAATATTAATAAAGCAATAACGCGCGCCAGCTATACATATGAAATAGATCATTAAAACACGAATGTTTCCTTTAAACATAAAACAAACTTCTACTGTCCTTACTGAGATGACAAATATTGGGAGGGCTTGGCTGTTTCGCCAACCGTTTCTTACAGCTCTAATACTGTACTGGATCATTCTGCTTATACATATGCTACACTGAAGGGTAGAATCTCAGAAATGGTATTCAAGCAAAAAAAACTATGGTCGCTTTCATATTTCTATCTTTATTCAGTGTATGATGTAATATGAATAAATACTGACTTCAAACTTTGTCTTCCTACCGTAGATGTTTCACCAAATAGAACTTTGTTAACCTAAAAACCGATTTGGTATTTGTATCGATATATATTTTATTAACTCAGGCTCCTGGAGCCTACATATATGGCTAACTATTTCATTAATAGAATATGCTTTATCTCTATTTTAAATATAAATAATTTAATGAATAACGAAATATATATGAGTTTTTTTAATCTTCAGAGCGTTTTCACAAAAGGCTAACGTACAGACACCCACTTAATTGTGATAATTATAATGATTACCATATATTTTTACTACTAAAGTCATATGAATCCAGTTGAAAACTTTTAATTAATTTTGGATTTTTGCTATCCTACCAATCTACAAGTACTACTACTATCTACTTGTATTATATTTGTTGTGTGTGAGGTACGGTTAGAATCTCGATGGTGAGAATAAGCCTTTCTCAACGTGCACTACACACACGGATAGTTTCTATCTATTAATCTATAAAAGAAGTATTGGCTTTATATTCGAAAAATAATTCAATAAAGTGCACAATTCAATATAAGTTTTCAGATTGATAGCTCTTTACCATCAGTTAGGCTCTTTGGACAGATAGGGTATATATTTTTGCATCATTTGGCTGCAAGATCTTCTACTATTGTGATTTTTATCACATTCATTAGTTTATAAAATATTCAAAAAAGAATGGTACACACCAACTATATTCGACAACCACAACCTGGGATCCTATATTTACCACCTTTTTTATGCCTCATTGGTTTCCGATTCTTGTAATAGTCAATTCCACAAGTGAGTGCTAGTTTTCAAAACGGGGCTCTGGAACTTTTAAAATGCAAAAGTCGAACTTCTTTTTATATTGGTAGCCATGTCGTCTTTTTACAGTAGAAGCCGTCGCTAACTACTAACCATGATTATCAGAGCCAGTACCAGGTGCACTTGGGGAATAAGTAATATATATATATATATATACTCTCAATAGGGTAATTAAGTTTAATTCCCTACCCTCAGATAAGAAATATCGATCTATGTTTAGATGCATATTTTATGCTGATATTTGATATTTGTTTAATGTAAAATTACTTCGTTCACAGAATGATGCGCTGTATCATTATTCTGTCCTAAACAGAGAAGGCTGTGACTCATTTTTTATGGACAGAAAGATGATCCCAAGGAAATTTAAAGAATGTCGCACAGCGATGCCGAATGTCCCTACAGTCCCTACAACTTAGATTCTTGGGACTGCAACTAGTTCGGGCTGTTAATGAGAAACACGCGCCAGACACATCGCACGATGAGGCATATGGAAATAGGCTGAATTCATAGCCAATACTTTATTAAATCCAGAATTAAGGATATACCCAAAACATATGTACTTACTCTATTAACGACGATTTATATTCAATAAAATATTCTTTCAATTATTCTTCTTTTTTGGATGTTATTGAACTTATTAACTGTACCAAATAGTTCTCGATGTTTCTATGGATGGATTAAGAATTCGAAACATCATTTTGAACAAAGTAAATCTGCATAAAACAACTAGATTGCGCACCAAAATGAAAAAAAAAATTATAATATTGTCTTTCTAATTGCGCATTCCGTAAGAGAGAGTGTACATAGGGCTTGTGGAAATTCGCGTCAAGGGATAACGTATTAAATTTACTTATAGACGGTACCAATATTATAATAGTTTAAAATATATTTAGAGTGATAACATCAATATATAAATTATGTTTACAAATATATAGATATATATACAAATATGAACCACTACTCCACATTAGGTTAAGAAGGAGGATATTGCCACACCACACCAAGCTGTGACCTGGCCCATGTTCCTCACCAGTTTTATCGCCTCCATTGATCACCAGGTCAGGGTCCAGCCCTGAAACTCTCGTTTTTTATCTGTCGTTGTTGATTTGGTTCCTAACAAGACTTCATATCAACCTTTAGATGGATGTTCACACTTTATCTTAGGTTAATTTACATAGCGAAAATCGCGACTCTAGGGACATTACTCCTTTGCCGTGCGACATTCTATGAATCTCCTTCTGTGATAACTTTTCTGTCGATAAAATATAAGTCATAATAATCTGTGTTCAGCACAGTATAATGATACAGCGCATCATTCTGAAGGAAGTAATTTTATATAAAACGAATTTCACGTCTTAGCATGAAATATCTAAACATATATCAAATATTTCTTATCTGAGAAGGTCAGGATATTAAACTTACTGAATCCACTATAAACGATACTATAATCCCTTATCGCTAAATATTATTTTTATGCCTACTCAGTTTAGAGAGGTTAGGAGGGCCTAGCTCAATATCAGTTAAATATTCTATCAGCGGTTTTTTTTACAGTTCAAGCTACGAGCCCGCTATGAGTAGTGTATGTGGATTTTGCTTATATAGTCAGCACATGAAGATTCATAAAACAATATAATGCGGCTTATGATTGTAAAACGACATTTGAAAATTATCCCGTATGTGTTTCTTTTGAACGAAAAATCAAAATTTATTTCAAGGAGAAATAACGATTATTTCTAACCTTAGAGATGAGGTATGGAAGGATGAATTGTGAAGAGTAATGATAAACGGAAAAATAAAGTGTCCAGAGATAGGAAAAAAAGCATTACTTTTCACAATTCATCCTTTCATATCTCATCCCTAAGGTTAAAAATAATCCTTATTTCTCTTTGAAATAAATTTCGATTTTTCGTTCAAAAGAAAAACATGCGGGAAATTTTTCAAATTTACATGAAAGTTTATTCTTGGTTATAAAGTATAGCGCGAAATTATGATACGATGGTCCCTGTAATTGTAGAAAGTGTTTGTTTACTTAATAAGCTTGTATGAGAAATTTCTAATAAATGTTTAGTGTGTGCTATATTAAAACGCCACTTCGAGTCATCTCCTATTAAATCGGTATTATTTGTTTTAAAAAAGTCTACTCATTCAAATTTTGTTCATAAAAATAATATATCAATTAAATATTTATGAATAACGTCTATATTTAAAAGGGACTACTTTATCCCACATCTTTTAATATTAAAATAATATATATTGTCTTTACTGCATGGGAAATCAGAAAACAAATAACAGAAATAATGGCAGAATCTGGCTTATATAGTAGTCAACAACCTCAATCCCTGTCCTGTGTAGTAAATACAAAATGAAATTGATCTTAATTTTAATAAAGGTTTGCGCGTTGAAGACTTCAAATTCTTGAAAGCATCCATTCTATTTACAAAAAAAAAAACAAGAATATGAAATGTACATTATTTAAACTAAATTTATCAATATATACCTCACATAATAATTAATAGGTAAGGTCTCTAAGCTAAAGGAGATTTTCAAAGTATTTTCGTTCAATCTAGTATATATTTCTGCATCTATCCCCAGAATTGAATACATATATATAAATTGAAAAACTATTATCAAATATAAATAATAATTTGAAAATAAAATTATATCGAGAAAAATAAATTTCAAATGTGTATATATATTATAAATAATTTAGGAAATATATATTGCCACGTGAAAAATTAGGCAAGACCAACTTCGGGATGAGACAACAATTTATTTCAGGCAAGAACCAACAATGAATGGAAAACAAAAGATAAGCCACGAGGGAAATTTACAGAGTATCAAAATATAAACATATAAATGACCACTATGTTAATAAAAATAATAAAATTAATAAATAGTTTGTTACATAGCTTCCTCCCTATGTGAGATGTGACCCACAGCTAGCAATTATTGTAGATACTGACATGGATCTGACGCGCTTCTGCCAAGGATTCCATTGAAGTCTTGGAACTTTATCCCTAGTAGCTTTGCGTTCAATTTTCTTGCGGCGTGAAGAGCGGCTTTGTCGTCGTATCGTCTATATGGACTTCGTCATCTTCGAGGGAAGTCTTGGCTTTAGCACGGCGGTGGAATCCTGGAGCCAGTCTCCGAAAATGTAGATCACAGCACTCATGGCTTCAAAGTCTTCTCGGAGGTCTTCAGTTTGTCTTCCCTAACTTACCCAGCATCTCCACCAAAATGCCACGTGAAAAATTAGGGAAGACCAACTTCGGGATGAGACAACAATTTATTTCAGGCAAGAACCAACTATGAATGGTAAACAAAAGATAAGCCACGAGGGAAATTTACAGAGTATCAAATTATAAACATATAAATGACCACTCTGTTAATAAAAATAATAAAATTAATAAATACTTTGTTACAATATAAAGACAAAAATAAAAAGTTGATTTGTACGAGGCTTACATTTCAACAAAATAGAGGATTCCGGATGAAACCTTGCCTCCGTATAGAGTTATGTATTCATATTATATAGAAGACATATATTGGATCCACAACCAATTAATTTACCAATATTTAGGTTGACTGAATGCCAACCATACAACAACTTTTTTATTTGGAATACTAAATAGGCTCAACGACACATAATGTCGTTATGGGGAAATTATTCTTGCTTATATATGAAATCTATGTATAAAAAATATTATTATGAAAATGTATTGACTATGGAGTTGTATTTGAAATGATAGCTTCTTTCAACATTGTAATAATTGAATTAATATTGTAACAAAGTATTTATTAATTGTATTATTTTTTTAACAGAGTGGTAATTTTTATGTTTATATTTTTTCACTCTGTAAATTTCCCTCGTGGCTTATCTTTTGTTAACCATTCATAGTTTGTTCTTGCCTGAAATAAATAGTTGTCTCATCCCGAAATTGGTCTTCCCTAATTTCCCACACTTGGCAATATGATTAAATTACTATAATAACCTATTATGTTTGAAATATCAGGGTTAAACACCCATTTGAGTTAGGCTTAGAAGAAGAAACTTTCATAAATCCCATATACAGTTAAACCTGTCTATAGCGCCCCCTCTAAATAGCGCCTTCCTCTCTATAGCGCCCGATTTTAAATACGTAGTACGATGTGATTTACATTAAAAGTGACCTGTCTATAGCACCCCTTCTCTATAGCACCCTATTTTGGTGAGTCCCAAGAGGGGGCGCTATAGACAGGCTTAACTGTTTATATATATAAGGATGATAATAAATATGATACATTAATTAACCCCTATCATCATTATTGCTACTTTTAGTACTAATAAAGATAAAATCCTTTTTAAAAAATAAATTTCTTCAAACCAACCTTCAATTTGGCAGAAAGCTGGTAATGCCGAGGTATTCTTTTGGCTTCAAGATTAAAAAAAGTGAAGAAAAAACATATCTTTATAAAAAAACTCCAAACAGGTTGTCAAGATTTCCTCACCAAAAATGATGGTAAAGCATTTTGATAAGTTGGCTATCTTCTTCGAACATGGCGTTAAAAAAAAAGGAAAATTCCAATAATTATGACGGCTAAATGGTTCCATAATTGCCAAAATTACCTATTTAACCAAATGTTTCCAATTATTGAAACCAATTATTAAGTTTTATAATAATAGAAGCATTTAATTTAAAAAATTATTATGAAATGATAAACTTATATATTTTTGTATGTAGTTATTATATCTCTAATATTTGTTCGTATAACCTGCTTTTTTATCGATTCAAAACAAAATCTCAATAACAATGCCATTTCAAAAAATTGTTTATATGTATATAAATTATTTAAAGCTTATTATATATATATGTATGTTTTTGAAATAAGCTCATATATATGAGTTAATATATTTTTAAATTTATTATCTTGAGGATGAATCATATACAGTCATTAGCAAAACTTAAGGACTTATCATATTTTATTTTATTTTAAGGAGGCAGGAAATTTTGTTCACACTTGGTTATCTCGTGTGTCTTCAATAAAGATCACTGTGTATCAAATATCTTTCAGAGTTATTGTCTGAATTCCGATATACATGCTAAAAGGTACAACTTCCTTGAGTTTTGTCCTTGATTGTAATATTGTCAGAATGAAGTTTGAGTGTAATGTGTAGGGAGACAGAGGAAATTTTGTTCACACTTGGTTATCTCGTATTTCTTCAATAAAAATCACTGTGTATCAAATACCTTT
This sequence comes from Cordylochernes scorpioides, assembly GCA_030710605.1. Lineage (NCBI taxonomy): Eukaryota > Metazoa > Arthropoda > Arachnida > Pseudoscorpiones > Chernetidae > Cordylochernes > Cordylochernes scorpioides. The sequence goes on along the minus strand of CP092872.1, from coordinate 20,108,032 downwards.
CAGAGTCATTATCTGAATTCCGATATACAAGCTAGAAGGTACAACTTCCTCACGGTTTGTTTCCATGGGTGTATTATATGATAATTTAAGTTCATCTAAACCTATTTTAAATTAAAAATGTTCTACAAAATATTGGTATGCTAAATTCTCAATGACTCGCTATCATTAATAATTTAAGGTTTGATGAGTTTATTGTTACCACATACAATTTTAGAAAATAAACACAATAACAATGATTATATACACAACTTAGAGCTCTCTGGTATCAGCATTTAAATTAGTTTAAATTGAACTGAAACGTTCTTCAGTGTAGTATAATTCATAATAAGCAGAATGATTCAATACAGTATTGGAGCTCTAAAGAAGCGGTTTGGTAGATTAAATTGGCGAAACTGCTGGGAGGGTTCACCGCTGATGGGCAAGGCCCTCCCAGTGTTTTTTCATCGCGGTAAGGACAGTAGAAGTTTGTTTAATGTATGAAAAAAAACATTCGGGTCTTAATGTTTCCATTAGCTGTAAATTCCTAAAACCTATAATATATATTTATTTCCATACAAAATTGTATAACAAATGAAAACATTAAGACGTGAATGTTTCTTTTCATAAAAAAAAATAAAACTTCTACTGTACTTACTGTGATGAAAAATATTGGGAGGGCTTGTCTCATCAGTGGTGAACCCTCCCAGCGGCTTCGCCAATTTAATCTACCAGACCGCTTCTTTAGAGCTCTAATACAGTATTGGATCATTCTGCTTTTATATGCTAAAATGAAGGGTGTAATCTTAGAAATGATATTTTTTATCGCAGTAAGGACAGTATAAGTTTGATTTATTTGTGAAAAGAAACATTCACGTCTTAATTTTTTTCATTTAGGCGCCGTATTGCTTTCTATTAATTTATACAAAATTGTGCAAATATACTAGATTCCAAATGTTTAATTCAAAGCAGCAATAAATGAAATGATATCTTTCTGTGTATATGTGAAAATATTCGATAATATTTGCTGAAAAAGCAACGTTGCATGTGATGAATTTACTCATTTTGCAGATAAAGTTATGAAAACTGCCATAGATCAATATTTTAATGTAAAAGTTTGTTTCAAATATTTTTCTCTACGCTGGGAGAGAATAGTAGCTGCGAAATTCATTAGAAATCTATTCTCTTTGCAATTCGAGATTATTCCTTCCTGTAATCGATCATTTAAGCATTAATTACTTGGATTATTGATTATAATCTACTTATTAATCAACTATACGGATTCTAATGGCAAAAGAGAAAGAGAGTTTAAAAAGTAATTATAAATTTAGTTTCTCAATCAAAATTTCCCCGTCATTTAGGTAATTGATTTCAACGTGCACATTATTAATTGACTATTTCACTGTGTGTTTAGCGAGGAAGAAGAAGATTTAAAACGCATTGTGGATTAAGGAAATCAAAAATGGAATAACTCATCTCTAAAGGAACTAAATAAAAAACGAAACAAAATAGCTTGAAAAATGGTAGATTAAATAAAAATAAAGAGAGGGAGAGTAACTTTAGTAATTTGTTTTTTCCATTAATAGAGGAATTTTTCGGACATTTATCATCTATTGATGTAATAAATAAAGAAACAGAGGCTAACAACTTCAAATTTCTTTTTTAAATCTCTCGAAATAATATATTTCAGTAATTCATTTGATTTTCCCATTGTACCTAAACGGAATGAGAGTTGAAGATGATTTGCTTTTAGCTGAGATTAGCTAAATTCCTAATTAAGAGAATAACTGCAAAAGATATATGCGTTGTAGGACAACAAAACAATTTACCTGTAGTAGAAACTCTTTGCAAATCCTCCTACTAATTTACCACGCATAAGGTTTAGAATACTAAGAGAAAAACTTCATTTCCTTTTTCAATATAAACAAACAAAATAATTTTCAAATAGTATAAAATAGGGATAGTACTTGGATCAGGTGGATAAATTAAGAGAAAAGGCATTTCCTGATCGTGCAACTAAAGTTTTAAGTTGAACGATTAGGAGATGCCTATTCTCTTAAACAAAATAACTGTTCCTTTTCTAAGGAATCTAACGTTGGTGTTAAAGATATTGTAATAATCTGATTGGTTGACTTGATCCACTAAATACACAATACAATTTCAATAAAATAATCGCTAATATCAATATTGAGTAAAATTAATCAGGCCTCCAGGGAAAAGTGTATTTACAAAACATTTTTATTTTCTAGCTTTCAGGCAAGAACACCCTTCTACAAGAGAAAATATGGTATTTTTTCTCCGGTAGTAGGGCGTTCGTGCCCTAAAGATAGAGAATAAAAATGTTTTAAAAATATACTCCTTCTGGGGGGAACCTGATATATTTTACTTAACAATTCAAATTCTTATATATGAAAATTAGGTAGGCTTCGTCAGGTATTAGGTATAGTTAGGTAAGGTTAAGTAAGGTATAAAGTTTATTACTTTCAAAGCAATTCTTAAACAGGCATCTTCATAAACTTTCTATAGCAGAAGGTGATGACACGATTTCCATTGTTAGACTCACAGCAAGTGCTAAGGATTTCCAAACAACTTTTTAGAAATTCTTCAGGTGACCTATGATGTATAATAGGTATTCTTTCGCAACCTATAGGCACAAGTTGGTGAGAATCAAGAGCTCTGGTCGGTCGTTAAAAGAAAGGTTGCTTTGAATTACTTTGAACCAATGTGTTTCTCGCTATGATGTAACTAAGAGAGTAGCTATTTCGTTTTTATTGCCAATTATTTTTCAGCTCTATAGACTGAATAGGAACATATAGGTTGATGAATATTCTGCCTTATTCAATGCCTCAGTAGCCCTAAGGTTTGATGGATCTTTTTACCTATATTAGCGATTGTTGTCTCTACACAATAATGCGTTCTTTTGGGTTTAATAATTACCTTTGACCCATATATAGATATGGAACACGATTTTTATTTATGTTTGCAATATAATTTGAGCATATTTGTGAGATGTGCCTTATGCTAACTCTGCAGATAATTTAACCTTTGTTTTACAGTTGGAACACTGAGCAAAGTAGCAAGATTGACGTGGTAATGACCGCTATTTGATTAGCTATATATTTTTGATATGGATCCAGAACAAATTCACGAAGAGATATATTGTGGACGCCCCGTCGATTCTTTTCACTTTTGATATTCTCTGCAATACGACACATATTGTTTAACAGATCTGTACAGGCCGGGCCAAAAGTATTTTTCCTAACTCGATCGTAGGTTTTGATAAACCCTAAATTTTCTGTCATCGGTGAATCATGAGCTTTTCTCAAGTCGTCAATTCTCACCTGGTTAGGAATCATTAGAAGCCACATTTCGTCCTTTGGATCGTAGTTCTTGCGATAGAAAATACCCTCGATTACTTTAAATCCTCTATCAGCTTCAGATTGGCTTTCTTAGATCAGTTTCATGATTTGTTCGTTCTTTCCTCACGTTGGTAATTTATATCAACTCTGAAATGTTTTAATCAATTTCTAGATGGCTTCTTGAGAAACAGTCCTTTCTTGGTGTTTTTGCCGTTCTTATAAATGTCAAATTCTTGAAGACGTAGGACCCATCTGGCTAGCCTTCCTGATGGATCCTTTATATTGGCTAACCAACACAGAGAATGGTGGTCGGAGACTACTGTAAAATGCTTAAAGAGCAATAAGGTCGGAGCTTGTAAATAGCTCATACTACGACCAGAAATTCTCTTTCTGTCGTAGTATAGTTCTTTTCTGCAGCGTTGAGAGTTATTGATGCCTAGGCGATTATCTTTTTCTCTCTTTCCTGAATTTGGATCAATACTGTTCCAATGCCATGTCCGCTTGCGTCTGTGGGCAGATGTGCTTCGGCTTCTTCAAAATGGCTGAGCAGAGGATCTGCGGTTAATGCCGATTTCAATATCTAGAGCGAATCATCTTTTTCTTTTGACCAAAATAACCTCCCTGCGGTCCCCCCTGGACCCTTGGAATATTCGACCAAATTCTGGTTCGTTTCCAAGGTGACTAAAGTGGCAACGGCACCCATTTTCCAATGAAGAGCAAATCCAGAGCAGCAGCTTTACACACCCAAGATAGAGGACATTGCTGTGATAGAGATGTATGGAGGCATCTGAGGCTCTTCATTGGACACGACAACAACAACAGCAACCTAGTATTGTTTTTCGGAAGTCCGTGCAATGGCTTTGCTTTATTCGCGAATTTCCTCAGAGAGCGTTTATAATAAGAACATAATTCGACGAAACATCTCACATCAGTTGTATTTTTGAGAATTTGTAAATTTGTGATTGCCTCTATTTTTTTTTTAGAATCTCAACGTATACTGTCCTCTGAAAACAAATGTCCTAATACCCTGATTATCTTTGAACCCAACCGGCACTTCTTGGGATCGAGGCATAAACCTGACTTTTGGTCTGGTTTAAGGACTCTTATTTTAGGCGTTCGATGTAATTTTCAAAGGATGAATTATATATTCTAGGCAGAAGAAACATTGTACACTTGTGAGTCTTGCCAGCAAATTATCCATCATTTTTAAGTATGTAGCTGAAGCCTTACATACGCCGAACGGCATGGCACGAAACTCATAGAGACCATCAGGGAAAATGAAAGCTTGTCTTCTCTTGGTCTCCATCAATTAAATATCTGCCAGTATCTTATGCAGTCTTAAATTATGCAATCTTCACAATCATATACTGCTAGATTTTCATATTATTCTAAACCTTGACTTGCACATTCCTCCAGCTGCATTTCGTCCGTACCCGATCAATAACCGCATTTGTGGCCCGAAAGATATCCCAATCAAGGATTGTGGTGAACAGTACGACAAAGTTAAAACTAACTTCAAACTCTCAATGGTGACTCTTATATTGTAGCGTTCCGAAGTCTCGACTTATTTATTTGCCATTCTTAAAATTGGGCCTTTTTTAACAAGGAACGAGATACTCAAATATCGGCGAAAATTCTCAGAAATGACAAAAAATGCTCCGGAATTCACCAAGTTCTCAATATTTTCTCGTTTAACGGAGATCACTACATATTTAAGTTTCATATTAGCATTAATGAGAAAGGGAGGAATTTCACTTACATCGGCCGCCTTACCTCCTGTTTAGGCTGCGCCTCTTAGTTTTCCTGGACTTGGCCGCAAGGAGATCGGCAGGAGGGTGCCGGCGTGCTGTTTTTTCTCGACGGCCATCTTCCGCGGCCAGAATAAGGAGATGGGCTCAGGTAGCGTTTATTAAGTTTAGATTCTATTCCTTCGTCATATCTGCTGAATTCGGCGTTAGGAGGGTAGTTTGTTTTTCTTCTAGCCTTATCGAAGATACGTCGTCTATCTCGACAATATCTCACTACGTGCCCCGGTCGCCCGCAATGAAAGCAGATCGGCTGTTCGTTCGGAGTTCTCCACGCGTCAGTATTCCTTATTTCATAATTTTAAGAAAATATCGGCGGCAGCGGCCTGGAATAACTTCTCTGAGGTCTCTGGAAGCAACTAGGTCCAGTGACGGAGGCAAGTGCCCTTTCAACCTCTCTTTTGATCAAATCCTCCAGAGTCGCACTCAGATTTCTGCTTAACTCCAAGGGAGCCTGCCGATGCAAGTATTTTTAGTGTTGATTTTTTTTCCTGGACCATTCTTCTGCTCAAGAAGGGGAGATCCTCCTCATAAGGTGCGGGAGCCACATTTGGGAGCCTTTCGATTTCCCTAGCAGTTATTCGTCGTTTTTTCCTCGAATTTATATTCGGCACTCTTTTAGGAAAATATATACCTTTTCAACGTCTTAAGTTATCAGCATCTGATAGATGTCCTCCTCTACTCCCTTCATCAAATATTTTAACTTGGTTTCATCGTCCATCATAGGATTGGCCAATTGACACAAGTAAAGCACATCTTGAATGTTTAACTTGAATGAATGACTTATATAGATGACTTTCTGTGCTCTTGTCATCAAAATGAACTCGGCTTTTTTAATCTCTTCTTCTTGTTGTCCGAATGTTTCACGCAGAGCCTGCGATAACACTTCCCAGGATGTCATCAGATCCTCATTATTCTAGTAAAATTGTCGTGTTGTTCCTTTAGACACATATAATCGTCCCATCTGTGGAGCTTCGCTATACGCTGTTAATCCTTCAGCTACCTTTGAGCATCTTCACTTCCATCTCCGGCGTGGGTAGAAGAGCATCATGGCTGCTGCAGAGAGATGTAGGTGGAGGGCACTTGGGCCGAGTTTCCTCCTAGTTCTCTTCAACATTGTTGATTCCCTGTGATGGCCTTTGGGTGGTGATATTTTCATTCGGCGACTTCTCAAATTTGCTAAGTCAGCCGTTTTATTTTTTCCAGGCTTTACCCAGCTTCTCTACCAAAATGCCACAGTTTAACGATTATCGTAAAGATAGAGGCTGCCTGGCCGGCATTCATATTTCTTCAAATAAAAGACACTTCGGCCAGTAAATCTTTTTATTGGCTCGACGTTTCGACAAAAATATTTTGTCTTCGTCAGGAGCGAACAAAAATTAAAACATTAGGCAAAGCGTTAGAAATTATTCTAAGGCTGCAAGGGCGTTCTCACGCGATATTCGAAATTTTGTACAACATCTAAAGCACGAGTCAAAAACAAATATTTAACTTATAAATATGAAATTCCAATATATGCCGAATGGTTTGTTATTTGCTTAATTTTGATGGCTGAATAGTTTATATGATATAAAAATATATTCAGATAACTATATACAAAATTTTACAATGCTTTATTCAGTAATTTTGTGAAAAAAAAAATCAATAATATAATTAAATACTTCTACAAAAAAAAACAATATAAATTATAGATATATATATAGTAGAAGAAACGTATTCATATTTGATTACTTGTTCCATATACCTCTCCACAATAGTTGATCAATCTGGCTGAAAATTTCAACCAAAGAGAAATTTCCATCTAACCAAGTACTATGCTAACAACTATACTACTTGGAGGATGAGTTAGAAAGATTGTCATTTTTCTTTGTTCATTAGAGCGAGATTGGGAAAAAAAAAGGATAAGTTGTCATTCCAGGAAATGATAACCGGACCGCTACAGATAGAGGACTGCCGATAACGGACTGCCTTAACAACAGGTGGTCTGGTTCTGCCTATATGTACAATCATGGCAACTTCCTGGTAGAGAATGGAATGAAACCTATTCTCATAGCAAATGAATACACTTTAAGGTATAACATATATGATATATTGAGGAAAATTAATCAGGCCTCCAGGGAAAAGTGTCTTTTCAAAACATTTTTATTCTCTAGCTTTCGGGCACGGACGCCATTCTACAGGAGAAAACTTGTTGAAGGGCGTTCGTGCCCGAACACTAGAGAATAAAAATGTTTTGAAAATACACTTTTTCCTGGAGGCCTGAAAAATGTTCCTCAATATTAATATGAAGGATTATTTTATTGAGTATATGATATATTCACGATAAAATTGTGAAAAACGTTTAGAAATACAAAACTATATTTCTCACAATGAGTGTATTTTTTATCTTAAAATTCTAGCTTTTAAGCGATAATCGCTCTTCAACGGGTTTAATAATCGTAAATATCCACGATTTCTTCTATCTGCTTATGTTGTTGCTAATTTGTTTAATGTATATGTTTATTCAATGCTCCTTTTCTTAATTGTTCATTTTCTTTTTGATAATTCTGTCAGATACTCTACTACAATATGAATTATTGTAAATAGTTTCAAGCGCAATTATCCAGATCGGATATAGCATGTCTTGTTTGCAACTGGTGAATAATAATAATCCACGATGCGCACGTATATACTATTTGTAAATATTTCTTGTAAGATATAGTCGTTGTTTATATTAATCCTGTTGAAGAGCGATTATCGCTTGAAAGCTAGCATTTTAAAATAGAAACTCGTTGTGAGAAATATATTTTTGTATTTATTTATATGATATATAACATGTGTGTGTGTGTGTGTAAAATTCTCTCTCCAGGGTTCTGATAAAATTCTCAAGTTGATAAAAATGGTTATTTAAATTGAATAAATGTTTAAAACAAAAATATTGAAACATGAAAATGCAAAATATGACATATATATTCAATTGTTAAGTAGTGATATTATATATTTGATTATATTTTGAAACATTATTGAATCTTAAAAATGATGAATAAATCTTGTTATATGTACTAGCTTATTACTTAGTGTTTTATATTATTCCATTAGATGATTTGATCTCTAGAATCAATAAAATTATTTATTATTATATATTATATATATATATATATTCATATTGCAATATAATAAAAATAATTGTTACTTATTGCTCTGAATAAAAGATCAATTTCATGAAAAAATATGAACTTACCTATCAGGAACTGATAACCTTGTCAATTGAATTGAGGTATTTTCTACACATATTTGGTTCTTAAAAAGTGTTACTTACAATTTTGATTGAATAATTAAAAATAGGTTCTTCATATTCTAACAAATTGATCATTCAACATATTATATTCCTTTTGTAATTTGTTAAGTATTCTTTTCTTGGTTGAGATAATGGAAAAATGATTCCATATACGCATTATGATTATACGATTAATAGAAACAATCTGTATATAGCCCTTAGATAAATTAGATGATATATTCGGTTTAAAAATAATAAAATATTTAATAAATTTCTTTCTTGATGATAATGCAATTAATATATTATTCTGTATTCTATTCATGATTGGTTCTTATATAAATGTAAATTGATCAAAATTGTCTCTTTATCTGGCCAATTGCTAAATGTATTCTTCGTGATCACGTTGCGATTGAATAATTTGATTCATCTAATTTATTTATTGAAGATTGGTGAGTGAATCTATATCCAACATGCGTTTGATCAATTAATAGATTGTTCTTTATCCAGCGTGAATTCGATCAATTGAAATATTTATTCAATATCCAGATATATCGATATAGCATAGATTGATTTAATATATTCAGTGCACGTCTGATAAATTCATAGATTGATCCATTTCCATTATGGGTATAAGTTTCAAAATATCATAGATTGATTCCAAGCGTTTCATCAATTTAGAGAAAGTTTTCAGATTCAGTGCACAAGTTTTATCAATTAATAGTTTGATCCCAAATTCAGTGCGCGTTTGATCAATTTATAGATTGATTCTATATCCAATATGTGTATGAGTTTGAAAATATCATAGATTGATTCCATGTTCAGTACGCGTTTGATAAATTCATAAATTGATTCCAGATCAAAGGCGCGTTTGATCAATTTATGGAATGATTTCATAACCAATGTTCCGCGTTTGATCAATTAAAAAATGATTCCATTTTCAGTGCGCGTCTGATCAATTTAAATATCGATTCCAGATACAATGCACATTTGATAAATTTATTAATTGATTTCAGACCCAGTGCACGCTTTTGATCAAATTATAGATTGATTCCATATTCAATGCGCGTTTAATAAATCCATATCCCCATTGTGCGTATGATTAATTCATAGATTTATTCCATATCCAGTGCGTGTGTGGGTGTTTGATCAATTAATAGATTAATTTCAAATCCACACACAGTGCGCGCTTGATCAGTTCATATATTGATTCTATTTCCAATGTGCGTTTGTTTAATTCATATGTTCAACTTATTTTTAGTGCGTGTTTGATTAAGTCTTAAATTGATTTTACACCCAATGCGTGGTCATCTCAATTCATAAATTGATTCCATATCCAGTACACGTTTGATATTTCATAGATTGATTACATATTCAACACGCGTTTTATCAATTTTTATATTGAGTGTGATATCAAATCCAATGCACTTTTAATAAGTTCAGAAATTGATTCCGTATTTTGTGCGCGCTTGATTAGTTGTAAAATATTGATTAGATATTCAATACGCCTTTAATCGGAACATAGATTGGTTCTATATACTTGGCGAGTGTTTGATATATATTGAATTCATATCCAGTGTGGGTTTGGTAAATTCATAGATCGATTTTATATCCAGTCTGTGTGTGTTTCAAGTCTTAAATTCTTAAATTTCATTTCAAATATGCGTACTTTCATTTAATTGATTCCACTATAGGTTCGCTTTGACTAATTCATAGATTGAATACATATCCAGTTGTGTACGTTTCATTACAATTCATATATTGATTTATATCATACGTCAGGTTGATAATTTCATACATTGATTATATAGCTAATGAGACGTTTAATCAATTCATAGATTGATTCTATTTCAAGAGTGAGGATTATCATTTCATTTATTGATTCCATATCCAGTGCGCGTTTGATCAATTTATAGAATTTATTCTATATTCATTTTTTATTATTTAATTTTTAATTAGAGGTTTTATTAATTTTAGATAGGTATTTTATGATAAAAAATTCAGTGTGCATGCTTGATCAGTTCATTTAATTGATCCCATATCGAGTGCGCCCTCGACTAGTTGAAATATGATTCGTTATTCAGTGAGCGTTTGATCAATAGATAAATCAGTTTTATATCAATGCGCGTTCAACAATAAATAGAACAGTTTCTTATCTAGCGTTGAACCAGTACATAAATTGAATCCGTTTCGAGTGGCATGTTTGATAAATAACTTGCTTCCGGTGCACTATTGATCTTATTTTGATTATATATTAGATTGGTAATTGCTTCTATTATTCCGTTTCACAAGCTGAGATCAATACTCAATTCTATTTAAGTCATTCAATAAAATTCAAGCGCCCTTCTAGCAGTTAAGCCAAGCAAATAAAACAACTGCCATTGTTGGGAAAGGGGGCCTGGCAACCTTAAAAAAAACTTTGAAACTTGAGAAAATATTTTTAAATTTATTGAAATATAAAATTTGTGAAATTATATTGTGATGTTTAATATAATTTATAAAACATAAATAAATTCAAATTTGTTCACACATATCAGAACTAAGAATAATAAATTATATATTTTCGGAAATAATAAAAATATTCCTAATTTTCAATTTGAATAAATATTCATACCTGATATAGATCTAAAAATACACGTCAGATACCAAACAGCAGTCGATTCAGTGGGTGGAAGCCGCTGTTTCAGAGTCAAAGATAGCGAAGTCGATTACAATTTTTTTATTTAAGGGATCCATACTGGGAACTTTGGCTCATCAGTGGTGGACCATCCCAGCGGTTTCGCCAATTTAATCTATCAAACCGCTTCTTAGAGCTCCAATACTATATTGGAGGTTTTGTTTATATATGCTACACTGAACGGTGGAATCTCAGAAATCTCAGAATCTCAAAACAAATATTCTAACAAGCTATGGACATATGATAACATATCTGAGAACACTCTTCAGTGTAGCATATATAAATAGAAACGTCCAATACAGTATTAGAGCTTTAAGAAGCGGTCTGGTAGATTAAATTGACGAAATCTCTGGGAGGGTTAAATATATAGGAAATAAAAGCATTAAAGCACGAATGCTTCCTTTTCTCATAAAACAAACTTTTCTACTGTCCTTACTGCAATGAGAAAATATATTTGGAAGTCTTGGCTCAAAAGTAATGAACCCTCCCAGCGATTTCGCCACCAGATTGCTTCTTAGAGCTCTAATACTGTATTGGACGCTTCTGATTATATATGCTACACTGAAGAGTATTCTCAGATATGTTATCATATTCCCATAGCTCTTTAGAATACTTATTTTGAGATTATGAGAATTCTGAGATTCCACCGTTCATTGTAGCAAATATAAACAGAATCGTCCAATATAGTATTGAAGCTCTAATAGGCGTATATCTATATATGGCACGTTACTGCTTTATATAAATGATATTTGTTAAATTTTTAATTAGGCAAATGTTCAGCTGGAAAGAACTTTCGAGAAGCAGGGTCATAATATATGGTTGTTAAAAAAATTCGATATATAAAAATCTTCATTTTATTTTAAACATATGCACTCGGGTAAATCCTGGTCATTACCCGGACCATTCGGTTAGTATATCTCTAAATACATAGAACTCAACGTATTAATGAGACAAGGTCGGGATGTGACTTGGTTTATTTGATACAGTAATGGACTCGTGGTCCAGTCCAGTCTCTAGTTATATTTCTCGTCGGGCCGGTTGTAGGAGGGGTTGAAGCTGTGGCTAGACATTTCCCAATCGCAGGGTCAAGTTCTGAACAGGACGAAGGATAAACGATAATTGGCATGTTATATTTATAACATTGCCGCGAAACGGTGGTCAATGGTCAAATGCAATTTATATTCGTCTTCTAAGTGAGGCCATTTCTCTCTGATAAAAATAATTGAATAAAAATTGAGCAGAAATTGATATAATACATAATGGTCAGGTGTACCATCGGTCTGTTACTTGTTGGCACACAACAGTATGCTTATTAAATCATTTGTTCCTTACACGGTCTTCAATATTCAACACTATGGCTGAAAATTTATCAGTAGATATAGATTTAAGAAGGGAGGCTAGTTTTTTTGTCACATTTTTTCCAAGAAAATTTCGAATTAACCAAGTAGTAGACTGAATTATCTATTTTTATTCAGAAAATAATGATAATTTTGTTGTTTCATATTTGATGGGTAGAACTAATTTTTTTCAGATATCAATCACTCGAACAGAACACGGACGAAGCCATCCATATATATATATATATGGAAATTTTGTCGGAAGTAAATTGATCTATAAGAGTAAAGGCCCCCTCTCCCGTCAAATTAAACGTCAAAACCTAGACGCCATCTATATGAAAAAAAAAAATATTTTTCTCAATTTAATGTTGAACACAATTTTGATATCTTTTATCACAATATGTATGATGACATGCTATCCAATAACCTCAAATTTATTTACGTCATATAAAATATATTAATAAAAGTTTGTCTCAGCCCTTCTTTTCAACTTACTTACTCGCCAGACAATTAAATTATTTGTAATTATTATTTTAAAAATATTTCATACATTATATAATGATATCATGACCCCCAAAATCGATTAAAATTTCTATAGATATTCGAATTAACATTGTAGTGCTAATGTTTTACCCGAGTTTATTTTTTCCTTCGTTTATTTTAAAAGTAATAGTTGCTACAATTGTATATCACCCTTCTTCGCCTTGGTTATCTCCAATAGAGTGTGTTGTATCAACGAATTTAATGAGTTTAAAAAATATTATTAAAAAAATATTTCTTATTATAGTTCAGAAGTGTAATTATTATTCTACAAATTAAAGATACTTCGGCCAGTAAATCTTTAGATAATAAAAAGATTTACTGGTCGAAGTATCTTTAATTTAAAGAACTATGAATGCCGGCCAGGCAGCCTCTATCTTTGTAATAATTCTAATATAAAAAAATCAGCATCAAATGATAATGATAGTAAAATTGATATAGGCATTCATAGTTTTTAAAATTAAAGATATTTCGGCCAGTAAATTTATCTAATTATCTCAAAGATTTACGGCCGAAATATCTTCAATTTAAAGAATGATATATATTAATTAGAATCAAATAAATTGGAATTCTCTCATGACTTCTATTTAAATTTATGATGATATAATCATAATTAATAACCTCATTGATTAACCAATTATATTGTCTTATTGTAAGAATAGTGTTTCGGATGCGATCACTGCCTCACTTGCTAAGCTCGGAAAGCTTGCCACATTCTGGATATGTCTGGTCTTATCTAAATAGTTATGGCAGAGCTTCTGTATCTTCTTGCCAGACTTATTCTATCTCCAACCGAATTGAAGCCTATTTGCTTCTTTAAAAGTGCCCACAACACCAGAAACCCTGATGACATTAATAATTCACCAACACCCGATTTATAACTGACACACATTTATTAAACTTAAACATCCTTATATACAGAATTATATTTACAAATATGTGATTATTCTAAATAAATAAGCAAAAAAAAGAGAAATTTACTTAACCGGCGTCTCCAAATAGAGTATGCTGAAATGTTTTATACGAACCATCTTAGTTCAAGTCTACATTATATTCACTCTCATCGCTATTTTAAGAGAGTCACTAATGTTCTCCCATTAGAAGGAAACAAGTCATCATTAGAACCGGTCACAGAGTCTCTCTATTTACCGATAAAAAATTGTAAATTGTTTTCCCTCTAAAAGAAGCATCACAATATCATTTACTACTCAATTAGAAAACAATGAACGCCAAATAGCTTTAAACAGTCAACGATAGAATTGGCTACATATATCATTTTTGTTTCATTCATTTAAATCTCAAAATGTATTTTTTACTAAAGTTTTCTTTCTTACAAAGTACGCGCCTAAAGTTACATCCATTTTCACTGTGATTATCATGGATTGGAATAAGTTTGATTCCTATTCTCTCTTTTTATTATTCATTTGAAGATTTTGAATGGAGGTTTATTTTTTAAAATATAAATGGCATCTATATCGATAAAATATGCAACAATAGTTTTTTCCAATGTGTTTCAACTCACTTATATCATAAAATATATCTACAGACTTACTACAATGATTGCAATAAGGTATTATAGAAATTGGTGATATATATGAAAAGAAACACATTTCCAAAGATTATTGTAACAAATTTTATTTTTGTTTATCATGTTTAAGTTTATTTAACAAAAAGAAACAGCAATTTTTGATAGAATGAAATTCAATATTTCTCTCTATATATATCATCTGAATAACTATTCTAATTTGATCCAAATTACAATAAGAAGAATCGCCAGATATAAATTCTGAGAATAAATAAAAGCTAACGTCGACGAAATACTTTAGTGAAAAGGTAAAAGCTTAGCGAGAGCTTTCGTACAATAACGTCCTTTAACAGGCTGAATACGAATACTCGAGTATTTGTATCCTGATTGTTGGAAGACTTTATTGTCCGAATACACGCCAAGCTTTTACCTTTCCAATGATGAAACTCGTAGCAGTGTTAGCCTTCATATTCTCATATTATTTTAATACGGAGAAATAACGCGCCCTCTATATATAACAGATGAAAACATTAAGACGCGAATGTTTCTTTTCACAAATAAATCATTTATATGAATTTTTGCATAACAAGCCTTGTCCTTATTGTTTGTCGAAAAGCATTCCTCGATGCAAATATTTAAATGTAATTCTACTGTGCTAAAAGCATATGTCTATAGTTTTATTGAATACCATTTCAAATATTCCACTTTTCAGTGTATCATATAAAAGCAAAGTGATCCACTACAGCATTAGAGTTCTAAAGAAGTGGAATGGTAGATTAAATTTGTGAAACCGCTGGGAGGGTTCACCACTTATAAGTCAAGCTCTCCCAATATTTTTTCATCGCTGTAAGGATAGTAGAAATTTGGTTTATTTATGAAAATAAACATTCGCGTCTTAATGTCTTCATTTGTTGTAAAAATATATATGCGCCATCTGTGAACCGTCTTTACAAACTTAGCAGTATCAGGTCGATTACAACCAACAATACCAGAATTACCATATTCAGAACCTCCACCTGTAGACAATGATTTTGGGATATGCTATGTCACCTCTTCGAATAGCGTCTGTTTGGTTAAAATCATTATTTTTATTATTGTTATTTTATTCTCTATTTTTATTTTTTTGTGTGTTTTAATTATTTGTAGATATATTCATTGATTATGTTTTTATGTTTGTTTATTTTTTCTTAATTCGGTGACAGTGGGTTGTTAATATATATATTTATTTTTGTACTACACGATTTAAACGATTTCGTGTCAGAAGTGTGTGTGTGTCAAAATTCTAAATTCTTTTTTTTTGTTGTTGTTTGTAGTAAATTAAAATTTTATACTCTAATTTAAGTCAAGTCTTTGTTTTATTCTGAAACCTCATTATTTTGTAACTCGTGTTCTCTCTTGTAAACCAGATATATAAAAAAGACAGATTGACGACTCCTGGAGAAGAAGAACTCAAGCTCAGCGAAACACTTTTAACTTATAAGATTTAACGACTAAATTAAACTCTTCGAATTAAAATAGCAAAATATAACGACGATTGAAGAGGTGGAGTTTCTTATACCAACTCTATTCGCAAGCTTTCAGACGTCCTTCTATAGGCTTTATAAGACACTCCTCTTCAATCGTCTTTATATTTTGTTATACGATTTAAGTTAGGTACGTTTATACTCGTATATACGCGAACAGGATCATTGGCTTGAAACCATGGTCAACAAGATTCGGAATTTGCTTAAGCTGGTATTGTGTCTTGTCGACGATCAGACTCTGCTAGATTGCTAAAACGACCGACAGATGGCGCATAGTTTTGTGAATATTTTAACGGGAAAGACCACCGTTATCTTTATATTGAGATTCTTTCGCTATTTTCTCTCTATCTTGAATTAAGGGTCTTCTCTCTTATTTTAACACAATCTTTCACACACAAAAAATAAAGGTTTACACACCATTCATACTTTTTCAAAAAGTTTTCAAACACAAAATTTTGAGAATGAATAATAAAGTTTTTTTCTTCGGCATTATATTTTTCTAGAATATTTGACAACTAATTATGTTCTTAGTAAATTTTAAATTTTTCAAAATTCTGATTTGATTAATAAAAAATTACAAAAGTTTTAATTATCACAGTATAATATGCTCTTTCATAATTTTTTGTCTGGTATTAGAATTAAATCTACATTTTGATTATTATATCCAGTTTAATAGATATGGATATCTTACTTGATAAACTGCACTTTATGTAAAATTTATATAACAAAATGATTTTTCAATAATCCGTGGTATCATTATTGAGTAAAAATATCAAGCCTCCAAGAAATAGATAATTTTCAAAAACCTTGGTATATTATACCATGTTTTCTCCAGCAGAAAGGCGTTCGTGTCCAAAAACTAGAGAATAGAAAGGTTTTTGAAAATACACTTTTCCCTGGAATCCTGATATTTTACTCAACACAAAATGAATAAATAAAATATAATAAACAATAATATGTAGTTAAAATTGTTGCATTGTTATGCAGATTAGTATTTGATATTTGGTGAAGATAACACTTGGCCATGATATAACGGTAGAAGTTGGCGACTGCTTTTACTGTAAGTGCACCACATGTCTACATACGTGAAAATCAGTTCGACCTTTGCACTTACAAATATGCCATGGCCCGTTTGTTTACTTGCACTCGCTGGTTGTGTTGAATTTTGCAAGAATCATGGGCCTTCAGAGAATATTTTTCAATTATAAAAAAAGAGTTTAATGCGGGAATCGATATCGGGTCGTAGCGGTCAAAATCCGACGGTTTAGATCAACCTTCCACTGAACCCATCTATTCAATGAGATCGTTTTCAGTAAATTCTACATTGAGAATGGCGATAGTTTGTCGCCGTTACCTCAATCGGTAAAATATTACCACACAAGTGTGACACGTTTTATCCCCATCAATATTGCTACGTGGTAAATTAGGAAAGACAAACTTCAGATAGACACAGCAATTTATTTAAGGTAAGAACAAACTATGAATGATAAACAAAATATAAGCAATGAGGGACGTTTACAGAGTAAAATAAAATATTGCCACGTGGAAAATTAAGGAAGACAAAAACTTTAGGAGGAGACAACAATTTATATCAGACAGGAACATACTATTAATGGTAAACAAAAGATAACCCACGAGGTAATTTCACAGAGTAGCAAAATATAAACATTAAAAAACGACCACTCTGTTAATAAAAATAATTAAATTAATAAATACTTTGTTACAATATAATATTAAAAAATGATATACTCTGTTAATAAAATAATAAATTCCCCCCTTGCTACAATATAAAAATTCATAGATCAAATTTTGTTCAAATATGTGTATTGATGTAACCTTGATGATATTTTTGTTTATAATTTTTCATAACAATCTTCAGTGGGGTTCATTTATATACGATTGTAAAAATATGGTCATTAAACATAAAATTAAGGTTCTTGTTTACATATTTTAAGTAAATTATGAGATATCTATTCTAGAGAGAAAGATATTAATTCCATTTCTTTCTCTCTGGGGTAATTTACGTTAATAATGATTATTTTGGGAGTCAGATGAACGAATGGTCTAAACTTTTGGTTTTCTACCGCTATGACCGGGATCGAATCCCACTTTGGAATTTTTTATACTAAAAAAAATTGCCACAATGGTCCCCGATTCTTGCAAAAGTCCAATTCCACTAGCTAGGGCAAGTATACCAAACAGGGCTATGGAACACTTGTAAATGTAAAAGTCGAGCTGCTTTTCACATGTGTAGACAAGTGGTGCACTTACAGTAAAAGCAGTTGTTAACTACCCACCATGATTAGCATGGCCTGTACCATGTTCTAGGAAATATATTTGAGTTTCTATGATTTTATACAAATTCACTATTCAATTGTTCGTTCTGGAATGTTTTAATGTCACACAATGTGTATAATTAAAAATATAAAGTTCCGATTATCTCAAATCTTCATATTATTATAAACAAAAACAAGGAGAGATTTCGGAGAAACTATTTAATCTTTACATCATCACAAGATATTACTCACAGCATAACAGTACAAAAGTGGAATTGTACTGATATCATGTTGATGAATTAAGAAGAAAGGCATATCTTGATCGTGAAATTGAAAGTTACTGATGGGTAATGCCATCTATCGGAATAAATATTTCGCCAATATTCAGGAATATTTAAAACCAATATTTATTTCGACAGATGACGAAAGCTATCAGAAACTTTAAGTTTCATGATTAAAAGAGATACCTTTATCTTAAGATATTTATCATTCAAACAATTAGTTATATATATATATGAAAAAGGCATCTCCTTATCGTGAAACTGAAGGTTGCTGATGGTTTGCGCCATCTATCGGAATAAGTAAATCAACAACTTTCAGTTACACGATAAGGAGATGTCTTTTTCATAATTTATTCACCTTATCCCAGTACAATATCATATTTATACTATTTTTTTCACTTAGTATCATTTAGATTGTATACATCGCAAGATGTACAAATACCTTACTGAATTTGTATAACTATATTATATTATATATATTTCGTATATCTCTCTATATGACAAGTTTTTGGAATAAAGATGAAGTTGTATTCAGAAAGGATAAAAAAATAAATGAATATTCTAAATTAAATAAGAATTTTTAATGTATCTTTTGGGAAATAATGGATTCTATAAACATCTAGGTTTAGTCTTTTGATTTTGCTATTGATCCAGGATTCAATCAAAATCATTATCAAAATTAAAAGACTAATCCTAGACCTAATAGAAAAAACAAAATGTTGTTAAAAAGATATATAGAAAATTCCAGTATAGAGAAGTTTGGCATTAGTATTCTTTTGGGTACCAATGTCGTAACAGCGATCTTACCTAGCTATCCACAAACATTATAGTTGTCAAATAAGAGACATAAAACAGAGGAAATGTAATTGTAGGTCAAGTATATTTCATTGTTTGTTATTGAGAATCTTATCTTAAAGAAATCACAGTTAAGACGTCCGGCTGCCCTGATTTCAAATGCAGATCTCCTGCGGAAACTCCATCTAATTGCGACCACATCTCATTTTCATTTGAGGTCAATCCCGCTGTTTCCTTCCCACAGTTCTTCGATACTATTCATCCTCCCTTGACTTTCCTCACTGAACGAATCGTTCGTTCTTTTCACCATACCCATCTACCTTCAAAAGGATTGAATTTTTATTCGAGATAATATCTATCGATATTTTCATTATAGCACAACAAAAACAAAAATTGATTGAAACATTTTAGGGTACATGCAGGAAAAACAGTAATAATACCAGTAATAAGCATTGTCAGTATTATATTTTTAAAAAGGATAAGTAAAAAATATATATTTTTAAAGCTGATCACATATAATAGTATAATATGGAATCATGTACAGGAAAATTAATTAAGACAATCAAGCTAATAGATTAGACCAGGTAAATTGGAGGAAAATAAATTCCTTATAGATGGATTTATTCCGGAGTCTTCGCGAATTAAAAATAATCACTTATTATTAAAGCTATAAGGCATACATTGGTAAAATTATTCCTTTGATCCGATATATTCCTTTTATTATTTGAAGAATGTTTTCATCCGCAGTGAAGAAGACATTTTATTGTTATCTTTCATTTAAAATTTTCTGATGTTTCATCCGTCTAAACTGAGATTTAAAGCGCATATGAATAAATTAGCTGAGGGTATATTGGAAGCCTCAAAAACTTCATTGATGCTGAATTGCCTCCATTTAGACTGTGGTTTATTTTTGAAAATAGAAACACGTATAAAGGGCTTTGATACGACGAATGTAGTTGGCATGAAGATTTGAATACATTCATATCAGCCCCAATCGTCCTTATTTAACTTATGAATATTAGAAGTATAGTCCGAAACAATGTTCTCTAGGTGGGCGTTCTGAAAATTTCAAAGCTGGAGTTATTGTTTGGTCAGTGACCCGAGTCTTCTAAATTTCAGATACGGTCAATTAATTCCACACACTTTTTACTTAATGAATCTATTCGTTATTATAGTTTTTACATATATTTAAAGGACGAAGTTTCTATATTTTTTAAAATTTATTATCTTCCGGGAAAATTTACATCCATGGTTTGAACATCGAATTTAGTTCAGCCACTTTACTAGCTAAAGCATTTTTATTATATCCATAAGATTCCGTGAATTCCTTGTGATTCTCATGAAATTAAATTCCGCCATATACTGACGAGAAAAATAGCCCGTATTAAAATTCGATCTCTTAATTTTGTCATCATCCCGAATCAAATAATCTACAGAGATCGTCAATAGATGGTACACAGGGTTTACTTCTATGTTGACAAGAAGAGATCGACATATTCTACATTCTATACCTCCCTCTATGAAATACCTGTTATTTTAATAAAAATACATCTCTGATCATGCAACTAAAAGTTACTGATGGCATGCGCCATCTGTCGGAATAAATATCAACTAATAATTTATTTTTAATTATTCCAGAAATGGCCAAATACCCATTCTTGATTAATCAACAAAGCTAACCACATACGTGTTTGGGGCTGTTGACCCTCATCAGCATGGTGTAAGTTATTTTGTTGCTATTTATTTCAACAGATGGCGCAAGCCATAATCAACTTTTAGTTACACAATCATGTCTCTTTCTTAATTTATTAACCTGATCCCAGTACAATTTTACTTTTTGACTATTTTTTCACTTGTTCTTTGGTCAAATTTATTTGTGAATAAAACTCTTTTGATATCTATTGTGTATATATTTAGATTAACACCGACACGTAAGAAACGTTCTGTTGCAGCATTCCAAACAAACATCCAGATGGGAAATTTCCCACCCCCAGAATTCCTCCAAAATTCTGTCGGACAACAAGAAGCTGACATTTCAAGGCCATTTTAAGCCATTCTTTCTTGATAACCTTAATGATTAATTGCTTAGTGTACAATCGGTATTTCGAGCTTCTTTTATCTTCCTTTTTTTTATAAGTTCGTTTTCTAAAATGGATTTCTTATATCTATATTTTTTCACCTTTTGTATTTTCCCTCATTCTATTACTTTTTAGACAGTAATTACATATTGGAAAATTCTTCTGAAAGAATCCTGGGTTGTAATTGATTACAAAATTTCCAACGTAGTTGTAATAATTCCAGTAACGTGATGATCCGTATTGATTGGAAATATAATGAAGATTTATTTTTAATGTGCGCTGTATTCTGATGAAATATTTCACCGATTGATATATGTACATTGAGGGTAGAGAATATTGTTTCAACTGTCAATGATATCCAAATATGGATTAGCAACCTCCCACATCAAACATTGAAAGAACTTAAGACGTTGGAATTCTTTTTATTTATTTGTTTAAAGGAAGTTTTCGGGCAATCCCTTGTTCGTTTTTGTGATCTGAAGAAGAGAATCTCCAAAATATTCTCTTAATCAAGCGTCTTATGCTTTTTTTTTGGTAATTGAAAGAACCGTTTCTTCTTCTTATTATTTTTTGCTTATATCCCTAGTACACGTGGTACAGGCCATGATAATCATGGTGGGTAGTTAGCGATTGCTTTTACTGTAAGTACACCACATGTATACACATGTGTAAAGTAGTTCGACTTTGCACTTACAAATGTGCCAGAGCCCCGTACCGTTTCTTATGATAACGACAAACGTGTTTATTGTCTAAATATTGAAATAAAGATGTTAATAATTTCTTGTAGATCCATGAAAGGCTTTAAAAGAACTTAAGACGCCGAAACTCTTTATATTTACTTGTTTAAAAGAAGCTTTCGAGCAATCCCTTCTTCATTTTTTTTTTTGTGATCTGAAGAAGAGATTCTCCAAAAAAAATCTTTTAATTAAGCGTCTTATACTTCTTTTTTTTTTTGCTTATCCCTGGTACACGTGGTACAGGCCATGATAATCATGGTGGGTAGAAGTAAGCGACTGCTTTTACTGTAAGTGCACCACATGTCTACACATGTGAAAAGCAGTTCGACTTTGCACTTAAAAATGTGCCAGAGCCCCGTTTGGTTACTTGCACTCGCTGGTGGGGTTGAATTTTTGCAAGAATCGGAGGCCATTGGAGCATTTTATTTTTAACATGAAAAAGTGCCCAATGCGGGAATCGAACCCGGGTCGTAGCGGTCGAAAACCAACGGTTTAGACCATCTTTCCACCGATCCCCTCTTCTTTTTTGTAATTGAAAGAACCGTTTTTTATTATAACGGCAACCCATTTTATTGTCTAAATATTGAAATAAAGATATTTTCGTGTAGATCCACGATACGCTTTGAAATATTAAAGTTATAAAAATAATATTTTCTTTCTATAATTACCTTTAATCATTATCTCCTACCATTGTCAATTTAGTCACCAAAATGTAGGAATTGAATTTAAAAAGAAACTCACTCTTGCTATATCAACAACTAAAAACACTTTGAGAAACACAAGTTATAGATTTTGAAATTGAGGATAAAGACACGCCAAAACACTGAGTAAATTGATGTATACTATATGGTTAATATCATACTTTTATCAGAAAACTTATATCCAACCAGATAAATATTTTTCGGGGAAAAATATAATTATTATCTGATGTGGAATACAAAATTGAATATATTACCCTTAAATAATATCTTAAAAGAAACATGTCGCTATGGATGGTTTAAATTTCGTTATAGGTATGATTTTATTGGTAGTTGTTAAATATTATTTGATTAATAAATAGGCGGAACACATTATGTCTAAAATATTCATCGAAGTTTTGAAAAATCCTCTTTTATGATCATAAAACGCAACATTGGTTTCGAAATCGCAATATCTATCGGGGTATTTGGCATAATATTGCGCAGATATATTTTTAAATAAATCAAAATAAGTCAATTATATACGTGCTTCGAGTTTTTGTTTTTAGTCAGTGTGATGCAGAATTTACCTCAAAGAAACACCAAAGTGTCCATCGAAGTTCAATGTACTTTGAGCAAATGTACGAGAAAATCATAATAAACATCAACACTTAAATTTCAACCGAATATTCAAAACCTTCGAGCCTCATTTACCTCGACTCGGTGCCTTTACCTTAGCTACATATAGCTCTATCAAGTCCTTAAGATATTTTGTCTACCTTTTTGTTATTTATTTCTCTTTTAATGAAGTACATTTCTGATCTAAAAGTGTATTTTTCTACATAGGCTAATTTCCTGCCTATTGCAGTTTCTTAAGAGTGAGTATTCTGTACTTCCCTCCTACAAGCTACCTCATTGACCACTCTGGCATTCCTCTATAGTAATCATCTGTAGTACCTGATGTTGAATGTATTCATTCTTATCTTTGAACTGTCGAAATACACGTCGACCTTTGATGGCATACAACATAAATGGTCACATATAGATTTTAAAGGCCTAATATGAATTCAATGCTTAAATTTCTCTCCTAAATATTCTCCACATTCCCCCCCCCCCCCCCCCCCCCCAATAAAAAAACCTTTCTGAAAGTGATATCTTCTTTTGGATCCTGGTTGTTTCTACTCCATCATTAGTAATGACACTACACAAACAATAAAAGTGATATTACAATCGTTAGTTTATATTATTTTTATTTTCCGATGTATAATTCCATTGTTTCTAAAATAGTATTATTTTCAATGTAAAATAACGCGCGCGCAACGTGAATTCAAAATTAGAAACTATTTAAACTCGTTTGCTTCTTTTACAAAGCAAGTACTTTCTTACTGACTGTGCTACAATGAGAACAAAATAAGGAGGACCATGTTCATCAGTGATGACCAGAATATTTTAGTATTGTAGTAAGGGCAGTAGAAAATTGTTTTGTAAAAATAAACATACGCGCTTGAAGAGATTATTATTAATTTTATTTATGTCATTATCTTTTTCTCTCTATCTCTCTCCTCCCCTTTATTCCTATATAATAATTTCTACCAAGGGAATTCTTGGTTCATATATTTTACATATATTCAGAGTGCATATAGCATATTGTTCTGTTGGGTGGAAGGAAGGACAGATGGCACACACACCTCTTTAAAATATTTTCTTTCTTTTAATAAAAAAACATATGCAAATTCTCTATTATTAATTAATTTTTACACAAATATTTACATATATATATATTTACAAAAAATTTATTTTATAAATAAATTTAAAAAAATACAAATTATTTGAATAATTAAATTTACAAACAACATAGCATCCCATATTCAATGAAAAGATGATCAGCTGTAACAATCGGCCCCATGATCATCATTTCCCATGATTTACAACATGATAGCTATATTTACACAAAATTATAAAGCAATAGAATGAGATAGATAGGACAACACAGTGAAGGAATTTACAGATGATGCAGAGTCCCTTGTCGACTTGTACAAGTATTGGACTTCACACTCCCTCCTCCTTCGGGTCCAGTCTTGTCTGAAGATGAGTCTTGAATTAATTTGTAGATAGTTCATCTCCAAAACAGTTTCTCTATGAAACGACTTAGTTTCTCTTTGGATAAAGGTTTAGTTAGGAGAAGTCAGCTAAGTTTAAATTACTATTAACAAATTTTAAAGTGAATTCTTCCTCCTCAACAAGTTTTCGAATGAATTGTAGTCTGATATCAATATGCTTGGTTTTTATATTTTCTACACTATTCTTACAGAAATATATAGCTGACTGATTGTCACAAAATTGAATAGGTTTTCCCAGATTAGGTATTACGTCTATTTCTTTTAATATATTAAAATACCATATTGTTTCTTTTACACTTTCAGTTAAGGCTATAAATTCGGATTCCATAGAACTTAATGCAATACACTTTTGTTTTCTTGATTTCCATGTAAATGGGGTATCATCTAGATATAGTATGTATCCACTTGTAGAGTGTCTATTGGTCAAATGACTTCCCCAGTTTGCTTCAGAATATGCATTTAAGATGCCTCTATTAACATTTGATAGGTTTATTTTATAATGTTTTGTCCTAAAGACATAATTCATTAAATCTACAACGATTTTCCAATGTTGATATGTGTATCCATTGCAGAATTGAGCCATTGTGTTTACTGAAAAAGAAATATCTGGTCGGCTTCTGTCTGCAAGGGAAGATAAACAACCTATTATTGATCTATATGGGTATGTTCCCATGAGTTCAGTCTCAATAATTTCATCTTCCTTAATTTTTGGTGGTAACCAGCACCCTGTTTTAAAAGGTAAATTTACCAATGTTTTAGGTAGATCTGTAAAACTAGTTATAAGTCTGTTTATATATGTTTCTTGATGTAAGTATATGCCCTTGTCTGTAGTTTCAAAGTTAACTCCTAACAGATATTTGACCTTTCCTAATTCCTCTATATCTAACTTTTCTTTAATAATTTGAATAGTTTTTCCAATTACAGATGTTTCTATTCCAAATAACAAGATATCATCAACATATACTATCAAGATAACACTATTATTCATTTTGTATACACAATTGCACCATTTAATGGTCTCAAATCCTATTGAATTCAAAATTGAATCCAATTCTTTATTCCATTCTCTTCCACTCTGATGTAACCCATAAATAGTCTTTTCTAAAAGACAAACTTTATCTTCACTACCTTTTATTTTGAATCCATCAGGTTGTTGCATGTAAATTTTTTCCTTCAAATTTCCATAAAGATAGGCTGATTTAACATCTAACTGGACATGCTTCCATTTTAGCAAAGATACTAATATTATAAACAGGAATCTAATTATTGAAAAATTTACAACTGGTGAAAAAATGTCAGTGTAATCTATTCCATATTTCTGTCTATAACCTTGTGCTACAAGCCTAGCTTTATATCTTTTTATATTATTTTTATCATCCCTTTTTACGCTATATACCCATTTATTGCCTAATATTTTCACACCTTGAGGTGGGGGATATACTAATTTCCATACTTTCCTATCTTTCATCACCTCAAGTTCATCCTCCATTGCTTTAATCCAATTTATTTTTTCCTGTGATTGTTGTACATCATTAAAGTTTTTAGGAAGTTCTACATTATAGATTTCCTCATGGAAAATACTCTCGTACAAATCATCTTCTAAACAATTTGTTTCTATTTTAACTTCATTTTCCTCGCTTATATCTGGTTTTTGTGGTCTAAATGAAAACATTTCAGAATTAAATTCAAGCTTTTGTGTTTCACAATATTTTTGTACATCATTAAATGATCTCAATTTTTGATCACTAGAAGGGGGGTAATAGTATACATCTACTCTTGGTCCTGTCTTTCTAGGTACTTCTAGTCTTTTCCATTTAGTTATGTCTATTGGGGTAAGTGTATGTAAATTATGGTTATCACTCTAATTATTTTCATAAGGGTAGTTATCATCCTGTGGAAAAAAAACATATTGTACTTTAGAAGCAGTACCAAACAAAGTATCCACACCCTTCTTAGCTTCATCAATAAATACATGAATGGTTTCTATTACTTTTCTATCTGATGGTAACCAGATTCTATAACCTTTTGTTTTGGTTGCATAACCTACCATTATGCCTGAATTGGCCTTAGGTTGTAACTTATTCCTTTTCATTTTAGGGACATGTACATAAGCTAATGAGCCAAAAAAATTAAAATGTCTTACAGATGGTTTATGTCCTGACCATAATTCCATTGGACTTACTCCTTTTGTTAGAGCATGTTCACATCTGTTTTTAGTATATGTAAAGGTATTTAGGGCTTCTGCCCAGAATCTGGGTTGTAACCCACTATCTAAAAGCATTGCTCGAACACCTTCAATTGCAGTTCGATTAAACCTTTCAGCAATTCCATTTTGTTCAGGACTATAAGTTGATGTTCTTTCTATTTTAATACCCAAATTTACTAGAAAATTTTCAAATTCTTTGTTACAGAATTCTAATCCATTATCTGTCCTAATACATTTTAATTTGGCATTTAATGCTCTCTCAGACTCATGCAAGTATTGCTTAAAATAGTTAAAAACTTCTGAGTTTTCTCTTAGGAAATAAACATTAACCTTTCTAGAGTAGTCATCTATGATAGAAAGAAAATATCTACTGCCACCAAGTGAT
The DNA here is from genome assembly GCA_030710605.1 of Cordylochernes scorpioides. Lineage (NCBI taxonomy): Eukaryota > Metazoa > Arthropoda > Arachnida > Pseudoscorpiones > Chernetidae > Cordylochernes > Cordylochernes scorpioides. The sequence continues at coordinate 20,080,482 of CP092872.1, read as the reverse complement.
CTCACTGGTGCAGGACCCCAGATATCCATATGCACTTTTTCTAAAGGTTTTCTAGTCAGAATTGTATAGCTAAATTTAAATGATGATCTGGTGATCTTAGCTACTTTACATATATCACATGTGGTTGGATTACCCTGAACTTTTTCTAATCCTTTGACAGTATTCTTTTTACTCATAGAATTAAGTATTTCTGAATTAATATGACAAAATCTCTTATGGAGAAAATTAAGATTTGAGTTATAAGAAACTGAATAATTTTGAGCTTTGGCTCTATTAGGGTATCCATTTACAATATATAATTTATCTACTAGTCTTGCTGTAAATAAATATTCCCCATTATTTTTAAAGATTGTCATTTTACCATTTTTCCATATAATCTTATTTCCTGCTATGTCTATGCATGATCCACTAATGAGATTTCTTCTCATGTTTGGTGCATATAAAACATTAAGTAGAGTTACCACTACAAAGGTGTTATTAATGTCTCTTAAAACAAAGTTAATATCTCCCTTACCTAAGATTGTTGACTTGCGGTCGATATCTCCAATCAAAGCGTCCATCGGGGGGATATCCTGATAGTTCACAAACCAATTCTTTTTTTTGCAAAAATGAGATGTAGCTGCGCTGTCTATCAGCCATTCTCCCCATTCACTAGTTGGATCACTTGCTCTTTCACTTATATCATAGGTTCTTGCTGTTCTTGGATGCACTGTTGGCTCCAGCATGCTTCCACTGCTATACTGTGCTTTTGCAGAAAATTAATTTTTATTTTTATTTCCTTGGTACATCTTGGGAGTTTTTGTTTGACAAGCATTTGCCACAATATCAAGTCCATAATCCTTTTTCTTTTGTTGAACTCTTCCCGATTCAGTTATCAAGTGGGCTTCAATGTTTTCAACATTAAAGTGTTTTTCTTCTAGTCTGTATAGAACTTGGACAATGCCATCATAATCTTGAGGCAATTTCCTTATCAACTGAAAATACACAAGTACTTCAGGTAGATCAAATCCTGCTTCTTTAATAAGTTGTTTTTTCTCTTGGACTCTTTTAATAAATATTCCAATAGTTTCTTCATCAGGAGCAAATTTTCAGTTCATAAAATTCATCAATCAAACCAGCCAGTCTGGCCCTTGAATTTGGCTCAAAATTCTGCTTAAAAATATTCCAGACTTCTTTTCCATCAGCAGCATTAGCAATCAAGGTTTGGTATTTTCTTTCTACTCCTTGGTAAATTGTAGTGAAAGCCCTATCCTTCCTCCATTTAAATTCTCTAATATCTTTGGCTGTTGCCTCAGCTGGAAGATCAGGTTCATCTTCTATGATAAAATCCCAGCTTCCTCTATCAATCAGAAGGACCTTCATATCCACCTTCCATATATTATAGTTAAAAGCATTCAGCTTAGGAAAAGTGAAATTTGTATCAGTCATTTTCAAACTTTTAATGCGGCCCCAAAAGTTTAGCCAATTCTTTTTTTTTCTTAAGTTGCTATAGTATTCAGCTAAAAGCTTGCAAGTAGGCCCATAACCTCTGTTAGGTGGAAGGAAGGACAGATGGCACACACACCTCTTTAAAATATTTTCTTTCTTTTAATAAAAAAACATATGCAAATTCTCTATTATTAATTAATTTTTACACAAAAATTTACATATATATATTTACAAAAATTTATTTTATAATTAAATTTTAAAAAATACAAATTATTTAAATAATTAAATTTACAAACAACATAGCATCCCATATTCAATGAAAAGATGATCAGCTGTAACATGTTCATATTCTTCCCCATCCCCATTATATTTCTTACTACGTTCTCTAAAGTACTTTCTACTATAGATGTTGAATGGTTCTCAATGTTGTTTTGGCGAATCTATTACTTTATTTTGGTCATATCTACCCCTTTATAGCGCTCTTCCTTTTTTAGTGTTTCTTCCTCTAATATATCTGATCACATTAACTAGGATGCTCATTTGTATATTTGTTCGAATGGATAAGCCAATATTCTCAAATATCATCAACCTATCTATGGGCAACTTTGACAAAATAGAAACAGAAACAACGTTTTGAAATAATATCCTGGCGAAGTGATAATATCGACGGTATTTTGTGCTTACACAGAAACATTAAAACAAAAATTCAATATTCTTAAATAATCTTCAAACACTTGAAGCATCATGAACAAAGCTTAAGGAAGTTGTACCGTAGAGCATGTATATTTGATACACAGTGATCTTTATTGAAGGCACGAGAGAGGTAACCAAGTGTGAACAACACTTTCTATGCTTACTTAAAAAAAAAACAAGACCAGCGACATCAAAATATGAAATTTCTTCAAATATTGTCCATGAGTGTATAAATAATATGTATAATTGTTATTTTTGCTCTAAATATATTATACTGCATATACAATTCTTAAAATCAGATCCCAAAAACTCATCAACTTTTCACTTTAATAGTACTAGGCAGACGCGTATATAACTCGTGAACTACTATTTGAAAAATAGAAATATTTTCGCATTCTCTCGAAATTTTACATTACTATTTTCAAATAAAAGCCTTTCGATTATATTAAAATAGGGCTCTAGTTATTGTTCATATTCTAACATATAGACTGCCTTATTTTCCGCAAAATATATTTGTAAGAATAAATAAACCCTTTATAGAGAGAACGGGTTTCTTTGAAAAAAAAAAGCGAAATATATTCTCTGCTGTCATTACTACAATAAAAAAAAAGAGAATGTCTTGTACTTCAGTGGTGAGTCCTTCCAGTAAATGCAAGAATCTACAATGTGAAAAAATATTCATTCTTAAAGGACACCAATCTATACTGGTGTTTTTATTAAAAAACACTTTGCCCAATAACAATAAATCAGATGATTATATACTCTACTAGTCAACAACCAAAACAGAGAAGAAATTAATAAGAAAATAATACTATTCATGAAGGAATAACGTAGATTATATATTGGGCCTAAAGTAATTTTAATGTATTTCATTCTTATTAAAATATATCATTTAAATATTATCAATAAACAATTTTACAGCCCTTAATATCAATTCCAAATAATAGCGGGAATCAAGACAAAATTAATCCTTGCAAACTTACATATAAATACGGAATTGAAAAAATCAGCAAAACCTTCAAAATATTCTTCATAAAATTTAGATAAAAAATTATACGTTATCCTTGTAATATACTTTTAATTCTCAAATATACCTGAATGCCCTAAGAATTTAACTTTAAACATAGAAAAATAGTCAATATTTGTAACTGATATAGACGCCTATGATTCTTTTTTAAAAATATATAATTTCTACTGTCCTTACTTCAATGGAAAAATTCGAATTTTGATAACAGATGGCGCGCTAATGCATCCTAATATAAAAATATTGCAAAATCGGACACATATAAAAAAGGCAATATTATAATAAGTTATAGTTGTTTTTCTTTGAAGTGAGATGCTATGAAAATAGAGCTGAACTTTGGTAAATTTCATATTGAAGCAGTTACTTGGGGAAAGAGATAAATATGGTACAATATCTCTGTTACAAATACAACCTGATATACAGACTAGCCAATCATTTTTTTTGCTTATCCTTAGTACTCGTGGTATAAGGCCATGATAATCATGGTGGGTAGAGTAAGCGACTGCCTTTACTGTAAGTGCACCACATGTCTACACATGTGGAAAGCAGTTCGACTTTGCCCTTTACAAATATGCCAGAGCCCCGTTTGGTTACTTGCACTCGCTGGTGGGGTTGGACTTTTGCAAGAAGGGGCCATTGGAGCAATTTACTTCTAAATCATAGAAAAGAGCCCAATGCGGTAATCGAACCTGGGTCTTAGCGGTCGAAAACCAACGGTTTAAACCATCCTTCCACCGACCCCCCTTAAAAAAGTCCCTCTAGCCGGATTTGAACCAGCGACCTAAGGATCACCTTTGATACATCTACAGTCCTCCGCTCTGCCAACTGAGCTATCGAAGGTCTGCCAATAATGTTCTTTGCCACATACCTAAGATAAACTGGAAAACCATTCAATAGAAAAGCTAACCATCATTAAACATAATTTTATATTCTTAAATCAATAAATTAAATGTAATCTATCGATATTTTTTTAACAAATAAATTAACTGGCAATATGTTTATTTTCAATAATATATCATCAAATATTATCTCTACAGGCCTTACTGCAATGATATCATTCAATAAAGTATATCATTGCAGTAAGGTCTGTAGAGATAATTTTTGTTGATATATTATTGAAAAGAAATACATTGGCAGTTAATTTATTTGTTAAAATTTGATTCTTGAATCTACCCTCCTTATCATATAACTAGCCGAATGACCCGGGCAACGCCCGTGTTTTACCCGATTGAATGTTTTGATTCAAATACTATTTGTTACAATTATAATTTGGCGCCTTAAATAAATGCATATGTTAGTTAATAACTATAGCCTATGTGCTTTATCTGTCTATGTACTGTTGGCTTCCGTAGGCGTCTCCTACTGGGAAAAGGAAAGAGAGAATTCCATTTGGTTATCAACTAATATATGCATTTATTTAAGGAGCGACCCGATCCAACACAATAGTTACAAAAACGAAAATGCGAGTGGGGGGGGGGGGGGGGGGGGGCAAAGGTGGCGTGATCGTAGCCGACCAATAGGAGGGCGCCCATTCCAAAAAAAAAGCAAACCGTGACAAAGGCGACGAAGAATGACGCTCGTAACTGTATATAGAATAATGCATTTCGACAGAACTTTATTCCAAACTTTGGGTATATATTTATTTTTTGTGTAATGTTTTATCTAGAATCTCTTCACTCTCTGAGGAGAGTAACAGCGAGTCACTGAAACGTCTGGATTCAAATAAATAATTGGTTGATGACACTGCTTATTTTCCAAACCAACTTCCAACCAGCAAATAATTTTCAATGTTCTGTTTAGTTATTTGTGTGTATATGTATAATGTGTATAATTACTATTATGTGCATATTGGTACGTGCATTCGCACTTGTGAGTACATATCATGATCTCTTAAATGATCATGTTTCAGAATTAGAATTGAAAACCAAAATTTTATTAAATATAATGACAATAATAAATATATTTATAAAATTTAATATTGGGTTATATATGATGTGGATGAGGCAATTCAATTTATATTATAACGAAGATTCTTTGGGTGAAATCATTAGACAAGTGTTAATTTACGACAAGAAGGACAAATGAAAAAATAATTTAAAACCTGTTTGAAACATATTTTAAAATGTTTTCTAACTAATTGGACCAATTGTATTTTTCCACTAATTAATTGCATATTAAGAGAATGGCATTCCTTTTATTTAAAAAAGGTTCCATACAGTTCACATCTCGTCACCGACTGTCAGCAATGGCAGATAACGTCATTAAAAGAAATTTAAACTAAACATGCGTCGGACTTGGAGGCTGTTGGGCTTTGCGCTGCCTGGAGTATAGAATCTCCATCTAGGATTTATTCCTGTGGTTAACATAGCTGTATATGTGTATGCGTAAACTAAACAACTTGACTTGAGAGATGTGAGGAAGAAATAAAAATAAAAACCTTGCATACATATTTAAATATTTACAAAAGGTTTTGTGCAAGTTATAAAAATAACAACATTGGATTCATATAGGTTAAATTGGCAACATCTGGCAGAAGCTTGCTCGGAGCCTCATTGATTTCAATGCGAGCTTTTTAAAAAAACTGAAGCGTCAAAAGTCCTCATTTAGAAAATGGAAACTTCAATTCTGAGATTCTTAGATCATAATCATTAGAATAAAAAGGGAAACCCAGAGAAACCGCTTGTTTAAAGTATTTTTGAGGGAGCAGGTAGGAGTGGAAGACCCAGAATAAGATGGCCTGACTAAAAAACTCGGCAAATCACCGGATTGGCCCTGGAAGACAACTATAGTCGGAGTCAGAAGGGAATCTAGAAAGTACACCATTAGGGTATTCTGAAACTTACACTAATGAAAAAACGAATCTGCTCTCATATATCAACTGTTGGGAGGGTTCAGCAGTGATTAGTATGGCTCTCTCTGTTTCTCTTCCAATATAGATTTCCATCATAGTGAGAACTGTAAAACCTCAGAATTACAATTTCCAAACTACTACTTTACTTCTGAAGACAACTTTTCAATAAAATGCCACCTCCAGAGTTATGTACTCTCAATCAAATATGGTGCAAATATCAAACTATTATCCAACATCGCAATAACAAGCAAATCTAAAATTTAACGATATTCAGCGTACATAGGTAAGGTAATTTAAACGACTTCTTAAGTGCTGGGACTTAAAAAAAAACATTTACATTAGCAATGATCGGCCTTGAACTCTTGTCCAAGTGGTGGGTCAAGGTCGAATGATATTTTAGGACGCTGGCTCCTTATGGAATGGAAGATTGGATAGGCGGGTGAAATTGTTGGAATATTACACAGAGTAATAATGGCTATAGATGAGCTCGCGTTTGAAAAGGAACTTGTATGTAAATAATTATTATCGTTTTTGTTGTTTTCACGTATGACCAAATACCAAGATTTGTTTTGTATAATTGCTATTAATAATATATAAAATGCAAAGTTAAATTGGTTACGTATTCATTATTCTTACTTACTTCAATTATATAACAGAAATGATCTTCATTGACAATTAAAGTAATTTGGAACATAATAGAAAATAATAATAGACATATATAAGTGTAAGTTGCAGTAACACATGAAAACTCCGAGGATAAGTTTCTTCATTTCATAAATTATATCTCGAGCTTTCGGGTATCGTAGACCCTTCGACAGGAGTGTATAAGACGATATGAATCATAGTTTTAAGCTATTATTTATATATGGTATGTTATTTACATATTTTAAATGTGCAAAATATTTTTTAATTAACATGAATATTTTATGCTTGAGTTGAATTTTATATTTTTTATATATACAAAACAAGTGAGAAATATACTATTGCTTATCTGGAATGTAGTTTTATGTATCAGGGTTGTGTATCAAACTATTGTATACTTCTGAATATCTATATGTCTATTGATGCTCTGGTGTTTCGTGGATACTATGGCTTCAAGGATTAGTATTTTATGTTTATTATTTATGTTGGTGTAGTAGGTTTTTGGTTCGGCTAAGTTAAAAGTATGGCCTGTTGTTTCGATGTGTTGAAAAATAAGTGATCTATTGTCTTTGTTTTTTATATTTCTATTGTGTCCCTTGATTCTGTCTTTAACTGACCTGCCTGTTTCTCCAACGTATATACTATTGCAATGATTATATTTAACGGAATAGATGGGGCTTGTCTGTTGTATATTGGTAGGTTAGGGCTATTGTTTTTGGTGTTGGGGTTTCTTACTATGGAACCAATGTTTGGGGTATTTTCATAAAAAATTCTGATTCCGTATTTTTTAAGTTCTCGGGCTATTTTGATGTTATTGGGGGAATATGGTATGATGCATGTTGATCTGTATGTCTGGTTATTGTTGATTGTGGAAGGGTTATAAAAATGTCTTAATATAAAAATTTTGGGTATCCCGCAATGAGAAGGTTTTGCATTATATTTTGAGTTTCTATTGTTTTGAATGTTTGATTAGAACAATGGGTGTGGATCCATTTTGTGAGGGTTTTTATGGTGTTTATTTTATTGTTTAAAGGGCAGTATGAGGAGTAGTGTATGTAGTTGGGCTGGAAAGTGGGCTTATAATAGACTGTTGTGTTAAACATCTGGTGATGAAAATATCTAAGAAAGGCAATGTGCCATTGGCTTCCTTTTCTAGGGTGAAGTCTATCTCTCTGTTTAGGCCTTTTAATTTGGTCAAAATACTATATATTGCTTCTGTATGGCATAAGCAGAATATGTCATCTATATACCTGCCCCATATTTGAATTTCCTTTGGAAAATGGTTAGTAATCTGCCGGTCTATATATCGCATTACTATTTTTGCTAAGGGAGATAATAGTGGGCTTCCATTGGGGAGCCTTTGGTCTGTTTGTAATTATTGTTATTGAATGAAAATTTGATATGTAAACATATATCTATTAATTAAATTATTTTAGTGTATTTATTGGAGGTTATATTATGGTCTGAAAGAAGGTGTTTTGTGCATTCTATGACTAATTGGTTTGGTAAGCTAGGGTAGAGGTTAACGACATCAAAAGATACCATACTATGGTTAGGCCTATAGGGGGTGTTTAAAATTTCGTTGATGAATTTTGGTGTGGACACAATAGTTGTCTTGGGGGGAATATCTTTGAGTAAGGGGATGAGGAGGTTGGCTAGAAATTTAGCTAAAGGAGCTGCTGGGGATAGATAGTATGCTACTATTGAACGTAATGGGTTACCTGACTTGTGTGGTTTTGGGAGTCCATATATATATGCATCGGAGTTTATATTTGATAGAAAATCCTTAAGTTCATCTGCCGTGATGGTGTTATTTCGTTTAAGACTTCTTAAATATTTTTTTTGTATTGATTATAGACTGCTCTTTTGTCAGCTTCGGGGATTAATTCGAAGGTGTTCCAGTCTGTAAGAATACTGTTCATTTTGTTGATATATTCTGTTGTTTCCAGGATTACGGTTTGGTTTCCTTTGTCTGATCGGTTTATAAGAATTTATTCTCTATTTCTTAAATTTTTGGCTATAATTTTGTTTCTGAGGTTTATCTTTGGAAGGTTCGTGGTGTTTCAGTTAAAGCAGATGAGGTTATGTTTCATCACCAGATGTTTAACACAACAGTCTATTATAAGCCCACTTATCAGACCAACTACATACACTACTCCTCATACTGCCCTTTAAACCATAAAATAAACACCATAAAAACCCTCACAAAAAGAATCCACAGCCATTGTTCTAATCAAACATTCAAAACAATAGAAACTCAAAATATATTGCAAAACCTTCTCATAGCGGGATACCCAAAAAAATTTATATTAAGACATTTTTATAACCCTTCCACAATAAACAATAACCAGACATACAGATCAACATGCATCATACCATATTCCCCCAATAACATCAAAATAGCCCGAGAACTTAAAAAATACGGAATCAGAATTTTTTTTTAAATACCCCAAACATTGGTTCCATAGTAAGAAACCCCAACACCAAAAACAATAGCCCTAATCTACCAATATACAACAGACAAGCTCCATCTATTCCGTTAAATATAATCATTGCAATAGTATATACGTTGGAGAAACAGGCAGGTCAGTTAAAGACAGAATCAAGGGACACAATAGATATATAAAAAACAAAGACAATAGATCACTTATTTTTCAACACATCGAAACAACAGGCCATACTTTTAACTTAGCCGAACTAAAAACCTACTACACCAACATAAATAATAAAATAAAAGACTAATACTTGAAGCCATAGTATCCACGAAACACCAGAGCATCAATAGACATATAGATATCCCAGAAGTATACAATAGTTTAATACACAATCCTGATACATAAAACTACATTCCAGATAAGCAATAGTATATTTCTCACTTGTTTTGTATATATATAAATAATAAAATTTAACTCAGGCATAAAATATTCATGTTAATTAAAAAATATTTTGCACATTTAAAATATGTAAATAACATACCATATATAAATAATAGCTAAAAATTGTGATTCATTTCGTCTTATACACTCCTGTCGAAGGGTCTACGATACCCGAAAGCTCGAGATATCATTTATGAAATAAAGAAACTTATCCTCGGAGTTTTCATGTGTTACTGCAACTTAAACATCAGAGGATTCTATCTTACGATATATATGTGTAGTTCAACTAATTTTTATATAATTACCGACGTTTCAGTGATCTGTTGTCACTCTCCTCAGGGGAATGATTGGTTGATGTAGATATATATATATATATATATATTTTTCCAAACAAACTACCAATCAACAAATTATATTCAAAAATAGGCATGTTATGCACAAAATCTTAGGCCAGGAAACCTGCTACACCATACCAACTACAGATGACAAACTCGCTATTCCTCGATTAGATTCTTCAGCAAAACTATTAAGAAACTAATAGCCTTGGTGTCTGATAAACTCCCCAAGTCCGATTTGACGGATTATATGAAAATAATCACTACAGAAGTCAATAAACAGGATATTTCTATCTACACGCGCGAGGCATGAAAACAAATTTTGACATTGGTCTAAGAAATACGCATTACCGTACAATAATTTAACGAACTCAATAGTGAATCTCACCGATACCAAACTTTCAGATAACCAAATGAATGCTTTAAAAAAAGGCCTCAAGTTTAGGATCCCCAGTTTCACAGATAATTATTAAACGATAGGCGCTCTAGAAACTGCTATTGCTTCTTTTACGAATAGTGAGAAGAACGAGATTAGAAACCTAGTTGCCAATAGGATATCTAGTAGAGAAACAAGGAGAATGCCAAACCAAATAGAGATGAAATGACCGCCATCAAACAACTTTAAAATAAGGCAATTCTGGTTATTATTAAATCTGACTAAATCTAAAAAAATCCATAACATTCTTGAAGACGTTGCTATATTCAAACAGATCGACTCAGCCACCAATTCAAACACGATTGCCTTATTTAGGAGAAGACTGACAGCCTTACAGAAAGAGAGACCAATAACAGACGTCCAACTAAAGCTATTCACAGCCAACACAAACCCATACATTTACGGCCTACCTGAACTTCACAAGTATAATATCCCGTTAAGACCGATAATTGTTTATCATCTTTCGCCAGCTATGCCATTTTCCATGTTCCTGACCTCATACCTAACTCCTGTGATTCGTTCTGCAAACCTCCATTCCATTAGTAACATACCTTATTTTATAATTAATTTAAGAACTTTAAAACCTACACCAGGATGTATAATTTGTTTCTTTGATGTGGTATCCTTATTTCTTAGCCTCACCCACCATTTAATAAAAGACAATCTGAAGGACATACGAAATCAAAATTCGACTGATACCATAGAAACCAATAGAATCATTACTTTATTCCATCTCTGTCTCTCAATGATGAATTTTAAATTTGAAGATGAAATATACCAACAGATTTGTGGTTCCACAATGGGGAGCCCGTTATCATTAATAGCTGCTGAAATAGTAATGTTGAAACTGGACAAATAGATCAATAGCTTTAAAGAACTTGGCATAAAAAAATGGTACCGTTACATCAATGATATCTTTTGTGAATATGAAACAGACAAAGAACAACTAATTTTAAGCACTTTAAACAGTTACCACCCCCAGATTAAATTCACAATGGAAACAGAATCTGAAGCCGCAACATATCATATTTAGATATTCCTATTCTTAGAACCGAACATAAATTCCATTCTACAGTCTATTACAAAAGAGGATTAGAACCATTATATCTTAGTTTCAATTCATTTGTTCCAATAGGTAATAAAATATCAATAGTTAAGACGCTGACCAAAAGAATTATATATCACACATTGCTCTCTACCTGGTTTCAAAAGAATAGAAAATTAAATTTCATTCATAACCTGTGCAAAAGTCCGGATTTCCACTACAATTCATTCTGAAACACACCTACAACCAATTCCTCCCCAAGAATCAGACAGTATACCGAACCAATTGCTACTTACAATATTCTCCAACTAATCAAAAACTGGCTTAAAATTAAAGAAATTCGGAATTAGATTTTTATTCAGAACCCCCCGGTCCATAGGTCAAATAATAAGAAACCTTATTATCATATCTAATATCAGAATAGAACCTGTAAATCAGCACAACGCCATATACTCAATATTCTGCCAACAGTGCCCTGCCTCATATATAGGAGAAACCGGCCGAACAGTCGCCATCAGAATCAAAGAACACAACCGCAACGTTAAAAATCACGACAGTAGATCATTAATACGAGGTGTGTTCAAAAAGTATTGCGACTTTTGAATTTTCGCGGGTTACGTATATTCGAATTTCGATCTTTTTGAGGCTTTATGTTGGCACTCATGTCTCTCACTTATGCCGACAAGCTCGGCCATTTTGAATGTTCACTTAATTGTTGACAGCTGCTTTGGTTGCAGCTGTTTTGGATCGTCTTCGATTTTTACATATTAAAAAAATGGATCAAAGAACCTGTATCAAATTTTGTGTGAAAAACGAAATTAAGTGCGCGGATGCATTCCGAATGTTGACTGTGGCATACGGAGAAGCTACCTTGGACCGAAGCAACGTTTATCGGTGGTACAAAATGTTCTCAGAAGGCCGAAAAGATGTGAACAACGAAGAGCGTGCCGGACGCCCGAACACTTCAACAACAGACGAAAAAATTAATGAAGTGGAGAAAATGATATTGGCCAATCGTAGAATCACAGTTAGAGAAGTTGCTGAGGACCTAAACATATCGATTGGCTCGTGCCATTCGATTTTTATCAATGATTTGAGCATGAGACGGGTCGCCGCAAAATTCGTACCAAAATTGCTCAATTGCGACCAAAAACAGCATCGCATGAACATTGCTAATGAGATGTTGGACTCTTTTCGCGACGACCCAAATTTGCTCCAGAGGGTCATAACTGGTGACGAAGCGTGGGTTTATGGTTATGACGTGGAAACCAAAGCTCAATCATCTCAATGGAAGCTGCCGCACGAACCAAGACCGAAAAAGGCGCGCCAAGTTCGGTCGAATGTGAAAGTTTTGCTGACAGTTTTCTTCGATTGCAGGCGCGTGGTGCATCATGAGTTCTTGCCACAGGGTAGAACGGTCAATAAGGAATATTACCTGCAATTTATGCGCAATTTGCGCGAAGCAATCCGTCAGAAACGCCCGGATTTGTGGAAGAACAAAAATTGGCTTTTGCACCACGATAACGCCCCTGCTCACACATCGTTGCTTGTGCGCGACCTTTTGGCCAAAAACAACACACTAATGATGCCGCAGCCACCGTATTCCCCAGATCTGGCCCCCTGTGACTTTTTCTTGTTCCCTAAACTGAAGAGGCCCATGAAAGGACGACGTTACGCTACGCTTGACGAGATAAAGACGGCATCGAAGGAGGAGCTGAACAAGATTTAAAAAAATGATTTTTTGAAGTGCTTCGAAGATTGGAAAAACCGTTGGCACAAGTGTATAATATCTCATGGGGATTACTTTGAAGGGGACAAAATAGGTATTCATGAATAAATATATAATTTTTGAAAAAACACAAAAGTCGCGATAATTTTTGAACACACCTCGTATATCAGCATGAATAATCCACCGGCCATCAATTCAACCTACAGGATGTGAAATGTTATTTTCAGAAAATATTTTCAAAATATATTAGACTCATTCTGGAATCACTAATTTCAAATAATAATAGCAGCATAAACCGACATACCACAGCAATATCAACACACATCACGAAGATAAATCCATAGGCTTTGCCTAGTTGAGTTATGATCTGTCATCCATTCATAAAAATTTCTTCAATATTTTATTTGTAATTTAAAAATGAATCATGTTTTGAATAGGTTTTGCATAGCATATTTTATAAAGTTTATATCCGTTATAAATAAACAAGTTTTAGGATATATATATATTTAAAGTATTTCTCAAAGAATTTGTTAAACCTTTCCTAGTGTAAATATATAAAATTACCTCCAACACCTCTATATATATTGTAGGAATTTGCGAAACAATTGGCCTGATTGCCATTTTTATTGAATAAATAAACTTTTTACAATTATTTCGATTGATATATCGTTTTATATATATATATCCAAAAACCGAAATCAAGAAAGCCCATACACTGCAAGCATTCAAGAATCAAAACAAAGGCAGCACAACATTATAAAATAAAGCAAACAAAAACAACTAAAAAGTACAAACACAAACAACGGGCAAAGCAAAAACAAAGACTGGGTACAAACACAGAAACAACAGACAAAACAAAAACGATAAAAATATAAACACACAACATGCAAAACAAAAACAACGACAAAAGTACTAACACAAACAACTGGGCAAAACAAAAAAACTAGGTACAAACACTCAAAACAACAGGTAAAATAAAAAAAATCGACAAAAGTACAAACACACAAACAACAGGCAAAATGAAAACAACGACAAAAACACTAACACAAAAAAATAGGCAAAACAAAAAAAAAAAAAACAAAGACTAAGTACAAACACACAAACAACAGGCAAAACAAAAACAACCTCAAAAGCACAAACAACCCATAGAACAAAAAACGGCAAAGAACAAACACACAAACAACAAATATACACAATAACAACAAAACAAAGACAACGACATAGTGAAAACATACAAAACAATAGCAACGACAGAGAGAGAGAAAGTAAAATTAAACAAAACCAAAACAATGACATAGTTCGCAAACACACAAACAAAAAAAAAAGACAACGTCAAAGGTACAAGCACACAAGCAATAAAAAAGAAATAACAATAAATAAAAAAGAAAACACACAGCTAAATAGTATAATCAAACAAAAGGAAAAAACGACAAAAATACAAACTCACCAATAACAAACAAACACATTAACATAGCAAAAATAAACAAATAAAACGACAGAGTAAACACACACAAACAACTAACAAAAACAATAATGTACAAACACACGTGCACAACAATAAAACAACGACAATGAGATAGTAAAAGCAAACAAAACAACGACAGAGTATAAACAACAAATAAAACAATAACAACAAATCACCATAAACATGACAACGATAATACAAACACATTATTGAATGAGCAATTTAATCAGAAGGAAGTTTGTATAGCGTCTCTAAGAGAGATATAAAGCTCCACAAACTATTTGTTTCACTATCAATCACAATTTGAACTAAGCCGTAGGAATCGACCGAAAATGATTGAGTGCCTTACAAACATTCGATGCTCGATATCACCAAATACATTGCTAGATAAAGTTACATCTAGATTCCATGCAGGGGCTGTCCGTTGGAGCTTTCTATTGTCTTGTTCGACACATTATCAATTTTAAATCTCTATAATTGAATGGTACTTCTTGTATCACTTTATTCATCTATTGACGTTTGTCGTCTTTGCAGTTCTATGCAAACCAAAGATATCCGTCAATGATGATGCAGTAGATTCTCCCATGAGAGGCCGCACAACATGGCGAAACATATGTAGTTTCTCCTGGAGGTAGTCTCTTATTAGAGATAGCGTTATATCAAGTTATGAGAAGACTTTTACCCAAAACGGATTCTATGATAAGAGAAAATCTCCAAGAGAAACTGATGTAGCAATGTTTCCAGGAAGTTTCTGATGAGAGAGTATCTACTGTGTTTTCTTAAACAACACGATGCCACTTTTGAGGGCAGTTAAACACTTCAGAAAAACATACTTTATTTCCTCATCGACTCCAGACTCTCTACCAACGACTGTATCATCTGGCTTATCGATGGGTTTTCTATGCCGTCATTTTGAAGGATGACAAATGAAAGCCGCTTTAATTTGAGAATTTGTTTTCGCTTATAAATACCATTCTAAACTAGCTTCAAGCCCCTCAGAAAATCTACAAGAGTGGACTAGGGCGTCGCTAGAGCACATTATCGATTAGGTTGGCCCACGCTCTGATGTTCCTAAAGATGCATATAAATCTCTGTATGTGCTTTTATTAATATCCCTTTATAGATATATCGATTCATCAATTACTGGAAATGCTTAGAAAATTGCCTGTCATTATATTAACCTGTTATTTCATTATAAAACCTTTTTAAAATCTCACCAGATTGTTTATTGTTGAAGTAGGAAACTGAAAAATTATTTTTATCTCTCTGTAGACTTCCATCACTTTTTAACTATCGTTTTAACTACATGAAGACTTAAGATTCTGAAAGTATTATACTCCTGTTTATCTTTTTCTACATCCATTAGAATTTACAAATTGATACATCTCTATATTGGCTCTGCCATAGAACACATCTGGAAGATTTTGAGGTGCTCTAACCGCCGCTATTGTTGTAGAAGATATTTTCCAAGTTTCTCCTTGATTCTAAATATGAATTTTAATAAAAGGAAATCGCCCGGAAAGAAGGGAGGGGGCCCATTACAGTCAAGGTTGTCTCCATTTCCTCATGTCCCGCGAAATTTTTACTGCCGCCGTTTTGACGTCGATTTTACGTTGTATTGACTCTTCATTGTTCTTTCGGTGTGTCCTCTTTCTTTTACCATAGCAATTTTATGGGATGTGTAGCCCATATAGACTGCATTAATTCTGTACTGAATGTTGTGAAACTGTTCAAACTATATCATAGCGCTAAGTTGTGTAACTTCTTAAATAAATTATAGCTGTGTATTGGGAATTAATCTTTGTTTGATTTTAGTAAAGATCATTCATAAAAACGATATTTTATTCATTGCCATTGTTGAAAAAATATTTTAGTGCGTATATAGTCTTAATTTTTTTGAAAGGCGAAGGCATCGAAGACATTGTTGGGGATAATGTTGTCTTACTTACACAAAGTCTAAACTTATTGTATATTTATCATTAGGAATTTCTATGGTAACACGTTAACTCACTTATATCATCCCAATTGTTATGTAGAAATGTCATTTTAGTTATATATTAGAGATAAAAAGAGAGAAAACCCTTATCTTAATTATATCGAGCGTTGTGATTATAAAAATGGGGTTTTTCGCTATAGCTCACAGCCATTATTGTCAAATAAAAATAAAAACCCAAAGGACAGATAGCTATCTCCAACAAGCGACCTTAACTTGTCTAATAACCGGTTATAAGAAAATAAAAGGTAGCTGCACACAGACGTGTTATTATTGTATATTGTACTCCTTTTATTATAGTGATTGGTCATATGGTCTGATCCATCTGCATACTCACTAGGCGGGGAGAGATGTGTTGGTATTATAGTTAAAGATTTATTTTACTTATATCGTAGCTATTGTTTTACTAAATTTAATCGTTGTGATTATAAGGAATAGGTTATCTTAGATGCAGTTGTAAAGAATAGGTTATTTTAGTTATCCCGTAACGATTGTTGAAAACAGCACTAGTTAACTCGGAGCAATTGATGGGTAAAACACCTTCCTAGTTATCTCGGAGCGATTGCTTAGAAAAACACCTTCCTAGTTATCTCGTAGAATATTTTTTGAAAATAATCACCCTAGTTATCTCGTACCGAGATTGTTGGAAAACATCATTTTAATAACACGTTCAATTGTTTGAAAGGAATTGTTCAAATCGAGCAATTGTTGGGTCAAACCTCTCTTAATTATCTCGTTTTCCATAAGAAATGTTCGTTCCGCTCATAGAAGACTTTTAGCCTGTGTCTGAGTTATATTCTTTGAAGACCTCATTCAGTTAATCGCAGCGCAACTTCTGTATCCAATAATATACTATATATTATTGTTAAAATTTTACACAAATAAATTTACTGGCAATGCGCTTCTTTTAATTATCATCAAATATTATCTCTACAGACCTTACTGCAATGATATGAGATATTGAGTACAGTAAGGTCTGTGTAGATACTATTTGATGATATTTAAATGAAGCGCATTGCCAGTAAATTTATTTGTGTAAAATTTTAACGATAGATGGCAATTAAATTTAATTCACTAATATATTATTGTATAAAAAGAAAAATTCCATTTCTTGGTTTCTCAAGAAGCCTCTGGGACCAAAAATATTTTTGGTCGCAGTGGTACAGCCTACTCCACGCTGACGAGCACCAATAGCGCGAAACGCGTTCGTGGATGGCTTTTCTTGATTTATCAAGAAATTGGGTTGGCCAAATATCACGGAGCAAGTTAAACTACGTTTAATTTATTTTGCTCCACTAGATGGCGCTCTGCCATCTAAAAAGCACATGTGCTCGTGGTCAGGATAGGCTCTCTTTATTTTTATTATTGTATATGTATTGAAATTATATCAAATATCAATTATTGATTTGGATCCATATAAACGCATCAATTGTCCAAACTCTAAAACCTAACGGCGATGAATTTTCTAAAATAAAATATTTAATGAAGAAATTCGTTGCCAATAGCTTTTATCATATTCTTTTCAATGATATCCGGCGATTATTTTCCTATTGTAATCTCTACTCGGCTATTGTATTCCTGATGTTATGGGTGAATGCATTCGATATTTATAAAGCTAGAGTACACCAGTAAATGTAACTAGAATCAATTATATCTCTCTTAATATAAAGCAAAAAATCGCAAAAAATATAGCAAAGGAAAGCATTAAGACGCGAATGTTTATTTCACACATCAATAAAAATACTCTCTCTACTGTCCTCTAGAGCTCTAATACTGTATTAGATCATTCTGCTTTTATATGCTACACTGAATGGCGGAAACCCAGAAAATCACATTTCTACAGTCCTTTACTGCGAAGATAAAACATTGGTGAGATTTGGCTCATCACTGGTAAACCCTCACGGCGGGTTCGACAATTTAATTAATCAGACCGCTTCTTTAGAACTCTAATACTGTATTGGATCATTCTGCTTTTATATGCTTCACTGAAGAGGAGAATTTCAGAAATAGTATTTAAGAAAACTATGGACATAAGCTTTAGAACAGTAAAATTACATATAAATATTTGCATCGAGCAATGCTCTTCCGCAAACAATAAGTAGAAGACCAGTTAGACATAAATTAATATAAAGCAATAAAGCACCACAGGAGGGTTTACCACTAATGATCCAAACGCTCTCAATATTTTTTCATCGCAGTAAGGACAGTAGAAGTTTGAATGATGTGTGAAAGTAACATTCGCGTTTTAATGTTTAACTCTATATTTGCTATATCTCTCTTGATTGTTAAGAAAAAGGCATTTACTTATCGTACAACTGAAAGTTGCTAATGGTTTGCGCCATTTGCCGGAATAAATATCAATTATTCGTTGGTCTTCAATTATTCCAGAATTGTCCGAATCTCTTGTTTGTTTCAAAGATTCCTTCTATACGGTGACGTCTGATCCTCGTATCTCCAGGATAGATGCAGTTATTATATAACAACCTTACAAGAGAGGCCGTCACAAACCTGTCGGAGTATTTATAACTTGTCGCTACGGAGGACATTTCTCTGTCTTGACGAACCTTGTCACTTAATTCTGCGAACCATCAACTTAATCATTCAATTTCTGGCTGAATGGTCAAAGTTTTAATCAATATTTCAGTTAGTTGACTGTCATCAACAGGGTTGAAAGTATTTTCAATTCAAAACTTGGTTATCTTTACTTATAGTATTCTTTTGCCATATTCTTAAACACACTAACCTATCAATTTTATCTCTATATGAACTACAAGGTTAGCTCAAAAGTTCGTAAACATTTGCAAAAAATTGAAATACCAATATTATTCGCCATAATATTATTCGCCGTTATGTATGTTTTGTATTATGTATAAAGAAATTGTATTATATATCATTATGTATTCACCGTAATAATATTTTCCCCAAGTAATAGGAAAAGCAACGTATTAAGAAAAGCACATACTTTTGAGACATCCTCATATAAACTTGAATATGAATATATTGAATCGATTGTTATTATGAAGCATATTGGAGAAAATTTGAAAAAAAAATCTACAGCCTTTATATTGAAATGATTCAACATCTCTACTGGGAAGGTTTACCACTAATAAGCCTTCCCTTTTCCAAATTTAAACATTACAATATAAGGGGTGTATAAATAGATTTTAAACACCCTCTTTGACTTAAATAAACTTAAGAAGGTGGGGGGGGGAAGTCTTTATTCTGTTTTTTTTTTTAAGGAGATAGAGGCAATTTTGTTCACATTTATTTATCTTGTATGTCTTCAATAAAGGTCACTGTGTATCAAATATCTTTCAGAGTTAATGCCTATTTCCCATAAAAATGCTGAAATGTACAACTTCCTTAAGTTTTGTCCATAATAGAGAGTGTATATATTCAAAATATATTTCTATATAACCCTTATACTGTACAATGAATAAAACTCTGTGAATTTCACCAACACTGAAGTAGGCCTTCTCTTTCTCAAATTTTAATCATTGCACTATATAAGGGTTGTAGAAATAGATTTTTAAATACACTTATGGACTAAACTTAAGGGAGTGTAAAGTATTTGATTTCCGTTTTTCATTAAGGAGACAGAGGCAATTTCTTCACACTTGGTTATCTCGTTTCTTCAATAAAGATCATTGTATATAAAAAATCTTTCAGAGATATTGTCTTAATCCCGTTATAAATGCTGAAAGGTAAAACTTCCTTTAGTAGATTTTTTAAAAGGCGCTCAAAATATATTTCTAATTTTAATCGATAAAGAGCGTTAAGGTAATGGTGATTTTTTTTATACAGCAGCTATTGAAGGCAGGTATTTCCCCCTTCCCTATCCAAGTATAATTCAATATAGAAATTTATCGCTTTGAATAGACAATTGACAATTAAAATAAGTTTATTGACATTTTGTTAATACATGCAAAGTGCACAGTCTGCACTATTAAAAAAAAGATAATTATATATATATATGCATCATACTATGTACAAATAACATGGCGCCTCTGCCAGCGCTGCAGAGTTTGGTGGAGAATCACCAGCGGGTCTCCAGCGACACCACGTATTTCACGATCTTCGAAGAATACGTAGATCGCGTACTTCGCCGCTGAAGAGATGGTGATGGCGTGGTCCTCGAGACCAACTGGAATGAATAGAGATGCTTTGAATAGAGATGAATCATTAATCGCTTACTTGACGATTTAAATAAAAATGTGTTGAAATACAAGTATCTAGAAAATAGTTTCTAAAGCTCAAAAATGAGTGCAGATTTCTAGAGTATAAGTTATACCGTATAACGGGCAGTTCTCGAGCACAAGCCTCTAGTACGGACTTAGACATCGAACTCTCTGGGAAGATTTATTACTAATAAACAAATCTTTTCTATTTTTTTTCAAGTCCAAGTTAACTTATAATCATGATAAAAAATATATATTGATTGCCATTTTCGAAAAAAAAAATTGAGATTAACATACACTAAAAGGGTTTACTTAAAAGTTAGGCACGTGGACCAGTAAAGTAAAATCTTTTTATTAAATAACTAATAATCTCTCTAGTAAAAATACAGATTCATTTTTGTAAATACTAATATTAATAACTTATTAAATGACTAAACGGCTTACTCAGGGTTCTTAACAAGTGAAGTTTGTTTGCCAAACGTATATTGATTGCTTAAATATACGTTATTCATTATGAATATGTCGTTGTTACTCTGAATAGTAGTATTCGTGAGATTAGAAATTGATTAATTATTATTATTTTATATAATTTTCCGATTTTATAATATGTTAGAATCATGTTATTTATAAACTAAGATATATATATATATATATATAAATGGATGTTTGTTGGTCCGTTGGTCCGTCCGTCCGTTCGTCAGTGATAATCTTCTACATCGCTCAACCAATCGTGATGAAACTTTGGGAAGATGTTTAGTATACTACCGGGATGGTTTCTGGCTAATTACTCTTTAGAAATAACCTTTCGTTGCATTTTTATTTACAATAAAACGTAAATTCACTCGCAATCAGCGCCCCCTCGCGGCAGACGTATGGCCTGAAATAGCCTCGCATGAGCTTATTTGTAACGTCAAGCTTAGCCTATAGGTTAGGTACACAGTTTCGTACCTCCGCAACCTAGGTTCGAGGCTCAGCGTGGGTGTTTTTTTTTCATTTCTTTTATATTATTGTAGCAAATTATTAAAAATATTATTTTATTTAAAATGTAGGCTTTTTAAAATAAAAATTAACATAAACAATTTTTTAATAATATTTGTAACAAACCTAGGTTCGAGGCTCAGCGTGGGTGTCTTTTTTTATTTTCATTTCTTTTATATTATTGTAGCAAGGTCTGTTTTTACAGCATTATTATATTTTGATTGGTTTATTTTAAATATGTTTGTTATGAAGGCTCTATGTAATACTATTTAGAGCACATTTTACATTTTAAACACCTAAGCCCCCCTCTTTTTAATATTGTAGCAAAGTATTAAAAGTATTATTTTATTTTAGATGTTTGCCATGGCACTTTGGGAAGTTGTTTAGTATACTATCAGGACGAATTCTGGCGAATTATTTTAGAATAGTATTTATAACAATAATTATAGCGAAATTAAGACATAGTGATTATATTCTGTGTTTGTGCATATATAAATATTTTACAGAAAATGTGAGAACGTTCTATTAGAATATCTCGAAAACAAAAAAACAATACATATAAACGAGTTCACTGACATTTATTAATGCAGTGATTATAATCAATGCTTACAATGAAGGGCTATATTATATATATATATAAAAATCACTTTCAAATTTTAACGTAACGTTCCATTCTCAATCCCGTAGGGCTTTAGATCGGCTAAAACATTTTTATCTTTATAAGTGAATATTAACTTTACTGTACTGAATAGTTTAGTATAATGTTAATTTAACATATTACAATTTAGCCACAGCAACGCGTAGCCGGGTTCGCTAGTATATATATATAGGCCTTTTGAATAGCCTACACTCATGGACAAAACCTAAAGGTTACACCTTTTAGTATGTATATCGGGATTCAGATCATAATTCTGAAAGGTATTTGATACACAGTTATTGAAAACATACGAAGTTACACCTTTTAGCATGTATATTGGGATACAGACAAAAACTTTGAAAGATATTTGATACACAATTATTGAAAACATACCAAATAATCAAATGTAATAAAAAAAAAGACGGACAACCACAAACAGACGATATCAAAGGCTATCCATTTCCTTAAGTTTTGTCCATTAGTTTATATTGAATCTTAATATCATCTACTAGCATTTGGAAATTCTTATTCGGGCTTTATCAAAATAAGTTTAGAGCCGCGTTCTGAGAGATTGGTTATAAATAGTTTCGCAATATATTTACTGGAGATATAAATGTCCTTGGTTATTTAAGGAATGTACTGTCTTATCAGCCAAATAGTCTTATATAATGTCAGAATTGAGGAGGAAATGTACAAACCACCCGTATTTGTTCAGCTTCCTATTGGAGATTTTCTATTCCCACACATATTGGAAGCTTTACATCTTGGCAGAAAAAACTCCCCCCCTTCTATGCAAAATATATCATTAACATTATCGTATTTAATAGCATCCGCTACAATTACTTTTTTTTTGCTTATCCCTAGTACACGTGGTACAGGCCATGATAATCATGGTGGGTAGTTAGCGACTGCTCTTTTTACTGTAAGCGCACCACATGTCTACACATGTGAAAGCAGTTCGACTTTGCACTTACAAATGTGCCAGAGCCCCGTTTGGTTACTTGCACTCGCTGGTGGGGTTGGACTTTTGCAAGAATCGGGGGCCATTGAAGCATTTTTATTTATTTATTTATTTTTAAACAATAAAACTGTCCAATGCGGGAATCGAACCCGGGTCGTGGTGGTCGAAAACCAAACGGTTTAACCAGCCTTCCGACTTATTTTTTAAATTTGTTTTCTTTCTTTATCATTCCTCACAACAAATGCACTTGGGCATATTGTAATAAATTAATATTTGCATTTTGAGTTATATTATTAAAAAAGAATATTGCTTATTAGAGTTGTTAGTTGTTGTTGTTGTTGTCGTGTCCAATGAATGTCCTCAGATGTACCCATGCATCTCTATCACAGCAGTCGTTATCTATCTTGGGTGTGTATTTACAATGAAGTTGTTAGTTGTTGTGCATATATTAAATTAGTTACTTCTCAAAGGAGAATCACAAAGAGTGGATCACCTCCTCTTCAGTGGTTCCACTTTTCTGATACATATGGTAGACTTCTGTTTGGATTACCAATCTCAATCTTACATCTATGGTCAACAGAGATATTCGACCCTAAGTTGAGGTAAACAAATGTTCTCGTACCCAATCATTCATTCTGGATATTTCCAACTAAAAACGAAACATTTACTGTTTAAGCTTTAGAGGAGGAAAGGATTTATAAAAGTTCAAAATTTTGCTTGTCTTTCCTTGGCCTTAATTCTTGAAACGGTTTAATCTTCAAACGGCCATGACCTAGAGATCAATCTAGCATCAGTCAGAAAACGGAGTTTTAGTTGTCACTGAGTCAAGGTTCTGAGGGTAATTACTATATCAAAAACTGCTTTATTGAATAAAACATCTCAGGAGTGACCAATTTGACGAACACTTATCCGAGAAATCATCATTGTAAATTGATATTTGCTTAAATTGGAATATAGCCCAGCATCTAAGAAGAGATCACTTACCAAGAAAAACTATAGTATTATCCTAGATTGACCAATATATTCCATCTGATAGGCGACCCGTTCCCTATAAGCAGCCATTCCTATAAATTAATATTTTCATGTGAATTGGGATATAGCCCAAAATTTAAGATAACACTTCCAGGGAAAATTTAGAGTAATCCTAGATTGACCGTTTTATCCTATCTAAGCCACCCCTTCCCTAAGCAGGCATCCTTATAAATTAAAATCACTTGAATTGGAAAAACCTAATATCAGGTAGAGACCATTGTGTCTCATCTGATAGCAGCTACTTCACTGAGCAATCACCCTAATAAAATTCAAAATGCTTTGAATTGGAATCGTCTATAATCCATATGATTTACAGAAAGCACAAGGTTGTCTATGCACGATAAAATCCTAAATAATTGCAATTAGATATTCAATGAATGAAATGAAGAAAAAATTGCAACGAGTTTTCTTTTATTCTGAATGTTGGCGAGCTTTCAGGCGTTAGCCTATCTTCAGGCCGATTTCGCAAAAAAATATATATATATACAAATAACACAAAATCTAAACTATATATATGTTATGAATATTTTGTGTTGTTGTTAGATTAGGCTTGATAAGACAAAGGATCGATAAGATAAAGGGTTGAGGTGCAGTCGTGATAAAAAAAGATAAATATTTACCGTCAAGTAGCTTTTATTTTCAATTACTTGAGGAAAAATTACACATTTGTTAGTTTTCACATTATATAGAATTTATAATTTAATCCTATATTAGTGATTTAAAAGGATTGATTGGTTAACTACGCATATTTACAACGAAACTAAACAACTAAAACTGAAAGTCTTTTAAAAAAAACGATGATAACAAAAATAAAATATCAATGAATAAAATAAAATATATATTTTTTAAAATATAGAAATATTTTAGGTTTTTAGATTATATAATATTTTTAGATTATATAATATTTCCCCCCTGTGAAAAAGATTTTAAAAAATTGAAATTTTAAAATAAAATTGGTAATTAAAAATAATTAATTAAACGAAATCAATAAATCTATAGAAATAATTAAAAATGAAAACAATAAAAATCAATACGCACATTTTTCAAAATAAACAAAAGAAAGTTTGTTTACAAATAATTTATATAATTATGAAATTAAAATAAAAGTATATATAAGAAATATTAATGAGTGAAATAATTCAAAAATGTATATGAAGCAAAAAAGGTATTTAAAATTTGAATAATTATGACATTATGGTAGTTACACTTCAAAGTATCAAAAAGCAGTAGAAAATGTTATTTTTACATGGTTGAGTAATGAAACGCTAATAGATGTATGGAGTGACATTAAGTTATTTGTGAAGGCTTAAGAATTGGTGCTGATATTTGTTCTTCATTGTCCATGTCCAAAATATGGCCTTCCTGTAAAAAACATGGTTTATCATCAATATCTATTAACTTTGTGTTAGAATTTTGGTTTACTATAAAGTCATTTTCTATGTTAGTGCTATAGTGAAGTAGAAAATCTGCTCCTGGTTAAAATAATTTAAGCTTATTTGAGTGTATAATTTCTGTTTGTTTTCTTTGGGGTAAATTGGATTTATTAATTTCATATGTGACTGGAGAAGGTTGTTTTAAAATTGTAAATGGGCCTATATATCTTTGTGTTAATTTACCAGTGTTTGGATAAATAAAGGTTTTTACTAATACCTGATCTCCTTCTTTAAAAATGGGTTCTGGGTGTTTAATATCATAAAGTTGTTTGCTGTGTTCATGGGATTTTATGGTTCTTTCAATGGCTAATTTTCTTGCCTTTTCTATTGGTGTATGTGTTTCTGTGCAATGTTCTATAAACTGTGGTTGTATTCCATAGTATAAGAATTTAGGTGTAAAGCCTGTTGTGGTATGTACTGTTTCATTATAGCTTTCAGTAATTTTAGGAATATATTTTGTCCAAGGAATCTTTAAATTAGCATTATATTCACATCTTAACCTATTAATGATAGTGGAATTTAGTCTTTCTACTTTTGCATTTGTTTCTGGGTGATGGGTACTGGTGAGTAGATGCTTGACATTATTTCTATCTAAAAAGTGTTTAAATTTATTGCTAAGAAAAGCTGCATTTCTGTCAGTTATTAATATTTGAGGTTTATTAATTTGGAATAAATTTCTCAAACAAGTTATATAAGAATCAGTTGATACAGATTTTGTTGGAAAAGCCCAAAGGAATCTACTATGGTGATCTACTATCATATGGATACTGTGTCTAGTTGTCCCATAATTATGTAACCCGCCCAATGTATCTAGAGAAAAAATGTGATTTGGGTGTGTGGATATTGGCATCTGTTGTAGTGGTCCATAAACAATTCTGTTATCCCTAGACTTGTTAAACTGGCAAGTTTCACAATGTTTGGTGTAATTAGCAATATCCCTAGTCATATGTGGCCAATAATAGTGTGGAGAAATTATTTTAGTCATTTGAGTTGTTCCAATATGTCCATGCTTTGTATGTACTTTGCTTAATAATTTGTGTCTTAGTGTTTGTGGTACATAAGCTCTTTTAAAACCCTTCTTGTTAATCATATAAAGGCCATTTTGAATTTTAATTTTAGCACTACTAATTTGTTCTGTGGATTGGTGTTCTTTTAACTCATTATATGTTAGGTAAAATGAGACAGGTGCTCTTGACAGCATGTCTGCTTCTATATTATTTAATCCTTTAATATATTTTATATCAAAGCTATATTGAGATAGGATTAAGGACCATCTAAATAATCTACCTTGTGGGGTTTTTACATTTTTGATCCATTTTAAAGGTAAGTGATCTGTGTGCAATGTAAAATGTATGTTGTGAAGATATGTATGAAATCTTTGTACTGAATTAATGATAGCTAATGTTTCAATTTCTGAGGCAGTATAATTCTGTTCATATGGGTGAAGTTTTCTTGAAAAATAACCTATGGGGTGTAAAATGCCTTGCTCATCTGGTTGTTTAAGAACTCCTGCTACTCCTAGACTTGACGCGTCTGTGAATAAATGACATGGTTTTGATGGGTCATAAATATATAGTACAGGTTGTGATATGAGTGAATTTTTAAGTGTTTGGAAGGCTTGTTCATGTTTCACACTCCATAACCAAGGAGCATTTTTTAACAACAGTTCATTCAAAGGTGCCCTAATTTGCGCATAATGGGGAATAAATTTATTATAAATATTTATGGTGCCTAAAAATCTCTGTAAGGTTTTAATATTATATGGTCTATTTAATTTTAAAATTGCTTCAATATTTGTGTTATTTGGTGTATATTTTCCTGAGTTAATAGTGTATCCTAAGAATTGTATTTCTTTTTGTAAAAATTTGCATTTATTGAGATTCAGCTTTATATCCTCTTGTTCGAATATACCTAATATGTCATCTAAATGCTTAATGTGTTCTTCATAAGTTTTAGAGTGTATAATAATATCATCAAAATAATTTAAGGCATAGTGTATATTATGCTTAGTGAAAACTGACTTCATAATCCTTTCAAATTGTGAAGGTGCATTTTTTAGACCATATGGAAGTCTGTTCCATTCATAACATCCTAATTGTGTTACAAAGGAGGTTTTATGTCTATCTTTTTCATCTATGGGTATGTGCCAGTATGCATTTTTAACATCTAGAATAGTGTATATTTTTGACTGTGATAACCTATCTATAATTTGTTCTATAAGTGGAATTGGGGTATGTTCTGGAACTGTTTTTTGATTAAGTTTCCTATAATCTATACAGAGTCTTGTGGGGTGATTTGGGGCATCAGATTTTTTATTCACTAATAATGCAGGAGAACTATAGGGGCTAGATGAGGGCCTAATAATATCATATTTTAATAATTCAGTTATTTGTTTTTGTATTTCAGCATTATTGTAAAAAGATGTCCTATATGGCTTTTGTGCTATGGGAATATTATCTAAAAGAGATATGCAAATTGGGTTAGTCTTTATGTGTCCTAAATCAAAATTGTGCTTAGAGAAAACATTCTTATATTTATGCAATATATCTGAAATTGTTTGATTAGAGAAATTTGGATTAATATCTACTTTACTAAGGTCTAAATAGGAATTATAATTTGTTAGAGAGCCCGGTTGTCGCATACTGTGAAATGAGTTAGAATCAATAATGGGATTTGAAGTAGGATTTATAAGTTTAACATTTGTAGTTGGCATATCAAAAGAATTGAAATTACACAATGGGTTAATATTTAAAAGAGATGAATTTTTAACATAGTATGGGTCTGGAATACATAGGGTAGTGGCATATGACTTCTGATTATCAGTTTTTGGATTAAAGGAATACAAGAATTTATAATTTTGGAAAAGAAGGTTTTTTGAAAAATCTATTTGTAACTTAAATATATAAAATGTTGGTAAACCTAAAATAAGATATTCTATTGGACTATCACAAAAAAAACAAACATTTCTTGATACTTTGTAATTTTACCTAAGCTAAGCCTAACTAATATTTTGTATAATGGGTAACTAAATCCTTCTACCTGACCTATTCTTTCTTTTGGGGAATTATCTAATATTTTATAATAAATATGATTTAAGTATTTTAAAGGGATAATAGATATAGATGATGCAGTATCAAGTACACAGGGTAAGGATATTTGATTTATAAATACAGAAAATAATAATAATGTTCTACCTGGGTTGATGCGCTTCGGATGATTACTGTTCTTAAGTGGGCAGTCTCTATGGAAATGGATCTGGTTGGGTAGCTGGTGAGATGCACATATCTTGCAGGGGTATGGAGGTAGGTTTATGGGTTTGTGGGGTTCTTGCTGGTGTTGAGTTGCTGCTGCTGTCCTGGGAAATGGCTGGTATTGATGAGCTTTGGAGGAATTGGAGTTAATTTTTTTTTGCTGGAGTGCTTGTACTGGTAGAGGGTTGTTGGGGTTCTTCTTCTTTATTTGTTGATAATTTTAATTGGGTTGTGATTTTATACCATTCTGAAGGTTCTTGTACTCTTGCAGCTATTAGATATTTTTTTAGGTGATCTGGCATTCCATCTGTAAGTGCTTCTAGTAAAAGGGGTTTTTTCAAGATTAAGTTTATTGGCTAAGGCAGATTTTTCTTTAAAATATTGTTCAAGATCATTATTATCATTATATTTTAAATTTAGGAACCTACTAAATAAATTTGAATCATTTATTGTGAAGTATGATGTTAATTTTTGTTCTATTTTCCCCCAATTATTTATATCTTGTAACTCTTCTATATAATAACTGAATGCTTCTCCCTCGAGATAATTTGAAATATTATTTAGTTTAAAATCTTCATCAAGATGTTTCTGTAAACATTTTTTGTTAAAGAATTTGAGCCAAGATATTATGTCTAAATTTTGACCATTAAATTTCAGTATTTCTATAGTATTTGGATTTGGCGTCATGGCGTGTTCTACATTCCTTTGTTTGCGAGACATTTTGTAAAAATAGTTTTATGAAATTTGAATAATTAATAGAGCAATTAGGTTGAAAATTCAGGTAATCCTGTCGACTTATTGTTATGAATAGTTTGTGTTGTTGTTAGATTAGGCTTGATAAGACAAAGGATCGATAAGATAAAGGGTTGAGGTGCAGTCGTGATAAAAAAAGATAAATATTTACCGTCAAGTAGCTTTTATTTTCAATTACTTGAGGAAAAATTACACATTTGTTAGTTTTCACATTATATAGAATTTATAATTTAATCCTATATTAGTGATTTAAAAGGATTGATTGGTTAACTACGCATATTTACAACGAAACTAAACAACTAAAACTGAATGTCTTTTTAAAAAAACGATGATAACAAAAATAAAATATCAATGAATAAAATAAAATATATATTTTTTAAAATATAGAAATATTTTAGGTTTTTAGATTATATAATATTTTTAGATTATATAATATATATAAGGTG
The DNA here is from genome assembly GCA_030710605.1 of Cordylochernes scorpioides. Lineage (NCBI taxonomy): Eukaryota > Metazoa > Arthropoda > Arachnida > Pseudoscorpiones > Chernetidae > Cordylochernes > Cordylochernes scorpioides. Next base: position 20,050,296 of record CP092872.1, on the reverse strand, counting down.
TAGAATTAATCCTACCGGAAGTAAATTAAACAAATTGTAATAAAATATATTGTATACAACGATACATGCAAAAATATGCCGAAAACTTTAAATTAAAAATAAATTCTAAAAATTAAAAATAAATTCTAAAACTATGAAATTTGAGATACGCTAAAATTGCATAAAAAGGACTAAATTAAGTCTTGGCAATTACAATAAGGCAAAAATAAACAAACCGACTATGTATTTATACAGCTAACATAATTCTATTCCAAATCTCCGGGTGAGAAACCATGAATTTAGCTATGGGATATATGAAGGTACTGCTGCGGTATATCGATCCTTCTATTAATGCTCTTTTTATCGTTCGAAACCAATGATTCAAGAATAAGTCTATTATATTTAGAGAATATATCCCGGAAGTAACACTTGACATCTTGTAAGTTAAAATGATGGCCAGTAGAATCCTCATGTTGATAAATAAGGGATCTGCTATCTTGGTTCCTTACGTTCCTGATATGTTCTTTAACTCTGGTGCTGACTGTTCGGCCGGTTTCCCCCACGTAAGAAGCGGTAAATTGTTGGCAAGATAATGAATAAACTGCATTATGTTGGTCACTCGGTTCTGTCTTAACCTGAGATTTCGTAATTGGATGTCTGACTATTTGGCCGATGGATCGAGAGCCTACAAAAATAGGCCTAATCCCAAAATCCTCAGAACCGAACACAGATTCCATTCCACCGTTTATTATAAGAAAGTAATAGAGCCGCCATACCTCAATTTTAACTCATTTGGCCCGATATGTCACAAAATTTCCATAGTTAAAACATTGGCAAAAAGAATAATCACGCATTGCTCCCTACCAGGCTTCAAAAAGATTGAAATGAGCAACATCATCCGAAACCTCCAGAGATATGGATTCCCAGCCTCATTTGTGATGAAACACACTTATAACGGGTTCCCTCCCCAAAACCGGCAGGTATATCGATCTAATTGCTATTTGCAGTATTCCCCTACTAATCAAAGGCTAGCAGAGGTATTGAAAATATTTGGGATTAGGCCTATTTTTGTAGGCTCTCGATCCATCGACCAAATAGTCAGACATCCAATTACGAAATCTCAGGTTAAGACAGAACCGAGTGACCAACATAATGCAGTTTATTCATTATCTTGCCAACAATGTACCGCTTCTTACGTGGGGGAAACCGGCCGAACAGTCGGCACCAGAGTTAAAGAACATATCAGGAACGTAAGGAACCAAGATAGCAGATCCCTTATTTATCAACATGAGGATTCTACTGGCCATCTTTTTAACTTACAAGATGTCAAGTGTTACTTCCGGAATATATTTTCTAAATATAATAGACTTATTTTTGAATCATTGGTTTCGAACGATAAAAAGAGCTTTAATAGAAGGATCGATATACCGCAGCAGTACCTTCATATATCCCATAGCTAAATTCATGGTTTCTCACCCGGAGATTTGGTATAGAATCATATTAGTTGTATGAATACATAGTCGGTTTGTTTATTTTTGCCTTATTGTAATTGCCAAGACTTAATTTAGTCCTTTTTATGCAATTTTAGCGTATCTCAAATTTAATAGTTTTAGAATTTATTTTTAATTTTTAGAATTTATTTTTAATTTAAAGTTTTCGGCATATTTGCATGTATCGTTGTATACAATATATTTTATTACAATTTGTTTAATTTACTTCCGGTAGGATTAATTCTACACCTTATATATAGTTTAGATTTTGTGTTATTTGTATATATATATATTTTTTGCGAAATCGGCCTGAAGATAGGCTAACGCCTGAAAGCTCGCCAACATTCAGAATAAAAGAAACTCGTTGCAATTTTTTCTTCCTTTCATTCATTGAAGGTTGTCTATGTTTTAGACAGTCTTTAACGAAGATTTTGCTGAATAATTCCTGTATGTAGTATTGATTTATTGTAAAAAGTATTTTAAAGGAGCGCACGCCTCAAATAGTAAATATTTGGCTGTAATTCTTTTGTTTGATTGATATGAGAAATATACATGGAGGAGAAGGTATTGTAAATTTTTGATAATATTTGTATGGAAATTAATACATTGCCAAAAACATTTGTTACAAATTTTATCGATATACTAGCGGGTGTACCCGGCTCCGCCCGGGTTTTACTCGAGGGAATGTTTGTAGTCTAGTATGTTGATATAATAAATCTATCTGAATATTAGGAAAGGTCAGGTAATTTTTTTGTAGGGTGATGCTCTGAAAAAGAACGCTATACCAATTTATCACTAAACAAATTGGCGAGTCAAAAATAAGCAACCTAAACAATCCACTAGCTTTGCAAGATAAGAAAAGAAATAGAGAAATGCATGCAAAATTCTCAACACAAATCAAAATCTTTAATCCTCAGAATTAATGTATATTAGGTAGGATGAGGTTTATTTTGTTTCTATTACATTACATGGAATAGATTTTTTTTTCTAATAAAATTTACTGACCTCTTTGTTCACTGAAACCTAAACAATGTGTATGTTAGACCACTCTTTGTTCAACCTTACACATTGTTTAGGTCACTTATTAGGTGCAAGATGTATATTTATGCTAAAATGGTAATTTGGGTAAACATAGGTAAATTCATGTTGGGCCAGTATTATTCAGCAAGCCAACACAGATATAACATTACGGTATGAAGCAAATTGTGCTAAAACTAATATTTCCAATCAAATTATAAAAAAAAACAAAACACATTATATGTAATATGAACACATGTATGTAAAATAAACACAATAATAACCAATAATTAAAAACCATAAATTTTTCTAACACAGTATACTTCTTAAGTAAGAATACCTTACCATGAAGGTTTAAAACCCTACACATTGAAACATGTGAAAAATGTAGCATGTGTGTATGATGGGCTTGAAGAGAAAAATTTAAAAAATATATTTATTGAAACTTTTGTAATACCACACCAAATATGCATATTTACAGTGACAACAGTTGCAGATCTTATTAGCGCTTTAAAAGGGACAACCATATATGAGCAAAGCATCTATGTACATTAGAGGACATTAGAAACCTAGAGGATGTTGGCCAGAGAGCAAAGAGAAAATAGGTTCTGGAGGGGACTCAATAGCAGGGAGAGAAACTCTACCTTGTTTACAACAGAGGCCAAAGGGTTCATCTTCAAATCTCAAAGCAGAGCAAAACTGGCATACCCGAGACATTTGGCCTATATCGACAGATGAATCAGCTTTATAATCAATATGGGCATTATACTGCAAACCTGAAAACGGCTTATGAGTCCAAAGCTGAATACGCTGAACAGGAACTTGCATAGTTTGTGTAGCTGCGACGCGGGCTTCAGAATACCTAAGACGGCGAAGCGCACGACGCGTCTCACTTTGAAGTGGTGTCTCAATAGCTCTAGCATTCCTATATCTCCTGGAAGCAGCCGTATTCCTACCAAGTAAACGTCGGCTGTGGCGAGGCATATTCTGAAAAAAAAATAGATTGAGATTAATAACAAAAGCTTCAAAACCAGCAATTTCTAAACAAAGCATAAAAATTTCCTGTCTTTTTGAGGTAAAAATCAGAATTTTTAATTTTTTTATTCAAAATAACCTTCAGATATGTTAAAAAGATTTTGAAAAACTAAAATCATAATATTATATTACCAAAAAATTAATGTACAAAACCAGTTATCATTAAAAAGCTTCAAAAATAGACCAACCGCTGGATACGGCAATGAAAAAGCATGCTTTTTGAGGTAAAAAATAGAAATAATTTTCTAAAATACAAAATACAACCCCTATATGTTAAAAAAAACTATAAATAATCTAAATATAAAATATTTAATCAAATAAATTAAAATATCTTTAAAAACATTTTGAAAAAGGACTTCAAAAAGACAAATAAATGAATCCGTAAAAGAAATCCCTTGCTTATTTAAAAATATAAATAACCTATTTTTTAGATACAACTCATATATGTAGAAAATATAATAAATAAACTGTATTTAAAAGATCAAAGCAATAATTAAAAAATTCCATAAGAAAATTTAAAAAAGGACCTCAAAATGACCCATAATTGAACACAATGAAATTGCTTGCTCTTTTTTGCGATTAATAATAAAAAAACCCAAATATTTTTAAAAACACAACACCTATATGTTATAAATACCAAAATAATTTGTATTTTAAAGATCTAAATAATTAAATAAAAATTTCTTAAGAAATATTTGAGAAGGGCCTCATAATGACAATCACATAAACATATCAATAAAATATCTTGCATCTTAGTGAAAAAAAAAAAAGAAATAACCCAAATTTGTTTACAAAACAACAATATGATAAAACATACTAAACAACTAATAGTTCCAATACTGGTGAAACTTTTTCAAAAATGCTTAGATTTAAATTATTATCCGAATGAATGGAAAAAATCTGAGGTAATAATTATTCCCAAACCAGGTAAAACAGACATGAAAAATTATAAAAGCTACAGACCCATTTGTCTCAACTCAAACATTTCCAAAATATTTGAAAAAATAATTAACAACAAACTAATAAAATTTTATGAAGACTCAAATCTGCTTAACAATCGTCAACATGGATTTAGAAGATCAAGATCTACTATCTCTGAGTTAAATGAAATTGTCAAAATAGCTCTATAACATAAAAACAAAGAATATACAGCATAATCGCAGTTGATATAAGTGGAGCGTTCGACAATGCATGGTGGCCGATGGTGCTGAAAAGACTAAATGAGGACAACGTTCAAGCTTCAATAATAAAACTACTACAGTCTTTTCTTAATAATAGAAGAGTGAGATTTAGATACTCATCAAATGAAACCCACAAAAAATTAAGCAAGGGATGTCCACAGGGTGGGCCTATATCCCCTACAATATGGAATATTATTCTAAACGATTTATTGAATAACTATTCAGAATCAAACAGTGAAATCATTGCTTATGCTGATGATTTAACTGTGATATGTTGGGGAAACAACTTGACAGAACTTCGGAATACAACAGGAAAGGTCATGGAGAGAATATTAGACTGGTGTGGGAACAATAAGTTGACCGTATCTGAAGAGAAAACGAAAATCTTATACTTGTTTAATAGCAAAATAGCTGCAAAAATTCCTAACACTATCACTGCCAATCGGGTAGAAAAACTGAAGATTATGGGAATAACTTTTCAAAATCATAGAAATAAAAACAAATTGGATTTTGTGCCCCATATTGATGAGATTATTACTAAGACAAATAGAGCTAGTGGATACCTAATTGGATTAACCGGGAAAGCATGGGGACTGGACAGTAAAAGAAGAATAGAACTCTATAAGACACTGTTTCGAAGTTCACTAACTTATGGTTCCACGATCTGGTACAACTTTATACCTAAAAAAGTCAAAGATAAATTAAACTCTCTGCAGTACAAAATTTTGAAGCACAGTACACAGGTTTATAATTCAACATCTTCAAACTGTACTCATATTGTTGCTAGAACACCAAAGCTCACGGATTTTATTGAAACAAATTTACTAAAAGAAAAATGATATCTAATTTTATAAACCAGAAATTTGAGGAATACTATGGAGGTGCCAATGATAATTTCAAGGGATTCTTTGATACTTCAAGAATTCCTAACTATGTTCAACCCAACTTCTATAACGTTCAATTTTTTACTGGACATGGTGACTTCAACACATATTTGTTTAGAATTGGCAAAATTGGTTCACCTGCATGCACTTGTGGAAACGAACAACAAACCCCTGAACATCTTCTGATAGACTGTCCATTAACTTCTGATCTAAGGGAAGAAAACCAACTTTACCTGACTAATACAAAACAAGCTGCTTGCAATAAAGACCAATACATCATGTTTAATAGATTCTGCAGGATGTATATTTTGAGGCGAAAGCGTTGACTGTACATATTTCAAGCTACTACTTATAATTGCTATATGTAAAATTTGACATTGAACGTTTAATTTTAATGTTCAATTGTATTAATTGTATATAATTTAAAATATACACGCAATTATCCAAATTGTGGATATGGCGTGTCTCTCCCAACTGTTAAATAAAATAAAATAAAATATATGTGGAAAACACCATAAATAATCTACTTTTAAAATATCTAAGCAATAAATTAAAATTTTGTTAAGGTCCTCAAAAAAGACATAAAATTGAGCACATTAATGAAATTTCAAGCTTTTTAGTGAAAAAAAAAATAGAAATAACCCAATTTTTTTTACAAAACAACCCATATAAGTGGAAAACACCATAAATAATCTGTTATTAAAATATCTAAACAATTAATTAAAAATTTTGTTAAGGTCCTCAAAAAAGACATAAAATTGAGCACATTAATGAAATTTCTAGCTTTTCAGTGAAAAAAATATAAATAACCCTAATTATTTTTACAAATCAACCCATATATGTGGAAAACACCATAAATAATCTGTTTTTAAAATATCAAAGCAATTAATTAAAATTTTGTTAATGTCCTCAAAAAGACATAAAATTGAGCACATTAATGAAATTTCAATCTTTTTTTGTAAAAAATAATATAAATAACCCTAGTCTTATAAAAATACTAACCACGTAAGTTAGAAATAGCATATATAATCTGTATATAAAATAAAAAAGAAATAAATTAAAATTAGCCTAAAAATTTATCTAAAATATAAAATTGATCTCATCAAGTAAGGCTTCAACTTTTTTTGGTATAAAATATGAAAACTATAAAATAAAAGTATCTTACCATGTATAAAAGTTATTAAAATATATATAAAAAAGATTAAAACTAATTTTCCAAGAAACGGAAAAGTGTAAACACTTTTGAAAAGCCTAAAAATTTATCTAAAAAATAAAATTGATCTCATCAAGTAAGGCTTCGACTTTTTTTGGTATAAAATATGAAGACTATAAAATAAAAGTATCTTACCATGTATAAAAGTTATTAAAATATATATAAAAAAGATTAAAACTAATTTTCCAAGAAGCGCAAAAGTGTAAACACTTTACTCTGTTGAATTTTTTTGTATTTTATCGATAACAGCAAAGTTATGTATAATAAAGTTAGGAAAAATATTTTGATGTTAAGCAAAACCTGCTCCATCTCGTTTTACATAAATGTTGAAAATTTGGTCGAAATTGATGCATTGTAACGAAAGTTTTTAGTGATGCCCACTTATGAAATTCGCATTTTATTAATATAGATGGCAATTAAATTTATAAATATATTCAAATCTAAAAAAAAAATAGAGAAAGTCTTATGCACACACAGTTAAACTTCAATAGCCGATATTTCTGTTTAGTGACTATATATCCCTGAATATTAAATTTTATAATATAAAATAATTTGATGATCCAAACTTCATATCCAACCATGAGGGATTTTTATTTAATTTTCATTTTATTTCAACACACAGAACGCGATATCTTGGCAAACAAGACGCAGTTGAACAGAAAAAGGTATAAACATATTATTATAAATAAAAGATAATTTGCTGAGGGAAGAGTTTCCTTTATATATAACGTTAATACAAGATTTCGGGCTCAACAGTCCTTCGACAGGTATAACTACATTACTGAGGTTTACCTTTCAACGGTACTGTCGAAGGGCTGTTACACCCTAAACCTTGTATTGCCGTTATATATAAAAATAAACTCTTTCCTCAGCGAATTGTCTTTTATTTATAATTATACCGAAAAGATTATATAAACATATTATACAAAAAAAAAAGAAACAATAAGATATATTAAGAGTCTGATCCTTCCAGGTTAGTAAGATAATCATAAATATATAAATTCTGAGAGATCAGGAGTGTTCAGCTTTTTGAGAAGTCCTAAATGAGAGATCTTTATCAGAATATGAAAAAAAGTAAATTTATTCCCAAGTAACAAACAATGAATAGGAAAAATACAAAAATAACAAAAATTAATTTATCGACGGATGTCAATGGAAATTTCAAAGGAAAAACGTCATCAATACCATAATGGCTATATATATGTGGTACTTACGCACCTGAAGCCGCTAGTGACGTCCGTACAAACAATAACGTATAAGAAATATCGCTGAATGACGAAACCCAACAATTCAAAGGTCCGTTGTCCTCATCCTTGAACAGATGGGTATAAAATAACCTTTGTTCGCATCACTTTAAATGTTTATGATTTCTTTCACTTTACGGTAATTTTAAAAATGCCTGTAATTTTATTTTGACTATTTATATAAACAAAATATTTATCCTTATATTCGCGCGCGCGGTAAAATTTATATAAATATATATAGGTGTAAAGTTTGCCAAGAGGAAATGGATCTATACATTTTGTCGGAAAAGGCGCCCAATGGTTATATATACTCATGAACAAAACATAAGGAAGTGGAAATTCTTTTATATCGCCAGTCCTTTATTTTCTTTTTTTTTTTTCTTATTTTCTTTTTTTGAAGAAAAGAGAGGCAATTTTGTTCAAACTTAGTTATCTCTTAGGTCTCTCCAATAAATGTCACTATGTAACAAATATCTTTCAGAGTTATTGTTTGAATATCGATTTACGCTCTAAAAGATACAAATTTCTTAGGTTTTGTCTCCCTCTCTCCATGTGTGTATATCTGATATATGCCTGTATTTTGTGCTTTACACACCCAATATAGTGGAATTTGCGACTGTTGTGATAGATATATATGCATGGAAACATCTGAGGCTCTTCAATAGACACGACAACAACGACAACAACCTGCATTTTGTCCGACAGATGACGCAAACCAACAGTAACTTTCAAATTCACGAATAGCAGATGCTTTTTTATTCTGTAACCATCAGACTCTAGTACAATTTTATTCTTGTAATATTTTTCAAATGGTAACGAATTCGGAAAACACGAATCTCAAGAATTTATGATTCATTAATTGAAAAGACCCCCCCCCAGAGCGTTCTTCAAATGTAAAAATACAAGATTACAGGTCAATTCTCAAGATTGAAATATGTTAACATAATTACATATTATTAGCATATATGAACAGATATAAAGCTCTACCATCTAGAATACCCATGTGAGAGGTCCAAATATGCCTCTTTTGTTTTGAATATCAACACCTGACCTTTATTCTATATTTATGTTTCACATGCTTATCATATTTACGCAAAGTTGGTCTCAAATACCCATTTCTCGATTTCTCAGGAAGCCTCATGGACCAAATTTTCGGTCGCTGAGGTCCAGGCTGCACCACGCTGACGAGTGCCAACAGCTCGAAACACGTACATGGTTGACTTTTCTTGATTTATCAAGAGATGGGTTGTTGAATATTATGGATTAAGCCTAAATCTTGAAGTCTAAAGCGCAAAATCGATATTTGCTCCACTAGATGGCGCTCTTCCATCTAAAATGATCATGTGGACGGTCAGGAAATGTCTCTTTTGTTTTTAATATTAGCATATGGGTTGATAAAAAGAAAATATTCGAATGGTTTCAACGAAAACGTGAAATAAAGGTTGCAGTTTTTTAAATAATGATTTAGAAACTATTTTATAAGAAGAAGAGAGAGCCGATATTTTTGTATTATACTCTAAGATTCCTCTTTGATAATTGTTGGTTTCAAGATTCGACGAAAATAATTTTTGTAATTCCGGTTGAGCCGTTGTTTTCATGGTATGAATGAACCCAGATGTGCACCCATGATTTTGATGATTTTTATCGATGGAACCCTGGAAAGGATTGTTTCAAATGATGTTAATGAACCGAGATGTGTATAAATTGCAGCCAATATGTGGTTGACTCAGTCGAAGAAACATAAAGCAAGGTGTGGATATTATGATGTGATTGAACCAAGATGTGTACATATTTTAACCAAAATGTGAGTTACTCAGTCGAAGAAACATAAAGCAAGGATTACTTCACATGATGTTAATGAACCTTGAGGTGTAGACATTGCAACCAATATGTGATTGACTCAGTTTAGGAAATATAAAGCAAAGGTTTTTTCGCATAATGTGAACAACCTAGATGTGTACACAATGAAGTCTAGATGTGTATGATTCTGTCGAAGCAACCCAGGCACAGATTGTTTCAGCTGATGTGAATGAACCCAGTTGTGTACACATTGAAGTCAAGATGTGTCTAATTCTATCTAAGGAACCCAGGCACCTATTGTTTAACATTATGTGAATGAACCTAGATGTGTGCACATTGAAGCCCAGATGTGTATGATTCTGCCGAAGCAACCCAGGCACGGATTGTTTCACCTGATGTGAATGAACCTAGTTGTGTACACATTGAAGTCAACATGTGTCTAATTCTATCTAAGTAACCCAGTCACCAATTGATTAACATTATGTGAATGAACCTAGATGTGTACACATTCAAGCCAAGATGTGTATGATTCTTTCGAAGCAACCCAGGCACGGATTGGTTCACATTATGTGAATGAACCGAGATCTATATACAATGAAGCCAAGATGTAGCTTATTCTGTCGAAGTAACCCATGAAAAGATTGTTTCACATGATGTGAATTAACCCAGATCTATATGCATTTAAGCCAAGATGTGTCTGATTCTGTCTAAAGAACTCAGGAAAGAATTGTTTTACACGATGTGAATGAACCCTGATGTGTATAAATTGCAACCAAGATGTAGCTGACTCAGTCGAGGGACCCCAAGCAAGGGTTGGTTGCTGTAACTTCCGCGGTGGCCCCTTTCAAGGTCTTGACCCTGGCCCACTGCCCCCAGCCAAGGGGGCTTCAGCTTGGATAAGATTTACAAAGATTTCGACACCTGTTAGGTTGTGAAACAATTATCTTTTTAGTGTAAGGGGTTGAGAGAGTTATTTGTGCTCTTTCTCTTTTGGTCCTCAAAGGAACATCATCACCCATCTTCGCCTGTCAACACACCATGTATTTTTCATCGCAGTAAGGACAGTAGAAGTTTTACATCTTCGCCTGTCAACACACCATGTATTTTTCATCGCAGTAAGGACAGTAGAAGTTTGAATTTTTGTGAAAAGAAATATTCGCGTCTCAGTGTTTTCATTTGTTATACCATGTATGATATCGTTATACCATTGTTATACCATGTTAAGATATCGATTCAAAAAACAAAATTGCAATGTAATTTATTTTGAATATGACTATGCCATTCTACCAGCTAGAATACCTTTTTAGTCGCAAACACAATCTTTAAATTAATGACTTCCCCTGTAGGAGAGATGAAATAATTGGGATGGCAATTGAAAGTAACAAGGAGAGACAGAACGACCCCGTTAAGATTTAATTTGTCACAAAGTAGGATAGAAAGATAGAGAAAGGGAATATATATATTTTTAAGAAAATAGATACTTCGGTCAGTTGAAGTCTTATATCCTCAACGTTTCAACAACATTATTTTGTCTTCTTCAGAAGATATAAAAATAAAGCATTTGGCAAGGCGTTAAGAATGATGAGACGTTGAGAAAATAAAATTTAACTGGCTGAAGTGTCTATTTTTAAGGATTATGAATGCCGGTCAGTCAGCCTCTATCTTCAAGATAAAGGGAATTAAGTTCTAGGATAGGATCAATAAGGCAGCGTCTATCAATTACGGCATTTTTCAGTCAGGTCGATGGTAAAAGAAACAGAGGTACAGTTATTTAGAATAGGCCAACACAATATCTTTTTTTTCTTATCCCTTAGTACTCGTAGTACAGGCCATGGTAATCACGGTGGGTAGAAGTAGGCGACTACTTTTACTGTAAGTGAACCACATGTCTAAACATATGAAAAGCAGTTCGATTTTGCATTTACAAATGTGCCAGAGCCCCGTTTGATTACTTGCACTCGCTGTAGGGGTTCAACTTTTGGAAGAATCAGGGGCCATTGGAGCATTTTTTTTTTTTTTATCTGAAAAAAGTGACCAATGCGGGAATCGAATCCGGGTCGTAGCGGTCCAAACTCAACGGTTTACACCACCCTTATACCGACCCCCTTTGTTCTAATAATTTCTAGAATAGTTCACAATCAGGTTGATAGAAGAAGTTCCAACTGTCATGTTAATCAACTACGAAATGTTACCAATATGTCAGAGCTACGGAAAGTTTTCCAGAGAGGGACACAGATGGTGCAACATGGAGTAAGTTATGCGCGACATGGCCGATCCATTTTCCTCCCATCTGAACGACATTTTGTCATAAATCGCCAGTAATTGTGACGGGGAAAATACATTCGTTTTTCCTCAATTACTTTAATTAGGTCCAAACTTGGTGCGATTACAATGGTCGCAGTTGGCTGTCACAGTGGCGTACAGAAGAGTGGTTGAAGACGCTCCCAGCAAACAACAAGTCTAGGGCCGGTATACAAAGGAAATTTTGCAGGGAGAATTTTAATTTATAAAAAGTAAGGTCAATTACTCCGACAAGATATAAATATATAAAAGCTAAAAAAAGTCTCTATTACTTTAGACGTCTGTGATAAACAATCAGATTGTTATGTGTGAAAAGCCAAACAGCACCTTTGGCAAATTAAGAACGCCAACCTGGAGATCATTGTTTAGGGTTATGGCTCCTCTCAGTTTAAAGGCGAACTTGATTTCGCGATATTTCCACAAGGGATTTATCAAATCTTCCGAGATTACTAAAGAGGTCTTCTAGCTGGAAAAGTGGCTAAGATTATTCTATGGCCGAACTATCTATGGAAATTTTCCCAAAAAGATATACATTTATAAAGGTGAGCTTTTTCAAAAGGCGGTTTAGAGATGCCGCATAGTTTTACCTCTCTTATGACTATCATGAAGAGAGAGGTTGCATGGCTTGCATTCATAGTTCTAATAATTAGAGATACTTCAAGAGTAAATAATATTTCTATTATCTCGACGTTTCGACAAAAATATTTTGTCGAGATAATTGAAAAAATGTTTATTGACCGAAGTATCTCTAATTCTCTTTAACTAGAGAGAGATTAACTTTTTTTTATAAATTATTCTATTGAATATACATATATTTACTCACTCATATGGACAAAACTGTGAAGGAAGTTGTACCTTTTATTATGTATATTGGTATTCAGATAATAAATTGATATACAGTGAGCTCTATTCAACAAACACGAGTGTGTGAACAAAATTGCCTCTGTTTCCTTGAAAAAAAAAAGATGACCGGCGAAACTCAGAGACTTTCCATTTCCTTATGTTTTGTCCATGAGTGCATGCATCGTTTACCGGGAGTTGATCCCCTTCAAACTTGTTGAAATTTAGACAATCGAGGAAAAAGAAGACCAATATATCGACACCTAGACTAATCTTCTAATGGAAACATAAGTGAAATTTGGATCGAGGAAGTTCCAACGCAGTGAGAAAGATGAACGAATTTGCAGTAAGATCATAATGGGATAAAATAATAGATAAATAAAGGTAATTAAAATTATATCAAAACGAGATTTTTTAAATAAAATTTAATTCTTATATCACGCGTTGCGCAAATATTGAGCTTAAAAGAGTACAAGTTTGTTGTTAAAAAAAATACAAGACTATGAACCAAATTAATTAACTTGGAACTCCAAGGAAGGGAGATGGAATTGGTAGATGATCTCTTATGACAAGCCTTCAATAACATATACCTTATTGAGAGAGAGATTCTTTAGTTTATTGCAACCAAAAAAGACATTCCCAACTGCTCCAGAGCTTTGAGCGCATATAAATTATTCAATATCATAGCGTTGATATGTAAAATATTGTAGCAAAGTATTTATTTATATATTTTATATACAGATTACCAATTTTTTATATTTATATTTTTTGCTACTCTGGAAACTTTCCTAATTGCTTATCTTTTATCTTACGAGGTGTGTTCAAAAGGTATCGCGACTTTTGAATTTTCGCGGGTTACGTATATTCGAATTTCGATCTTTTTGTGACTTTATGTTGGTACTCATGTCTCTCATTTATGCCGACAAGCTCGGCCATTTTGAATGTTCACTTAATTGTTGACAGCTGCTTTGCTTGCAGGTGTTTTGGATCGTCTTCAATTTTTACCTATTAAAAAAATGGATCAAAGAACCTGTATCAAATTTTGCGTGAAAAACGAAATTAAGTGCGCGGATGCATTCCGAATGTTGACTGTGGCATACGGAGAAGCTACCTTGGACCGAAGCAACGTTTATCGGTGGTACAAAATGTTCTCAGAAGGCCGAGAAGATGTGAACGACGAAGAGCGTGCCGGACGCCCGAGCACTTCAACAACAGACGAAAAAATTAATGAAGTGGAAAAAATGATATTGGCCAATCGTCGAATCACCGTTAGAGAAGTTGCTGAGGACCTAAACATATCGATTGGCTCGTGCCATTCGATTTTTATCAATGATTTGGGCATGAGACGGGTCGCCGCGAAATTCGTACCAAGATTGCTCAATTGCGACCAAAAACAGCATCGCATGAACATTGCTAATGAGATGTTGGACTCTGTCCGCGACGACCCAAATTTGCTCTAGAGGGTCATAACTGGTGACGAAGCGTGGGTTTATGGTTATGACGTGGAAACCAAAGCTCAATCATCTCAATGGAAGCTGCCGCACGAACCAAGACTTGGTTCGGAAGAGTCAGAAATTACAATTTACGAAATTTGAAAGTTTTTAAAGAGCCACAATTTTTTTCTTGCCAAAAATAAAAGGTAATCGCATTAAATAATATTTGCGTATGGAACTACAAGTATGTACTTTTATATAAAGAGCCGCAGCTTCACATCCAAAGAGCCTCATGTGGCTCGCGAGCCGCAGGTTGCCGACCCTGCGCTAAGTGATAAAAATTATATTAAACATGATGACTAATGTCTTTTTGTGATTTTTAGAAAGAGCTTTGCTCGATGCAATAAAGAAGCATATAAATGTCCACTGTTATTTTGAAAATTCATTAATTATATTTAAAACCCTCCCTCCAAATAAACTGTACCAGAATAACTTAGTTAGATTAACTAAATATACGGAAAAACAGATAACTGACGGGAAAGAACTAATTCAAATTGGGGATTTAAATATTAGAACTGGAGGGCTCGGGGGACTGTATAATCCAACAAATCTTCAACTCTCTTTAGTTTCCGAAAGAAAAGCAAGAGATCTAATAATTTCACCACTGGCTGAAGGACTTCTCGAGTTTCTCGAGGACAATTCGCTGACAATAATCAATGGAAGATCAACAGGAGACAGAGAGGGAGACTTTACATATGTTTCGGAGAGAGGCTCATCAACTATTGATTACTGCATAGTGTCACAAGGAATACTGGAAAAAATATCAGACTTCAGGATAGAAACCCAGATGTATTCAGATCACCTTCCTCTTATCCTGAAGATAACAGTCCAAAACACCTATGAAAATAAATCTAAGGTAGAAGAATATGGTGTTACGAGATACAGATGCACAGCTGAGGGAATTAATACATTTAAACAGGAATTAAAGGAATTGCAAGTAGTAAAAATATCAAATCTCGATAGCTCCGTAAATACTTTCACTCAAAGAATTACTGAGGCAATGTCAACATCAGGGATAATGTACTTAACTAAGGGTGCCCCCGGACAATCTAAACCATGGTTTGACAAAAACTGTTACGAAATGAAAAATCTAACAAAAGAAAGTCTGAAGGAATACCCTAGAACCAACAGAAAGGAAGACCTTGAAAGCTATGCTCTCCATAGAAAGAAATATCTCGGTTTATTTGATGATAAAAGAAAGAAATATATTCAGGAAAAACAAGAAATATTGAGATATATAAAATAATCAAAGTCCTTTTGGAAGACCATTGCGCTATTTAAAAGAGCAACAAAAATTCAAAGAGAAATTACTGTACAGGAATGGCACGAATTTTATTGCGAATTAATGAGTATTGAAGAAAAAGAGAAGATTTGTAATATAGAAGTGAGGATCTTGCCGAGCGATCCAATACTTGATCCAGAGATAACTTCTGAAGAGATAGGCAGGGCAATGAGAGATTTGAAAAATAACAAGGCAAGTGGACCTGATGACATCCCCAATGAAATAATAAAAGTACTCCCAGACTCATACATGGGTTTATTAGAACAATTTTACAATAGAGCTCTGATAATGGGACACTATCCTACAATATGGACTAAATCGATCATACATCCAATCTTTAAAAGCAGTGACAAAGACAACCCTTCAAATTATCGTGGTATAGCACTGATAAGTAATTTATCGAAACTTTTTACGACAATACTAAGATCAAGACTGAATGAATGGGTAGAAAGAAGAAACGTCATTCCAGAAAATCAGGCGGGTTTCCGAAGGGGTCGATCGTGTGTAGATCTGATATTCACATTGACCACTCTAATACAACTATCACTGAGGAAAAAGAGAGGAAAATTATATGTATTTTTTGTTGATTTGAGAAAAGCATTCGATACAGTTCCTCACTCATTACTTTGGAAGAAATTAACCAATCTGGGCGTGAGCTATCAATTTATACATGCAATTAGAAATTACTACGAACAGGCGACTGTGGCAGTCAGATGGAGGAGATCAATTACAGAAAATATTAAGATACATTCGGGTGTTTTACAAGGAGAGCCACTATCGCCATTACTCTTTATATTATTCATGACGGACCTGATTAAAATGTATGACAACTCAGATCTGACGAGTGTATACCTGACGGAATTTGGTGATGTTCACCTGCTGATGTATGCAGATGATATTGCTATTATAGGGGAGTCGAGGATAAACCTCCAAAAAAGATTAATATATGGAAAGAATATCTTGGTGAGAACTATATGACACTGAACGAGTCCAAATCGAAGGTTATGGTATTTCGCAATGGTGGTAAACCATCAAGAGAAGATATATGGTACTGGAATGGTAAACCTCTGATGGTAACAAGAAGATATAATTACTTGGGATACCCTCTGGTCAGTACAACAAAACCACTCAAGCCGCACACCTTTTCAAAGGAAAAGCACTTGCGGCAATAGATGCTACAACCACACACACACAATATAAGAAAAATCAAAAATTAATTCATTAAACTCTGCAATGAAACTGTTTGATTCTATTGTGATGGCTGTTTTGATGTATGCTACTCCAATTTGAGCAACAGAGCATGAAGATTTATTGGATCATATACAAGATACATTTATTCGTAGGTTCTTGAATTTGACTAGATATACACCAGGATACATAATATGACCATAAACAGGCTGCGTCTCATTAATAATAACAGCTCTGAAATTGACCTTAAAATACTGGCTGAGGGTGCTGAGTATGGATACAAATATATTGCCTCGAATATGTTCTACAGGTGCGCCCATCGGGTTTATAAAACAACTAAGCAATTTACTCAATAATATCGGATCCTCGTGGCTTATTTATTGTAATGATCCTGATTCACTAAGGAATGAGATGCCAGGAATTTTAAGAACTGCGATAGAGCGAACAATACAAAATGACTTAACAAGAATAACCCAATCAAAGGTATATTTCCACTATAGAGACATACGAGGTGTGTTCAAAAGGTATCGCGAATTTTGAATTTTCGCGGGTTACGTATATTCGAATTTCGATCTTTTTGTGGCTTTATGTTGGTACTCATTTCTCTCACTTATGCCGACAAGCTCGGCCATTTTGAATGTTCACTTAATTGTTGACAGCTGCTTTGCTTGCATTCCGAATGTTGACTGTGGCATACGGAGAAGCTACCTTGGACCGAAGCAACGTTTATCGGTGGTACAAAATGTTCTCAGAAGGCCGAGAAGATGTGAACGACGAAGAGCGTGCCGGACGCCCGAGCACTTCAACAACAGACGAAAAAATTAATGAAGTGGAGAAAATGATATTGGCCAATCGTCGAATCACCGTTAGAGAAGTTGCTGAGGACCTAAACACATCGATTGGACGACCCAAATTTGCTCCAGAGGGTCATAACTGGTGACGAAGCGTGGGTTTATGGTAATGACGTGGAAACCAAAGCTCAATCATCTCAATGGAAGCTGCCGCACGAACCAAGACCGAAAAAAGCGCGCCAAGTTCGGTCGAATGTGAAAGTTTTGCTGACAGTTTTCTTCTATTGCAGGGGCGTGGTGCATCATGAGTTCTTGCCACAGGGTAGAACGGTCAAAAAGGAATATTACCTGCAAGTTATGCGCAATTTGCTCGAAGCAATCCGCCAGAAACGCCTGGATTTGTGAAAGAACAAAAATTGAGTTTTGCACCACGATAACGCCCCTGCTCACACATCGTTGCTTGTGCGCGATTTTTTGGCCAAAAACAACACACTAATGATGCCGCAGCCACCGTATTCCCCAGATCTGGCTCCCTGTGACTTTTTCTTGTTCCCTAAACTGAAGAGGCCCATGAAAGGACGACGTTACGCTACGCTTGACGAGATAAAGACGGCATCGAAGGAGAAGCTGAAAAAGATTTTAAAAAATGATTTTTTGAAGTGCTTCGAAGATTGGAAAAACCGTTGGCACAAGTGTATAATATCTCATGGGCATTACTTTGAAGGGGACAAAATAGGTATTCATGAATAAATTAATAATTTTTGAAAAAATCCAAAGTTCGCGATACTTTTTGAACACACCTCGTACTTGTATATACAACGTTTACCACCGAAGAATATTTCTTAAGTGAACTCCCTTTTCCTGTCATCCGATTAATTGCGCAATTTAGAACCCATTCAATTTTTTTCAGAGAACACCATCGGATTTTGATGAGGGATGAAGACCTGAAATGTACTTTCTGTGGATCAGGAATAACAATGGAGATGTTGCACTACTTATTTGATTGTGCTGCTCTGTCTGAGGAAAGACGAAAACTAAATGATAAAACGGGGCAACTTTGTCCTTAATTTCCGGCCCTAATTAATTAAATATCAAAGAATAGGTATATAGCGGTGGCGATATTTGGATTCCACAGGATTATATCCCGGAAAAAGGCCACACAGTGTTCTCTCCATCCCTTGTGAACTGGCGAATTCTGTATAGGACGAGAGGCCCTAAATAAAGGCTTTGTTGTTGTTGTTGTTTGTATTTAAAATCCTTCAATGTGTATTTCAATCCATCCTTTCAGCAGGTTCGCGGGTCTTAGCACATAATCTATCTAATTCAGAAGTTCCGTTTTTCCATGTCTCAAAACTTCTAGAAATATTTTATGAATTGTTTCCCACAAATAGCGACTCTATGTCACTTTTTCAATTTTAATATGTAAAATTGTGTTTTATAAAGAATATTGAAAGTAATGTAATTAATATTCCAAGTAATATTCTAAAATATATTGAAATTGTTGTAATTTGTGCCACAGAATAATCAACAACAAAATAATTCCTTTTATTTACTTTTGTGAGATATTACTCTATCTCTTATGTATGTTATGGATCATTAAAAACAATATCCATTTGTAACATGGCGCAGTCGACAAACTGGTATGTGACCCCTATTTATTTTGCTTATCCCTAGTACACGTGGTACAGGTCATGATATTCATGGTGGGTAGTTAGCGACTGCTTTTACTATACGCGCACCACATGTTTACACATGTGAAAAGCAGTTCGACTTTTCACTTACAAATGTTCCAGAGCCCCGTTTGGTTACTTGCACTCGCTGGTGGGGTTGGACTTTTGCAAGAATCGGAGGCCATTGGAACCTTTTTTTTTTTAAACAAAAAAAAAGTGTCCAATGCGGGAATTGAACCCGGGTCGTAGTGGTCGAAAACCAAACGGTTTAACCAGCCGTCCACCGACCCTCATTTTAATTTTGTAAAAGCGTTGAATGATATCCTAGTATAAAGTATTTTGACATAGAAATTTCATCAGTATACAATTTTGTCCAATGAAAATCTAAGTTGCATAATAATGCAAAATTTAATCCATCAGGTATGAAATTTCCTCATTAAAAAAGCATATTTTTATCTCAGTAGTTATTTTTTATGAAGCGTTTTATTAAAAATTGTTTTTATGTTATGCATGTGTGTGTGCCAGGAATAATTACATCCTAGAATTATATAAACGTTAACTACTTTGAGAGAAGAAAGGAATAAAAAACAAATTAAGACTATTTATAGTGAAATTAATGCTTAATGGTATTGAGTAGAAAATGTGATTGTTTCTGAGTTAAATTTAGCAGTGTAAGCATTTATCTCGATATAAAGGAACAGAACATCCTGTATTCTAAGTTTACAGGAAATATTTCTTTTATTTTAGGTGAGAGTCCTTAAAACGATGTACCTATATGCAATCAGGATCCTCGAAGATGATCTATCTGTAGGTATAGTTTCAACTAGTAATAATATATTGGTTAATTTCTCTCTTCCAGTGACCCACAAATATACGTATTCTAGAATTTGTGTATTTAATTTGTCCTTCGTTAAGTCTTTTTGCAGGATATCATGGCGCAAACAAATGTGGTGGTTTCCCTTTCCCTTCTTCATCCATATTCTGTTGATCTAATACTTAGCTTATCCCTCTCAGAAGTCGCTTCAAGGACGGGGTTAATCGGTTTGGGAAATTGCTTGACACTATGGGCAGTGGTTCAACTGAAGGTTGGGATCCTTGCGCTCCCCATTTTTGTAAGAGGGGGTGTAAAGCTGCTATTCTGGGTCCATGCCAATTTTCTGCAAGACAGTGGCCAAGCCGGCATAGTCTTATTATAAATTCATTTTAAAATTTGTAAACAAATTAATTTTTTGTTATTTAATAATATTACCGATATAAATTGCTTCTATTCTGCTCTGTTCATTCATCTTCTTTGTTACTTTCAATAATAAAGCCTCATCCAATTCGTTCTGGAATGCTCTACGTCAACATCGACACCAGTGAACAAAAGCATCTCAAGGTGTAACAATATACCCTATAGATAATGTATCTTGGTTTGTAACCGACTTTTTGTTAAACGCTATTGATCTACGTAAATGTTTACACATCTGTGTAGCTTCGCCTTCATTGATTGCCATGCGTAGACTTACAAAATTCATATATGGTTACGCAAGTGGGTCAACAGTGTCTTCCTTATACCTTGAATAAAATTAAGTCGGTATTCTTTTCTGCAAATGACTTATAAAAATAGAAATAATTGGTTGGGCCTTGCTCGTCAGTGGGGAAACCTTACAGCGTTTTTGTCAGTCAATTATATTTTTAGATTAAACTGTAGAAGAGCTTTTTTTTTTCATTTGAAAGCTTTCATTTCGCATTGGAAAATATACTCTATGTAAAAAGGACTTTTATGATTTTAACAACTTTCTGTTTTTACAATTTTAAATCATATTGAAATCAGAGGTTGCCTGGCCGGCATTCATATTTCTTTAAAATAAAAGGTATTTTGACCAGAAATTGGTTTTTATTTTCTCAAAGTTTGAACAAAATTATTCTGCCCCCGTCAAGAAAGATAAATATTAAAAGGTGGTTACAAAATATTGTGCATAATAGATACGGGTTTTTATATATAATATTGCGAAATCCTTGTAATTATTATATTATTATTTATTATTACAGTTAAACCTGTCTATAGCGTCCCCTCTTGGGACTCACTAAAATAGGGTGCTATAGAGAGGGGGTGCTATAGACAGGTCACTTTTAATGTAAATCGCATCGTACTACGTATTTAAAATCGGGCGCTATAGAGAGGGAGGCGCTATTTAGAGGGGACGCAATAGATAGGTTTAACAGTATTTAATTTATTTGATTATGTATGCATTTCAAAATTATTGTCTTTGGTGAGTTAAAAATTTGTTGACGACTCGTGATTTATAGATTTTGTACTAAATTTTAAAAATCGCGTTTGAACGCCCTTGCAACTTCAGAATAATCTTTAACGTCTTGCCAATCCTTTAATTTTTATTTTTCCTGACGAGAACAAAATATATTTGTCGAAACGTTGAGAAAATTTAACAATTATTTGGTATAAAACGAAAATTTAAATTGTAAAACGAAAATTTAAATTATACCGCGAATGTTTCTTTTATAAAATTATTTGGTATATAGAGGTTGCCTAGCCGGCATTCATATTTTTTTATTTTCTCAACGTTTCGACAAAAATCTTTTGTCTTCGTCAAGAGAAGTAAATAAAAAAAAGAGCATTTGGCAAGGCGTTAAAAAGTATCTTTTATTTTTTAAAGATTCTTAAGGTACATAAGGAGGGTAGATTACTGATGAGACAAATATTTCTCATAGTTTTATTATTGCATTAAGAGCAGTATAAAATTGTTTTTTTTTTTTTATATTTTCAAAATATTCTTAGGTTATAAATACCAATAACAAAATAAAACGGTGTCTCCGAGGTTACATATTTTGCTTATTTACATATTCTTTCAAGCTTTCGGGTATTATAAACCATTCTACAGTAGTATATGATTAAATGAATCTTTAAATAATATTTATATCTTGTATTATTTACATATTTTAAGAGAATATGCAAATAAAGCAAGAAACCTTTCCTTGGAAGCCTTTTTTTGTTTGTTATTACTTACATTCAGAGGTTTAGCTTTCTAAGTTATAAATAGGCTCATGGGTTCAAATAAATATATCACGCTATCTATTGCATCAGGCAAACTTAGTATTAGAATTCATGAATAATTTAGAATAATATTTAAAATAGTACCAAAGTGAAATTATACTGGGATCAGATAAATAAATTAAGAAAAAGGTATCTCCTTATCGTACACTAAATCAGAAACCTTTCACGATGCATGATAAGGAGATGCATATAATATTATATAGTTGAATTCGTTCAAATAAAATAAGCATATTTGCTAATAATTGATATTTCATTCTTTTTTTTTTTTGTAAGCAAAATTTGCATTCGACAATCTAAACATTCACTTAATAATTAATATTACTTTTTTTTATTCTCTCCCTCCCCCCAAATATAAGATGCATGTTTCTTAATTTTTAATTAGATTGTAAATGAATATTTTTCATGGAGATAGCTATTTGACACAGCGCAAGTTTAAGGTTTCAAAGCTTGATATTTATGGAAGATGCCTGTCACCATTAGATGTGGGTTTCCCTAGAGTCTCGCGAGTGTCCTTGGCAAGTCGTTGCTGATATCACCCTGTGGTTTGGAATCTCCACAGGCATCAGCTAGCATCGAGCTGATCCTAACTGACTTTATAGGATATCAAATCTTCTGTGTGACAAACACCTTCCTTAATACATTTTAAATATGATATATTTACCAGTCTAAATATTATTAATGCACATCAATTTATCCTTCAAGTTGTGCTCTGCACATTACTCTGCAGAAGCGACATATGCATCTTTATTGTACATATCAGGCTGTATCAAAAGTTTGTTCCCAAAGCGACGGCCCAATATAAAATCAAAACATTTAAATATATACCAAAATACAAAACAATAACGCGCTATCTATATATAGCAAATATAAAACATAAGGACGCGAATGTTTCTTTTCACAAATAAATTGCACTTCTACTCTCCTTACTGCGATAAAAAAAAAGTATTGGGAGGGCTTGGCTCATCAGCGGTTAACCCTCCCAGTGATTTCGCCAATTTAATCTAACAGACCGCTTCTTTAGAGCTCTAATGCTGTATTTGTACTTGATGCTTCTATGTTCTGAACTGAAAGGTGGAATCTTAAAAATGACATTTTATAAAACTACTAGCCGAATGACCCGGGCAACGCCCAGGTTTTACCCGTATTCGTTACAATTATAAATTGGCACCGCGGATGTCCCTTTATGAAACGTCCCGCTCCAAACTTTGTGTGTTTTTAAAATATAAAAATAAAAATGTAAATTTTCACAACGATATTTGAAAATTTATTAGTTTGATTTTCAAATACTATTCGTTACAATTATAAATTGGCGCCGTGGATGTCACTCTTGTGAAACGTCCCGCTCCAAACTTTGTGTCTGAGAAGCGATATTTTTATAGAAAGATGATCTGGCTTTTGTTTTCTGCTCGAATGAATGTTTTTCTGTTAGAATTTTGTTCCTGCGTACAAAATAATGAACTGGTTTCACCCGTGGCCTCTGCTTTTTGGAATTTTTCCCGATATAATTTTGTATCTGATAATCAAACATGATACAGCAATATCGTCATCATTTTCTGACTAAAAATATATAGTTTTAATAATTGATTTATATATTTTTTTAAAATAGCCTATCGTCTTCCCCGTATTTTTTTTACCTATGTATGGATATTTTGGTCTGAATTAGTGAACTACTGCGAATTTGTATACCGAACATACAAACAAACATACAAACATTCATTTATATTTATAAAGATGAACATTAGCTTTAAGGACAGTAGAATTACATTTAGAAAACAGAATAATTCAATATAATATTAGAGATTTAAGAAGCGGTCTGTTAGATTAAATTGGCGAAACCGCTGGGAGGGTTAACCGCTGTTGAGCCAAGCATTCCCAATATTTTTTTCATCGCAGGAAGGACAGGAGAAGTTTGATTTATTTGTGAAAAGAAACATTCGCGTCCTAATTTTTTCATTTGTTATATACCAATATAAATGAAGTTTAAATAGATTAAGGTTCGTTTCCACGGTCGATGAACGTGGTTTAAATAACGTAATAGGTTTAGAATAAAATTACAGTATGCTAGTAGAGAGCTAAAGAATGTGTGATCAGAAATGTGTGCAAAATATGGAGGAAAAATAAATTTACGAGGTAAAAGGGAAAGGAATAGTCAATAGAAAACAGCTTCAAAATGGATCAAGAGAAGCAGACATCAGTCTTGTGGACAAACCTCGAATGGGACGACCATATGTGACGGATATTGAGTCCCCACGATTTCTGTGATGGCCCACCCATTACAATCTACGCCGTTAGCTTTTTATCTTTTTAACAATGATATCCTGCGAATATTCCTATTGTAATAGTTGTATATATATATATATATTTCATTATTATTTTGAAACAATATTAGACAATGACAATTCAATATATTTTATTGACACTCTTAGTTGATTGTCACAAAAATCAAATATAAATTAAACAAAGATAAATGTTATTATATACAATTTGGTGATAAAAATATATAAAAGGCTGTTCTCAGGAAGGGAGGCTTCTCCATCTTGTCCTCCTCCAGACAAGGACAGGATCTCTCAGTTCAATGTGGAGACTGGGCACTTTTGCGTGTATTGACAAGATGTCAATAAAATTATGTTAATAGTGTCTAAAGAGGTTGTGCTAGCAAAATTTGTTGCTATTATTTTTACAAAAAGAAGTAATGATAAGGGGTGTACTATTATATATTAACCTATTCCGTTCGCCATTACTCTTCATATTTTCACCCTTTCATACTTCATCCAAAAAGGTTAGAAATAGTAAATATTTCTCTTTGAAATAAATTTTGATTTTTCACAGAAAAGAAACTTTTGCGGTGAAACTTTAAGTATTGTTTTATAGGGCCTATATATTCAGAAATATTTTGAAGGGAATGGGAGTAGATGAGTTGTTTTCATGAAAAGTCAATTAATATCTGCCGTTATTTGAAAAATCTGTAGCCCATACTGTGTTAGTTCGTTAACATAGAGAAAGAATACCATTGATGCTAAACATAACATCTATCTTATGATGCATTAGTGCGCCATCTGTTATGAAAATTCTAAACTACATATTATAGACGCGTATGATTCGAATTTCCATAACAGTTGGCGCGCAAATGCATCATCATAATTGATCTAATAAAAGATACAAATTGATGTTAACGGAAGAGCGATTGCTCGAAGCATATTATAATATTTATAATTATATGTATTTCTACTGTCCTCAAAGCTTATGTCCATAGTTAATCTAAAATAGCCATTCCAAGAGTATCACAATAAAAGGAAGATCGAAAAATGCAATATAACAGCGGTATGGTAGATAAAACTTGCGAAACCGCTGGGAGGGTTCACCAATTATGAGCCAGGCCCTCCCATTAATTTCTCCATTACAGTAATTGTAGTAGAAACTGTTTTTATTTTAAAAGAATCATACGCGTCTATAATAGCTTCGAATTTTCATAACATCTATCTGTTAAATACAAATGTAAAAATTTACTGGGATCAGGTTAATAAATTAAGAAGAAGACATTTCCTGATCGAGTGTGAATTAAAGGAGGCTTGCGCAAGCCATTAGCAAACTTTAGTTGCATGATAGGGGGATACCCTTTTCTTGATGTACACTCATGGACAAAACTTGAGGAAGGGAAAACTCTGATGTCGCCGGTCAACCTTTTCAAAGCAGACAGAGAAATTTTTGTTCACACTTAGTTATATTATGTGTCTTCAATAAAGGTCAATGTGTATCAATTATCTTTCAGAGTTATTGTCTGAATTCAGATATACATGTTTAAAGGTACAACCTTCTCAAGTTTTGTCTATGACTGTATTTGTTATTTGGCAGTGCTTAATTTTTTTAAATATGTGTATGGCGTCACATAATTTCTCCATTGACCCAGTTTCGTTGATATTTTGAAGATCTTCAATGAGTCTAGCCCACCACACTCGGTTAACATTTATTTGACGGCCTTACTTAGACCACTGACTTGACTTGGAGGGTGTATTCTCTGCTCAGATTATTGTTTTACCCATTGTTTACATATTGTTTTGGAAAGATTTATTGGTGTTATGCTTATTAATAGTAGAAATAGTTGAGATGAATTCATTAATTTCATAATCGTTTCCCGATCCCAGAATACAGCCTATTATCAAATAATTTGCATATTCGCTAATATATGTATTTGTAATAATACAATATAATGCGGCTTATGATTGTAAAACGACATTGGAAAATATCCCGCATGAGTTTCTTTTAAATGAAAAATCTAAATTTATTTTCAAGGAGAAATAACGACTATTTCTAACCTTGTGTAATATGTATTTGTATTATTATAATTCAGCTGAAGATAAAATATTGTAGGATTTTTATTCTTCTAAATAATAATAAATGTCAAAATATTTCTGCCTGACTTTGTGGTGGGATGAAAACTTGTTTTGAATCGTTTATTTAAGGGAAAATCATGAGAAATTTCGTTCCATTTGTAAACTATATTTGAATATATTTCTACCTGAATATTTGTAGTGCCTTTAAGGATTGGTCTTGAGAGTTTTGTTTAAAAAAATTAAAATTTCCTCCTTTGCCTAAAAATGGGAAAGTATTTTTTCTGACTGTCGTCATTTGAAGCGTTTATCTCTCATAGTTTATGGTTAGCGTTTCTTGAATAATCAAGAATGGGTATTTGGCCAATTCTAGATAAATTAAAAATCAACTAATAGTTGATATTTATTACTCTAATTGGCGCAATCCATCAGCAAATTTCAGTTGCACGATAAGAAGATGTTTTTTTTTCTTATTTTATAGTTTAGTTTGAGAGAGTAAATATGTTAATATTTTTTCCAAACTTAAATAGATTCAAAACTTTTTTTGCTTAAGAATGCTTGTGGAACGTTTAAAAGATAGACTTAACTAGTTTAAGGAAGATTGGAAAAAATTTCTTCCAAACACACTAATAATTACAAAAGAGGATATGACGTTCCAACATTTTTATTGATAAAAAGTTACGATGTCACCAACGTTTTTGTAATTCTTAGAATTGACAATTTCCCCACACGATAATAAAAAATAAATAGATTCAAAGGTTTTCCTGTCTAGCTGCATTTATGAAACGTTGAAGGGTATTGATTTGTAGAGTTTAGTTTAAGGAAAATTTGCTCAGCCAAAATAGATCCAAAGTTATTCCTGTGTTTGCAAGGTGATGAAGGATACCTTTGACGTCAATGGAGATCTCGGATACTTAATTACTCTGAGATGGCATCAAGGTTGTCGTGGATCAAGGATGGAAACACACCACAGATATCACATGAATTCATTTAAATCTCCTGAAAATCAATTTAACAATTAAAAAATAGTTTTCGGAGATGAGTTTTATTTTATTTCAAAGCTCTCAAGCTATGGACATCTCTGTCTTTTCACAAGAGAACATATACAAAGAATAAAACGCCGCCTGATACGTTTATTCATTATATATGTTCTCCGTTGGAAAGGCAGAGATGCCCGAAAGCTTGTGATGGTATTTGAAATAAAAAGAAACTCATCACTGAAAACATTTTTCAATTGTAAATACCACAGATATACACATACACATACAGCTTTATTAAGACCAACGGTCTTATACAGATTCTATCACAGATATACGTATATCTTATCCAATAGGTTGTGACGTAATCAATGGAAGCGGAACCTTATAACCATTTTTTTGCATGATTCTTGCTGTTTACTTCCTTGTACGAGTTATATAACATATATTAAATAGCGTATTTTGAAGTGTTCGAGTATCAGCATCGGTATTTATCATAGAGTATATTCGTTCATCGCATCAAATACGGTTTAAAAGATGTTTTATAGGTTATCCTTCCCTTAGTTATATATTAGTAAAGAGAAGTGACTTTTAATTTTGTTGCCATTTTTTTATAATGTTAGATGCCTAAATCTTGAAATATATTAGTATCTTTCTAGAATACCATTATAGTATTCATTAGACTCATCCTGAATACCGATATATATATATATATTACAGTTAAACCTGTCTATAGCGCCCCCTCTAAATAGCGTCTTCCTCTCTATAGCGCCCTATTTTGGCGAGTCCAAAGAGGGGGCGCTATAGACAGGTTTAATTGTATATGCTTAAAGTAGCCTGAATCACGCTGACGAGGGCCAAAAGGAATTTTTATCTTTGCATATTAAAACATGTAGATGGCGCTCTAATTTCAGCAATGTTTTGTAAAAGGCTTAGGGGTTTCTATCGTTCACTATATTCAATTCTATTGGTATAACAGAACATTCAAGAGAGGATAATAAAAGTACGAGAAAACAGAAAGTGTTTACGAAGACATTGCTACATGAAATTGACATTTTATTATTTTCAAAATCTAATATTTCTAATAGTATATCAAAATTAATTTACAAAATTCGAAAGGCAATTTGGAAATTGTCTATTTCTGCCCACCCTGAAAACTCAGAAGTCTGAAAATTTGTCAACTTGCATTGCCTTCGGGTTCTGAAAAGTGTACCAAATTTCAGATTACTAAGTGCTCTAAAATTGCAAGATTTTTTGACAGACAGACAGACAGAAGAGTAAAATTAATAAAAGCTTTTAAAAAGACAAATCCTGACCACGAGCACATGAGTTCTTGGTGAAGATATACCTTTTTTATTTTAATACCAACCCCTGATCTCTTTTATTATTAATGTTTCACATGTTCAGCGTATTTACGCAAGTTTGGCCTTAAACACCCATTTTTTGGTTTCTCAGAAAGTCCCTGGGACCAAAACATTTTTGGACGCAGTGGTACAGTCTGCTCCACGCTGATGAGGACCAACAGCCAGAAACGCGTTCGTGGATTTTTTTTTTATTATTTATCAAGAAAATGGGTTGGCCAAATATCAGGTAACAGACTGAATTTATAATTTGTTGATTTCAGTTCCACTAGATAACGCTCTGCCATCTAAAAAGCTCATGTGCTCGTGGTCAAGATATGACTTTTTTGATTTTAATACCGACACGTGATCTTTTTTATAATTTTTTAATTTTGTATTATTTTCAAATTAAAATATAGAAGTATCAGAGTCATCAATAAATTCTGTCATCGTTTGCTTTTGTGAATGGAATAAATACCCAAATATGGCTATTTCTTATAAGCATCGGTGGTTCAGTGGTAGAATGCTCGCCTGCCACGCGGGCGGCCCGGGTTCGATTCCCGGCCGATGCATTTTCTTTTTTTTACAATTTTCAAAACTCATTTATATTAATATTATTATTATTATTAAAATATACAAGTATCAGTCATCAATTCTGTCATCGTTTGCTTTTGTGAATGTATGTAAATAATGGATTTCATATTTTTTATTAATTTTTGTTCTGGCCTTTATTTGTTTATATCTCTTTTTAAAAATCGTTTAAAATGCAGTCGCAATCATTAGCGAACACATATGTTTGCCTAATATTTCCATATGCTCTTTTATTTTTTTACAGAAAAATATTTACATGCCAGTATTTTGGATTAATTTTTTTTATAAACCTTTTTTTTTATTCTTACTGAGAAGATGGGCATCGCAGTCAGGATTCTTTACAGTCAGTCCACAACTTAGACAATTTCAAAGGTTAATGGGGTTTGGTGGAAAATCTGCCGTCTATTTAAACTATATTAATTTTGAAACAACTAAATGGATTGCAAAAAATAATTAAATCAAATACCTAAACACTAATATAATACAATTTTTGCCATTACACACTTTTTTTCCTGTAGTTTATGTGTTTCTTCTGTATTGCTATTCTATGGCACTTCTACTATTTATTATTGATGTACTTTCAGTATGAAGGATACTTCACTCGGGGATTTCTCGGGCGAAGCCGGGTCATTCTTCTAGTATAGTTTATTTTAAACTGTATAATAATGACACTTTCTATATACTACCACCCTATATTTTGTATATAAACTATTTGTATTTTAACCCCTATTTGTATTTAAACTAAGAAATGGTGACATCAAAATGAAGATCCAAAGAGTGTCGGTCAGCTGGTGGCAGAGACAGAGGGGAGGGAAAAGGCAACGCCCAGCCCATGTGGGGTCCCGAGGAACATTTTTATAGACGACCCCTGTAAACAGGACAGGTTTTAGCAGGGGGTCAGCAGATGTTCTAGGGTGTGGCCATCGGCAGGCGGCTTCTGTCTCACACACACTCTCTCTCCATGTCTGGGTGATAAGCATCCAAGTTTGTGTCATGGCCTCTACCTCGGTCCCGTGGGATGTCCCCGATCACTCTCGGTGCTAACATCCAGCCCTGCCTTTGCTTCTTGTTGTCCGCGTGTGGGAAGAACATCAACACTCGCCTCACGTACACGACTGCCAGCTTATCCATACGTCGGCATTTGCAACAATATTATATATATATATAAATTCAAGAGTTCAAGAATAAAACAATTCAGAAAATTTCGTTGATGGTAGAATCGTAATCGTGGATGAAGAATGTAAGTTTGCGAGCGTAGGGTCACTTCCCTTTACGCCTCGAAGCTAAGATTAAAAACAACCTCTTCTGCTGAATACACTTCGTTTATTTTTTTAAATGTTTTGAACAAAAAACACGCGAGCCTTTTCACGCGACTGCCTGCCATGAGAGAAGTTTTTTTCTTAATTAACATGCAAATCCTTAACTATATTGCCCCCACTGCCAAGATGAAGACCAAACTGTAGACCACCTCCTCTTCACTTGCCCAACCTTCCAATACCAAAGATTCCAGACAGACACTCTCCTAGGTATCACCAACATATGTCCAGCATCCCTAGAAAATCTTCCAAGAAATAAATCTGCCTGGCGACACCTCATTAATTGGACTTCCAATGGCATTGTATATAAATCCAAGAAGACTTAGGTCAGAAGGACATCCCGGGTAGTTGGCGACTTCTGTACGCTCCAGAAACCTGGGGGTTACTTAAATAAATAATTAACTATATTCACATGTTTCTATTTTATAATTATTTCACATATTTACAAAGAATTTGTAGGATGAACTTGTCAAATTTTAAGTTAGAAAACACTGTAATAACTCTTCAAATAAAAACATCGGAAAGTCAGGATAATATTGTATTATTAACATATACTCTATGTATACCACATAGACACGTACATATATACTGTATATAGAAAGTTGGAATCCTCTGATGAGTATAAGTAAAAGATTTGAAGCGTACGAGGATATTTTTCTATATTAAAGTTTAAAAGAAAAATATCCTCGTACGCTTCAAATCTTTTACTTATATATTCTGTATATTATTTCATATACTGTATGTGTATACTACATACACACATTTATATATGTACCTATACGGGCACCTCTCCCTTTAATTATACATTAGAGCGATGTATTATGCTCATCACCCTAGTAGAAAACTTTACTGGCGGGTATAAGAAATGAGCCACAACACCTGTTTTAGAAAATTCGGACAAAAAGCCAACATGTATACCATGGTTTCGGGCTATGACCTTCATCACATACGTATCTGTATATTATTTCATATACTCTATGTATAATATATACACACATATATACTGTATATTATTACATATATTCTATCTATACTACATAGATACACACATATATATATATGAAAAAATATTACAAATGTGACATTGTACTGGGATAAGGTGCATAAATTAAGAAAAAGGCATCTCCTTATCGTGCAACTGAAAGTTGCTGATGGCTTGCGCCATCTATCGGAATAAATATCAACTATTCTCGTTGATTTTTAATTATTCCAGAATTGGCCAAATACCCATTCTTGATTAATCAAGAAAAGCTAACCACGGACGCGTTTCGGGCTGTTGGCCCTCATCAGCGTGGTGCAAGCTGTACCTCAACCACCAAAAAATTTGGTCATTAAGGCATCCTGAAAAATCATGAAACGGGTAGTATATATATATATTTAGAAAATACAAATGCATATATTGGATTAAAAAAATATATTTATTTGCCAATACTTCGGTTAGCTGAACGCAAACCTTTGTTAAGGCATTATATTTTTTATAAACAAACTCAGCGCTGCATAGTGTTAAAATATTACAGTTAGAATTATTTTTTTAAAAATACTATGCGGCGCTGAGTTTGTTTATAAAATAATTTGATGCCTTGACAAAGGTTGGCGTTCAGCTAACCGAAATATTGGCAAATGAATATTTAATCAATCCAATATATGCCTTTGTATTATCAAAATATTTAAATATGGAATGCTCTATATTCAGAAAAAAATATATAAATATATTGTACACTACTGAATAAAAATACTCCTATATTCAATTATACTTTAATTGTAGCGATTTAATAAAATGAAAGAAGACAAGTTTCTTTAATCATTTAACGACGTAAGCTTTCGGGCAAAACCCCTTCAACAGGCAAGCTAAAGCATAAATACGACACCTTTAGCTTGCCTGTTGAAGGGTTTTTACCCGAAAGCTTGCGTCGTTAAATGATTAAATAAATTTGTCTTCTTTCATTTTTTTAAATCGCTACATATCTTACTAAGAAGAATCTTCTATATCTATACTTTTATTACACCACACTAAATATTCAGAGTGATTATCATTTATTGCTTTTAACAATTTCAAC
The DNA here is from genome assembly GCA_030710605.1 of Cordylochernes scorpioides. NCBI lineage: Eukaryota > Metazoa > Arthropoda > Arachnida > Pseudoscorpiones > Chernetidae > Cordylochernes > Cordylochernes scorpioides. The sequence goes on along the minus strand of CP092872.1, from coordinate 20,017,224 downwards.
ATTGCTACAGAATTTCTGGATAATATATTTTTCACGTAATTCGGTTTTAATATATATATATATATAAGATGACGTCTTTAACTGGTTTATTATCTGAAATTTGTATTTCTCTCTTATATTTAATAGACAGATAAACAATTCTGCATATAATATTTACTATCTAACCTTTCAATTAGAGGCTTATCTTAGATCTCCATGTGGACATCATGTCATTTCAATATTTCTGTGGAAAACACAGTCAATTCTTTCGAAACAAACGATTCTGCAATGGCACGAGGATAAAGGATATATGTATAATAGTATCCGCTAAATATCCCTACCATCTCAGTCGCCGAGATGTTACATCGAGCTCAAGACAGATGGCTGGCGTCGTGTTTGGGATGTAATACATACAATGAGCTACAAAGCTCGATTACGAATAAAATGATATTATTATAGAATGGTTATTTTAGATAAATATTTAGGTGTATAGCATTTTACGTATTTTATTGAAGGAATACTCTATAGCTTACGATAGTTGCAAATATTTTTCTGATAATTAAAAAAGAAGTATTTATTGAATATTTTCGATTGTATAACTAATATTATCTAAAATATTTATGCGGTTTGATATATCATCGCGCGATAAAGTAAAAAATGAACTACCTTCAGCAAATTAAAGGTTATTCAAAAAATATCAAATTTTCCACATATCTCAAGAACGTAACGGTTTTTCCACATTCTCCTTTCTTTCTTCAAGGTTATTTTCTTACAGAGATTATTATCCCTTTTCTCTTAGAATCGGGGATTTCGGAATTTTTGGAAATGTTTGCCCTTTTTTTGAAAATCGGTAGGTTTCGAATAAGTTTAGCAAACGAGCATTTTGGCAAGGTCGCTCGAATACATTTATCTTATTATTTAATTTACCATTTATTTTTCTATATATTGATATTTTATTTGAGAGAGAATGAACCTATTCCTCTCTTACCTTTAATTTAATATTGAATGTTTTAAATATCTTTAATATTTAACTTTCAGTGACTATACATGCCCGCACACGCAAAAATATATTTTTATTAAAGAATGAAAGAGATTATTTTGGATCAATAGTAGTTATCGAAATGTCAATGGTAATACGATAGAATGTTCGTCCATATTTCTTTCTGGTATTTGACCTCTTGTTAACTTCATCATGTGGATGCGAAACGTACAAGAGTATGGTTGATAGTTGAATGGTCAATGGCCTATGGTTGAATCCTAGAAAAAGATAGCTGAACGGACAAAAAGCCTGAATATTAATATTTACGAGTAAATAAATACTACTATTTTTTCCAAGATAATCAATTTTATTCTCCAATATATTCAAAATGGATTGATCTCTATTTTTAAAAATCACACAACTCCTCTTATTTAAGATAAGCCCGAAGAGAAACGAATTTGTTTAAAATTTGACATGATTTAAAAAAAAATAAAGTCATTTTTTCATTTTGTAAGATTTTATAAAGTCCTTTAACAATTCTATCTAATATAATGTGAGAATTAGATTGAAACCATAAAATAAAGAGAGATGTTTTTATATTATATATATATATTATTTGAATTCCAATATTATTACCATTATAAAAAAAATCACTAAAATCCCTGAGGTAGCTGAATCCTCTAACATGGGTTTCCCTAGTAGATAATGGTAAAACAGACAGCAGATATGGTATCAAGATGCGAATCTCTATAAATGAAGAAATATTTGTTTTCTTGGCACAAGTTGCATTAGAGTTTTATATATTAGGATGATATTTTGGCACGATATAAATATACGTCTGAAATTAATAACACTCATTGATTTCACCTTTAGTTATGCAATTTAGCCCAATAATAAGTTAGTTTTCATATTCATCATAGGTTTTTACCAATATTTAACCTATTTAAATATTAAACTTTACTCCAATAAAGAGTAGGTGTAAGAAGGTATCATTGTATCCACTGCGTAATATACTAATTACTTCCATAACAGTCTAATTTGCGTATTCCGCCTAGGTTTTCACAATATGTGACTTAAATAAGTATTAAATTTTACTCCCATATAAAGAGTAGGTATGAGAACTATCATCGTATCAACTGGTAATATACTAATCAATACTCTCAATACGATTAGTTATTTATTTAATTTTTGACAACATACTTGTTGGAGATATCGGTTTTGATTTTCATTCGAAAAAGGGTACCGTTGCAATGTTAATCATTTTGTAAACTCAACAGAATTTGGTCAAATATTCCAAGGGTCCAGGGGAAACCGCAGGAAGGTGTGGTCGGACTCCTCCCCTCAGCAACATAGTGTATCCCTCAATTGTCAATATTACAATAATGATTTTATTAGATATCGAAGCTATTTTATAGACGCGTATGATTATTTTAAGAATAAAACACTTTTCTACTGCCCTTACTACAATGAAAAATAATGGGAGGGCCTAGCTCATCAGTGCTGAACCTTCCCAGCGGTTTCGCCAGTTTAACCTACTACACCGCTGTTATATTGCATATTTATGATTTTCTTTTATACTGCTAATGATGCTAGGCTTTTGGAATAGGTATTTTAAATAGACTATCGAAATAAGCTTTAAGGACAGTAGAAATACATACTATTATAAATAATATAATAGGCTTCGAGCAATCGCTCTTCCGAAAATATAAAATTGAATCTTTTATTATAACAAATAGTTTATAACAATAAAAATGCAATATAACAGCGGTAATGTAGATTGAAATGACGAAACAGCTGGGCGGGTTCACCACTGATAAGCCAGGCCCTCCCATTTATTTTTCAGTGCAGTAAGGCCAGTAGAAATTGTTTAATTTTTAAAAGAATCATACGCGTCTATAATAGTTTCGATTTTCTCATAATAAATGGCGCGCTAATGTATGATAATGATTTTATTGATACTAGGTTATGCTGAAATAGTCTTAGTTGGTAGAAACGGATGCTCTGTAAATATTGAGGAAAGAATTTTAAACCTTTTTCCATATCCGTCTCAAATGAACTTCACTGTAAACTTTATGTTCTTCTTCTCTCTTTCTTCTTCTTTGTGAAAATCAAAAGGATATTGCTACGCTAGGTTGTTTTTTAGTAGGTTTGTCAAACTTAATTTTTGGGTGTCGGTGGAAGGATGGTCTAAACCGTTGGTTTAAGACAGCTACGACCCGGGTTCGATTCCCGCGTTGGGCACTTTTTTTTCTGAAAAAAAAATCTCAAATTTCCTCCGATTCTTGCAAAGGTCTAACCCCACCAGCGAGTGCAAGTGACCAAATGGGGTTTATGTCATGTGTAGACATGTGGTGAACTTACAGTAAAAGCAGTCGCCTACTTCTACCCACCATGATTATCATGTCATGTATCACATGTACTATGAATAAGTAAAACATAATTCTTATTTTTTTACAGACTCGAATTAAGTATTTTCCCGAATAAGTTTCCATTAATAAACATCATGGAGAAAAGTTAAAATAGAGAAATTACCTTTTCACAAGTAGTTAGATTTATTTTCCTCCTCGTAGGTGATGGTGCAAAGTCTTCTCGTCGATTTTTTCTACTAGAAATTGGTGATTTGACGTAGGACAGTGTTGTAAATAAATATTATAATTTAGAGAGAGAGAAGTATCAGTCAATAAAAATATGCGGATTAAACAAGCCCCTGCTAGAGAAATATTCAATATTATACGATACATCACCCAAGTTATTTCTGTAAGGCGACTTGCTCAACTCTTCGGATTTCAAAAAAATAAAATCCTGTGGGGGTCGAACTAGCCTCAATGGTGCACTCAGTCCTAACGACCAGAGCAAACGCATTTTAATTCCATCTTTCTCGATGGTGTTAAACTAGTGAATCATCAGAGGTCCACAGAGACCTTGAGAGGAACAGTAAAATATACGAATTATTTCTATCTTCATACCTCTCTCTAACTCCGCCTTTGCCGGTCCCAAGCCTGGATGAAAAAGGAGGAGGAGGAACTGTAACAAGCTCACTAAAAAACCTGGGCTCAACTGGCCCGGCTGATATTACCCTGTAAGGGCTCCTAATCCAGGGATACAGGATGAGCAGCTTTTGTACTCCATGTTAGGAGCGGCTGCACATGGCGTCTGTTCCTCATGCCAGAGGCGGCCATTTCTTTTGGAGCTAAGTCGGCCTGCCACTGAGTAGTGCTCCCAGTCTTAATGACAAAGGCAGATGCATTCTACTTCACCCAGTCATGATGGTTGTCAAACAGACACCATCAACAAGCTCTACAAGCTTGACACCCTAATATGATTGAGTGGAGATAAGAAAGAAGAAGAAGAAGAAACCTCTCTCTCTCTTCTTTCGAAAGGTTTATCGTAATTAGTTGAAAGTATTCGGAATCTTTAATCCTTGTCCTTGATTCATCAAGAGGAAGACACAGAGTTTCATATAAGAATAACAAATGTGTAAAAAATATTAATCTAGAAAATATAGTCTAAATATTTTTAGTTATACGGAACAATGTCTGTATATTTATATGCGATCACAAATCATCCATAAACGTTCATTCTAAAGATCGGCAACCAACCTAAGTGACCGCTTTGAAGACATTTCAAATTATACAAGAAGAACTAACCTTATCTTTAATCACAGATAACCTCCGGAAAGATAGACATCATTTGTTTGAGGTGGTCTCTCATGGGAGGTTAAATTGTTTATAAGATTCGCCTTGTCGCCACCAGAATCTATTTAGTAACAATTTTGAGTTTGGATATTACAATACAACAAATAATACCTAGGTCTTGAGTCTGAGATAGTTGAAATTCTATGAGACTCCGCCTAAATAGAATGGCTACCCTATAAGTGGCCTCTCATTGTAGACGATCCTCCTATCTCAATTACTTTCACTTTCCATTCAAAAGATTGGGTTCAATTATCAGTCAGAAATCAGGGATTTTTCTGTTTCTATAGTCAAATTTGTTTTAACACCTGTCAAAACCCTTTTTTAAAATTATATTTCTAAATTTTATTCAAAGCTTCATCAGCATTCTAAAAAATAAACTCAGAATAACATATCTTGCACTTGGTCTGACATATATTTCAGAATGTATATCATTTTATTATTTTTATTGTCATTATTTTTAAGGAGAAATACTAATTCACAGCTATATTGGACTTTTTATGATATTTGTGTAAATAATATTTATTTCTTGTATAATTTATTACTCTAAAATTTAAATTTGAATAACTTTCACTCTCTCTCTAAAACTATAAATAATTTGTATATATATGTAAAACTATGTACACAAAATAGATTAAACATTTATACGCAAATATCCACGTAGGATATAGCGTGTGTTTTGTAATAAATAAATTAAAAAAAAACAAGTATGAGAAATCCGGCGTTATATAGGCGAATGAAGAGTGGTTTATGCCTAAAATTTGAAACTTCCTCAAGTTTGGTTCATTAGTGTATTTATAGTTAATTTCACCTTCTAGATAAATCACAAAGGTTGGAAGTTTTAAATCTATTGAAAGAGCAATCAACTGAGCCCGCCTGTTCTTGTATAAAAACGGTGGTAATCTCTATCATTAGTGGCATTGCCAAACTGCTGTTTTACCTTTGTTTGACTTTAGGGGAATCGATATTGCTTGTCACGTGACCCCTGCATGTCTACAGTATTATCGTGAAATGTTAGGACATCAAAATACTAGTTTTGTTACTCGAATTATATTTCCATCTTACATTTAGTGCTCACCCACATGACCTCGAAGTTGGACAATTCTTGATTTATATTCTTACCATTGATGGCTATTTTTAGTGTCATTTTTACTGTGGTAAATATTGCATGCCAATTCATTCCGTGATATATAATTATAAATCTAAAGATATTGGAAAACACATAATAATGAAAATGAGAAATTTACAATTGTTCTTTCTAATTATAAATTATGTCTGGTTTTTAATTCTTACAAGCGGGTTCAAATCTTCCTCAGGCCTACTGTATAAATCAGTAAAATATGATTCTTTAGAATACACGGTAGGATCAAAAAGTTCCCGAACTTTTAAGAAATGTAAAATCAATTTTACTGCAAAGAACAAAGCCTAAACTATAATTTAATTTAGCAACGCCAGTAAGGTATATACAGTAGGCATATTTTTATTGTTAGTATTTAGCTCGCGTCGGTTTCTGCAATGTCATCATTTGAGCAAAGGGCAAATATTAAATCTTGAGTAGAATTAAAAAGGTCTTTCACAGAGACATTAGCATTAATGAATGAAGCCTATGAAGATGAAAAATTGTCACGAACGCAAGTTTATTTCTGGTTTAAACGTTTTAAAGATTGCCCTAAGAGCATTGCAGATGATTCAAGGTCAGGTCGGCCATTGACGTCAACAACGGATCGCAATATTGGACAGGTACGTGATTCAATTGTTGCTGATAGAAAAATTACTATTGATAATATATCACAAATACTTGGAATTTCGTATGGTAGTTGCCAAAATATTATTACGGAACATTCAAACGTGAAAAAACTTTGTGGTTATTTTGTCCCACGAAATTTAACAGATCAACAAAGAGAAACCAGATTATTAATTTTCAAAGATTTAATTGAAACTGCAAATAATGATTCTGAATTTTTAAAAGCAAAAATAACTGGTGATGAATCACACATCTTTTTGATCCAAAAACAAAAAACAATCACTCGAATGGCACACACAAAGTTCTCATAGGAAGAAGAAAGTTCGTTCCGACAAGTCCAAAGGAAAAGTAATGCTTGTAGTCTTTTTCGATTAGCAAGGACTTGTCTATTATGAATTTATTAAAAAGGGGGTTACTATTAATAAACAGACATACAAAGAAATACTTGTGCGCCTTCGTTATGCGATAAGAAGAAAAAGAAACCAACTCTTTAAATCAAAACAGTGGAAATTGCTACATGATAATGACTCTGCTCATAGAGCCATTATTGTTCAAGACTATTTAGCCAAACACTCTGTATCTGTCTTGCCGCATCCTCCTTACTCTCCTGATATCGCCCCATGTGATTTCTTCTTCTTTCCAAAACTTAAAATGACGTTAAAATGGAGGGGCTTTTCGTCGTCATCAGAAGTAATTCAAAATGCGACGGTAGAGCTAAACAAGCTTAGAAAAATTGACATCGAACTAGCATTTCGAAATCTTTTTTCACGCTGGAAAATATGTGTAGATATCCAAGACTCCTATTTTGAAATATTTGATTTTCAAATTACTATACTATGAATAAATAATTAATTAAAAAAAAAGTTCGGGAACCTTTTGATCCTATCTTGTATATCAATTTTATAAAGTTGTCCCAAAAGTTCGTGTTTTTCTTAAAACATTGTGTTTCTTATTATTTGGCGAAAATTATTATTACAGCGAATACATAATAATAAATGATACAATTACTATATAAATAATACGAATACAAAGCAATAACGTGCCATCTATACGTGTAAAATGAAAGGATTTAAAAGCGCGAATGTTTCTTTTATAATAATACAAACTTCTACTGTCCTTACTGCGATGAAAAAATATATTGGGAGGGCTTGGCTCATCAGTGGTGAACCCTCCCAGCGGTTTCGCCAATTTAATCCACCAGACCGCTTCTCGGAGCTCTAATACTGTATTGGATCATTCTGCTTTTATATGCTACACTGAAGGATGGAATCTTAGAAATGGTTTTCAAGTAAACTATGGACATAAGCTTATAGGACAGTAGAATTACATTTAAATATTTGCATCGAGCAATGCTCTTCCGCAATCTATAAATACAAGGTCAGTTAAGCATAAATTAACACAAAGCAATAACGCGCCATCTATACGTATAAAATAAAAGGATTTAAAAGCGCGAATGTTTCTTTTATACATAATACAAAATTCTACTGTCCTTACTGCGATGATACAGTATTAGAGCTCTGAGAAGCGGTCTGGTGGATTAAATTGGCGAAACCGCTGGGAGGGTTCACCACTGGTGAGCCAAGCCCTCCCAATATATTTTTTTCATCGCAGTAAGGACAGTAGAAGTTTGTATTATTATAAAAGAAACATTCGCGCTTTTAAATCCTTTTATTTTATATTAAATAATACGAATACATTTTACATAATGGCGAATAATATTGGTATTTATATTTTTTTGCAAGTGTTTACGAACTTCTGGGACAACCTTGTATTTACCATACGTACCAATGATACACTTTCATGAATTTGAATAATTAAACATGAGGTTTATATTATAAAATATATATACTATAAGAACGTGGAGGGATAATAAAGCTTCTCAAACAGTCTTGTCCAGACGAAGAATATGGGGCAGGTTTAGCCATACAAAATAATTGGAAAATTGAACTATTTTATTTAAAATGAGTATATTTAAATATAAATGTATTATAAATTTGTGTTCAAATATACGTATGTGTTTATATGTAAGTACATAACTACGTAAATTTAATATTATGGAACTTTGATATATGAAAAGGTAGTACAAATGTGAAATTTTATTGGGATAAGTTGGATAAATTAAGAAAAAGGCATCTCCTTATTGTGCAACTGAAAGTTGCTGATGGCTTGCGTCATCTGTCGGTGTATGTGGCTAGGTTTTCTTGATTAATCAAGAATGGGTGTTTGGCCAATTCTGGAATAATTGGAAATCAACGAATAATTGACATTTATTCCGACATATAGCGCAAGCCATAAGCAACTTTTACTTATACGATGAAGATATTTGATATAAGAGCTAAAATAATTTAAAAAATAGTTTTTCACTTTCTTTCACAGATCCGGTTGAGCCATTTTACATGTAAATTTGATATATTAGTCATATTAGAATTTCTGAAAATCACAGTTTTCACATGTTGAATAATTTTCTCGTACACTGTAATGATTAACCGACTCAGAGTTGGCCTGGAAAGAGTAAACGTTCTAAAAAACCCTTCGATTTCAATATTAATATTATCATATATGTTTATTTATATTTTCAAATACAATATACAAAATCTAAACCAAAATCATTAGATTATAAGCAAACTTCACTTCAAAAATGATAGACACTATTTCAATACAAGCTAAAACAGCAAACTAACAAATATAATTAGTTTAAAATTGTGTTTATATATTTATAATAATTCACATAAATAATCTCAACGTCTTTTTGAGAATATTTTGGGAGCTTTCTGATATTGTTCTTTCTCAAATTGTATAACAAAAATTTCCTTTTGTGGGTTTATACACAATAGATTAAAGCATAGATTAAAACATCAAAAATAGTACACAAAAAATAAAAGAACAAAAAAAAAAGAAACAAGAAGTAAGTAAAAATAATACGCAAGTTCTTATATTTGCATTATAAGTGCAAATCTCAACCTCAACCTGCAAACACAAACAACATTATTGACTCTATTGACTCATCCATTGATGACACAGACAGACGCAGACACAATAAAAGGTCTCAAGCTTTACAATCTTGATACCGTGACATGATTGAGTAGAGATAAGAAAGAAGACGAAGAAGAATAATATTCCAGCGTTGATCAGAGCGGACCGCGGCTCCACACGTATGAGAGATCATTTAACACGAAGAAAGAACATCGCGAATGTTTTAAGCGTTTCCACACCACTCTCCAGGAAAGAATCTCACGCATCAATTTTAACCCTTTTATGTACAAACATGGCCGAATTTATCCAATGAAAAAGGCACAGAAAATCAGTTTTCTAATCAAACTCAAAACATTTTTACCAGCTAACCCAAAGGCTCTAAAATGTTTGCTCGTTTCATAATTTAAGACAAAAGTTTCAAAAGGTATCCTTCAAAAAAAAAAAAAAAACCTCAACTATTTATAAATATCTTCCGATTGTCCTGTAAGAAATTTTCCTTTGGCAGGAGGGCAAAAACTCACGGCAGCCATGTTATAAAAAAAACTGAAGAGAAGAGAAAGTAGGCATCCGGGTCGTTTCCTGAATGTGGCTTCCATCTGTCCTTCAAAAAAAAAAAACTTCATAAAACGAATCCTGCACAAACTTCCAGGAGTTACATTACCTTGAATATACATATCTAATATGCTATTGTAAACAGTGTTAAATGGGGAGAATATATGCTGTTCTGGTATAGGCTGGGCATGTAAGGAAAAATACATTGGGAACTGAAAACCTCTATACTAGCTAGTGGAGAAACTGTACTATTCTATTAATAGGTTTCCATTCAGTTCTCTCAACGCAGTATCTAAAAGCTCTTCTTAACTGTCTCTAAATGCTTTCATCCTATGGACATGTAAACCTTCTCATTGTGCATGCTGACCACTCGTACTTTGAAATTGTCAACAGAAACTAGCTTCCACATGGAAAGACCCATATAAGTTGGAATAACATCTATTGTTGGAAATAAACGTTTTCCCCTGATTTATACTATTATAAAATAAATAAAGCTTCCATGGCTAAGGTTTTTTGTTCAACTTTTTTTTTTTCAAGCTATCGGACCTGTCAGTCATTCAACAGGTGTATCACATTAATATTAACGTGATACACCTGTTGAATGACTGACAGGTCCGATAGCTTGAAAATAAAAAGTTGAACAAAAACCCTTAGCCATGGAAGCTTTATTTATTTTATAATATCTATTCTTAGGGTTAACTATCATTACCATTTCTCATTTATCGAAACTTCTGGTATAAGGTGGCTTAGGATTTAAAGAATCTTCACGGAAATACCTGAAATGAATTGTTTAACAGTCACCCTGTCTCTTTACATCGCCCTTAACCTCTCAGTTCAAGTAGAATTTCTAAAACCATCAACAAAACCTGCGTCACACACACAATCATTTTAAACGCAGTAAGTGGCAGCTTTACAGCTTTGTTTTGAGAATGTACATCACTAACTTCTCCTTTAAGGAACTTGGAACCATTGTTTATGTCTTCTGGCAACTCAGCAAAGGTCTACATAATTTCTGTCTTGTTTTCAAGGAAATCATAAGGTTACTTTACCGTACGGGAGGCAATGAAATATTCAATCTCTTTATATCATTGATTCCCAGAATCCCGTCTTAGCCCTTATTTACGAAAGGCAATAACAAAAAGCTTATCTCCCCCAGCTCTATGCAATTCTCCTTGCCATTTCTACAGGTTTTTACCACGTGTGAGTCTCCTCGTGACCTATCGTAGAGACTATAAATAATGTTTTAAATGCCTATCTCGTCTCGATTCTCTTAAAAGACATTGCACTTTACTAAATCAACGATACTGACATGATTCCCTGTATCATAAAATAGTTCCTACATATTGTCGTTAATACTCACCTTAACTATTTGCAGATTTCCAAATTGATCTCCGCCATATAAGCGTATGTTCACAACCTCAGCCCTATCTAAAATATTGCTGTTGGCAAAGATATAAGCCTGACTAGAGCAATCACTGGCTATATGCCCTAACCTACACTTAAGCGGACTTTGCTTGACTTTGCTCAACAATTTGGCAATATTTCTACCTCCCTTTTAAGGTCATTAATACACTGATCATTATTGTGCTTCATCCTATTTACACACTGGCTTCAAGCATCTTCATATCTTCTATAACACTTTTTAATTCTTGATCCCCTTCTACTAAATAAAGCCCTTTCATAAAGCTGAAACGATGTTTTACACTCCGTGGCCATGACACTGTCTGCTTTGTCTATTGATTTGACTTCACTGCGAACAGTAGCCTCTCTATTTAACCTAGAACATATTTTAGAGATAAATTCGAACAATAGGTTATCGTCAAATTTTATGTGAGTTTACTATATTTTATCACTAATTTCTAGGAAGCTTTCTTTAAAAACCATAGGTCTTTCCTCACACTCTGTTTAAGACCTATTAATTTAACACATTCCCCGCACAATACCACGTACTTTCTCAGGGTACAATATGTTCAGTTTAATAACAATAATTTCTTTCAAAAAACTGCTATCGTCACGGATACCGATCTCCTCTAAGCTCAACCTAACTTCAGGGGATAGAGTCTTGAACAATGAACAGAGCTTTAACCTTGGCATCCCATTTCCTACATAGACTTTAAGCTCGACTTCCCAGGTAAAAGATTCGAGATAAACCCCATTAAATACTGACAAGCATATAGTTCACAATCAGGATGATGTACAAAAGATATATATATCGTAAACGCCAGTAATCCAGGCAAAGCGTTGTTTGTTTACACACACAAAAAAATCCGAAGTAAAAATAGATTTTAAAATTACAAAATATTTTCTCACAATGAGTTTCTTTTTATAATATATTTTGTAATTTTAAAAGATTTTCACAATCTTATCATGAATAAAAATGGCTTTACAAAAAAAAAAAACGAGTCCACAAAAATATTTAACAACAAAAAAGAGAAAGTCTAAAAAAACACGAGTAGTTCTAAGAAAAAACAATACTTATCTTTATTCCAGTGTTGATAAGAGCGGACCGGGGCTACACATGTATGCGAGGAGGTCACCAGACACGAACCAAGCACAGAGCACGCTTTTTAAGCGTCTCAATATAACTCTCTAGGAAGAAAGAGCTCCTCGCAATATCTTTGAACTCTTTTATGTACAAACATGGCCATAATTCGCCCAATGAGTATGCTCGGGAGATCAGTTAGCTTATCAAATACAAAACTTTTTTTTTTTTCGCAGCTAACTTAAAAGCTCTAAACTTTTTATGTTTGTAAATTGATTTGACAATATAAAAGTTGCACACGCAAACTGGAAGAGGCAAAAAGGGGAATCGAATTTTCTTTATAAGTGGATAATCATATTTACATTTCTGTTTGTACATCATTGCATCTTCAATCTTTTTGTAAGTTCAGGTTCAAAAAAGGGCAATATATATATTAAAGATTTTTCCAACTAAATCATTTTTATATTCGGGAATATTAATTCATATATATTCTTTAAAAATCTTGTAAATTGAGAAAAAATGCAAATATTCAAATATAAAAAATATGAATTGTCGTATAACGTTCCTAATTCATCTTGCATAATCTCAAGAACATTTCCACACAACTAAATGGATATAATATCCACAAACTATTTTCTTCCGCAATCAAATATTTTGACGCGAGCGAATTGATTAATGAATTTGATAATGATATTGCTAAATACATTTTTTTAAAGAAAAATTTTAATGAGTTGAAAAAAAGGTACCTTTGCGTGCTGCAATGATTATTTATTGCGAATGGTAGGAATAACCCAGCCGTCAAACAGGTTCACGAATTCAGGAAAGTTTGGCTGGAAATTGTCGAGGCAGTGGAGAACAAAAGATCAAGACTTCCTTCTTACTTCGTTGGACACTCGATCTTCCTCAACAACCACCCAGCTTCTTCGTGACATCGACAATAGTCAGGTTTGGGAGTCGAGAACTCTTTCAAGTCATTTCTTGCAGAAGAAGCCTAATAACAGAAGAATAGATTTCTCAGAGAAGTATATTTGCTTTCTGGCCATTATAGGTTTGTTTTATAACAATTATAGAGATATTTAAATACCGTTAAATGAGCACAGAGATGAATCGTACATAGTCAAATATTAGGATGTAAATAATTTCTTTCTATTAGTAAATTAAATTTATTGCCCTCTATCGTTAAAATTTTACACAAATAAATTTACTGGCAATGCGTTTCTTTTTTAAATCTCTACAGACCTTACTGCAATGATATGATTTAATGAATGAGAGGGCTTGGCTCATCAGTAGTGAACCCTCTCAGCGGTTTCGCCAAATTAATCTCTAGACCGCTCTACTATTGTATTAGACTGGTTTTATTATATACCCTGCATTTTCTATGGAAGGCAGCTAAATGGTGTTTAGTGAACTATGGACATAAGCTTATAGGTCTGTAGAGGTACATACATATAAATTTCAAGGTATTGCATCGAGCAAAGCTCTTCCGCGCAAAACATGTTTTCATAACCATTATATATTAGTAAATTAAATTTATTGCCCTCTATCGTTAAAATTTTACACAAATAAATTTACTGGCAATGCGTTTCTTTTTTAAATCCCTACAGACCTTACTGCAATGATATGATTTAATGAATGAGAGGGCTTGGCTCATCAGTAGTGAACCCTCTCAGCGGTTTCGCCAAATTAATCTCTAGACCGCTCTACTATTGTATTAGACTGGTTTTATTATATACCCTGCATTTTCTATGGAAGGCAGCTAAATGGTGTTTAGTGAACTATGGACATAAGCTTATAGGTCTGTAGAGGTACATACATATAAATTTCAAGGTATTGCATCGAGCAAAGCTCTTCCGCGCAAAACATGTTTTCATAACCATTATATATTAGTAAATTAAATTTATTGCCCTCTATCGTTAAAATTTTACACAAATAAATTTACTGGCAATGCGTTTCTTTTTTAAATCTCTACAGACCTTACTGCAATGATATGATTTAATGAATGAGAGGGCTTGGCTCATCAGTAGTGAACCCTCTCAGCGGTTTAATAGTAAATTTATTTGTGTAAAATTTTAATTTCTTTCTATATTCTGCATCAACAGAAAAATACACCTTTATATATTAAGTATAATAGACCTGCTAGAGAAATATCACATTGAGGAAATTTAACTTATTTTAATGAATTTATGGAATTATAATTATTTTGACGCTTGAGGAAATTTTCATAGATATTACTTTCATGCCTTTCTGGTTTTTGTTTTATAACAAATTTAAGTATGTAAACACACAACCGTTATACAAGCGCAGAGATGAATAGTACATTGTCAAACTCTAGTATATAATTTTTTCTGAATTCTTCATCAACAAAATAATGAATCAAAAATAGCCAAAGAGGTATAGCAGCCTATACGTTTAACCCATTATAGGCTCAAATGAATATTAAAGCTGTTGAGGAAGTTTTTATAGATAATATTTCTTCTGGCAATTATAGGTTTTATTTTATAGCAATTAGAAATATGTGAACACCGTTATATGTGCACAGAGTTGAATCGTATATAGTCAAACTCTAGTTATGTAAATAATTCATTTCTCAATTCTGCATCAACAGAAGAATAGACCTTTATATACTACGAATAATAGACTTGTCAAAGAAATGTTGTAGCCTGAAGGCTTAACTCATCTGGCTCATGAATTTAAATCTGTTAAGGATGTTTTATAGGAATAGTTGCTTTTTGGCTATTCTGGTTTTCATTCAATATCATTTTGAAATATGTAAACACCGTTATATTTGCGCACAATGAATCCTACATAGTTACAAACTCTAGTATTAAAACAAATTGTTTTCTCAATTCTGCAACAACAGAAGAATAGACCTAGTATCAGTATCATAAGTATCACAGCTTGGAAGCTTAAGCCATTATACTCATATTAATTTGATTCTGTTGGGGATGTTTTTATAAATGATATTGCTTCTGGCCATTATGGTTTTCATTCAATAACAATTTGAAATATGTAAACATACTTATATGTGCGCAGAATGAATCCAAAATAGTCAAACTCTAGTATGTAAATATTTTTTAAAATCAATTCTGCATCAACAGAAGAATAGACCTGTCAAAGAGGTATCGCAGCCTAGAAGCTTAATCCATTAAGCTCATATGAAATTAACGCTAATGAGGAAGTTTTTATAGATGATATTGCTTTCTGGCTATCTGATTTTTATTAAATAATATTTTAAAAATATGTAAACACCGTTATATGTGCGCAAAATCAATCCTAAATAGTCAAACTTTAGTATGTAAATATTATTTTATAAATTCTGCATCAATAGAAGTATAGACATGCCAAATAAATGTCGATGCCTTGCATTTCAACCCATTTGTCTCATTAATTTAACGCTGTTATGGAAGTTTTTATATATATTATATTGCTTTCTGTCCATTATGATTTTCATTCAATAACAATTTGAAATATGTGAACATCGTTATATGAGCGTAGATATTAATCGTACATACTCTAGTACGTAAATAAACCGCAGGTAGGTAGATATCTGTATTTTATGGAAGATACATTGCTATAGGCCAGTTGAAGGGCTTTTTTGACCCAAAGTTACCCAAGCAGAATTTTTTAAACGAAACTTGCCGCATTTGAACAGAGTATTTTATCGAAATTTTCAATCAATTAAAATTTGTGATAACCTAAGCTTGTAATTGTCATACTGAAATGTTTGGCTTGTGGACCATACCTTTGCTACATTGAAGATATTCTTCGTCTCCCGAAAGCTCTTGACTCTATACTTCCTATAACGTTCAGACAATCCCGATGGCAGTGGTAGAGTAATATACAAGTTTCGGTCAATAAATAATGAACAATCAGTGATAAAACTTTTTATATTGATAAACTAGAAAAAACTGACGCTCTGTTTATAAGAACATCTCTTAAAACCTCTCTATATATTAGAATCATTCACTTTTACAACTTGCAAAAGAATTTGGAAAAGCGCTATATCCATTTCTCCGAACTACCCTGTTAAGCTTGAAGCTGAATTGCATCACATAAAAAGTTTTAGCATGTAAAAAAAACTTTGATATTTCAAATAAGTAGGAGTCTGAGTGTGCCAGATCAGGGCTGTATGCAGAGTGAGGCATCAAAGTCTACAGATCCACTGCAATTTTCACCAGTCGGGTGCGCCGTGTGAAGTCTCTCATTATCTGATGAAATTTATTAAGGAGTTTTTAAGTTGGGTCTTTTTTTAATTGCTATTTTTAGATTTTCTAATGATTTACAATATTTTTCCTTGTTGATTGAAGTTGCTCTAGAAAAAGACTCCGTGAAATCTAAACAAATCTCTTTCCGCGAATTCGCATAATTTCTCCTGTTAGAGGTTTCTCGCACCCATTTTGAACATAATTTTAATATCCAATATCATGAATTAGTTTAATAACACTTTGTTTGGACAGAATAAACAGATAAATAATACAGATTCCCCTTTCTTCAAAACGTCAATTGGATTCAATCATTGCGGTAAATTTTCCTTGTGTTCGCTCATCAAATGAGTCGCTACTGGTTAGAAAAGATGGGTTGATATCTGTTTCAAATAATTGACAAATGTTCTTCTTTCATACATCATTGTATTATTATTATCCCTAGTACAGGACAAGCATGATTAATAAGGTGGGCAGTAGTAAGCGACTGCCTTTTATTACTAGTACACAACATGATTACCAACGTGAAAATCAGTTAGACTATTGCACTTACAAGTGTACCAGAGAAACACATTTGTTTACTTGCACTCGATAGTGGGGTTGGACTTTTACAAGAAACGTTGGCCATTTGAACATATTTGTAATTAGAAAAAGGTTCCCAATGCAGAATTCAATCCCTGGTGGTAGCGGTCGAAAACCAACGGTTTAGACCACTAGTACATTGACCCCACACATCGTTTTAAAACATAATATTGATATACATAAAAAGTCATTTAATTCCCGAAGTTGCGGAGACTCGGCTTCCTCAGGGGGGGGGGGGGGGGGGGGGGGGAAACGAGTTCTTAAATTCACACATCTAATTATTTACATAACTCTGTAAACTACACGGTGTCAAATGATTGTCACCAATGTTCTCCTACATCTCTCTGCAGCAGGAGTAATGGACGGTACAAACCTTGGCTTTTTTATGGCCAATTATAGATTTCCCTTTACGATACGATAAACTGCTTAATGGTGTCGCAACGGAAGGCAATGTTTTTGAAGGAAGAAATTCCTTTGTTGTCTCTTTTCCTTTACACCATAGATTTATCAAAATTCCTCTATGGATATATCTTAACCCTCATGTTTCACATAATGGAGAAAGAATTAATGGCGTCCTTGGAGATCAACTAGAATATCGATATATCCGGTATATATTTTGACTTGGTTGATCGCCTATTTTCTTCTAGGAGAGCACTTCTCTAATATATTTATCTCTTCTATCATTTATTCCTTGTCTATTTTTTACTATTCCTCAATGTATTGCAATCTCTCTGAAAACAATCGCTATGTGATCCGTTTACAAACTAAATCGACCAACTCCACTTTTCGAATTTTCAAAGTTTTTAGTGTCAAAGAATTTTATTGAGTTCTAGCTTTTTATTTGTATAACAATTATAAGGTTAAGAGAAAATGTTTTTATCACCTGCGGAATATGCAAAGAGGATGCGTCAATTTATTGCGTCTACTTTGAAAATATGCTAATAATAGCACCCAGTCTCAAACAAAACACGTTCTACAGGAAGGATGCCACTAGGAAAACTGGAACTCCGGTCTCTAATACGTTACTGTTGGAGGCGACACCTCTCAACAAGTGACAATAGAAATTTGCGAAGCCGAAGGAAAGGAAAGACTAACCCATATAACTGTATCTAATTGGTACAGACGCTTCAAATCAGGTAACTACAGCCTTGCAGGTCAAATCCGTACAGGACGGCCAACGACGTTGAAAGCTGAAAATCTCCGGGCCACGTTCCGGGCATCGGGTAGCCGGGAACCTGGAAGCCTCGCTTAATGTCAGATAAAGGACCATCGTGGATCACCTGCATCGTTTGGATTACGTTCACACACAAAAAAAAACCTCGTCAAGAGCGCCATGAGCTGACTACAGAACAGCCACAGCAACTTTTGGACCTTTGCCGCCAGCTGCTTGAAAACCCACGGGACGATCGTTTTTGGAAACGTATCGTGACGATGGACAAGAAATGGGTCTGCCTGGTGAACCGTCACAAACGATGGGTTGCACAAGGCCAAGAGTTGCCATCTGTCACCAGCCATGATCGCTTTGCCAAAACGGTGATGATATCGGTATGTTGGAACTTCGAGGGTGTCCTTCATTTCGAGTTTGTCCCGAATGGACGATCCGTAGACTCCGATCTGTGCCGTGGGCAGCTGGAAATGGGTCTACACCAAGTTAAAAGAGGAATATCCATAACTGATTCGCTGTAAACGCGTATTGCCTCAAACAAATAATCCCAGACGGCAAGGAAAAGGCGGGAGAAGCTTGCAGCACTTGATGACGTTGAAGTACTGCCACACCCTGCATACAGCCCTGAAGCCGCCTCGTCGACTACGGTTTTTTCTTCCCATGGAACATGCATTTCGGGGACGTCGACACTAGATGAGGCTGGAGTCATAGCACCTTGGACAAATCCGGTTACTTGCAATTAGGTTGCAAACCATTATATATAATGATAGCCTGTATTTTAAGGAATGATTTTCATTATCTTCTCAATAAATAGCTTCCAGGACTCCTGCTGCTGGAATGCCCACTCTTCTTCACCGCTAGACAACAGACAATAAATAATGTTCTAGATCTATATCAATTTGTAAATAGCAGAGAGAATTATCATAGGTTTAACTATTTTTTGTAAATATATTTATGATTATCTTTCAAACCTGAAAGGTGTAGGTTCCTAATATATATTATTATTTCTATTTTTATTTCGATTACTTTTTCTTGTATGATATGTTTATAACTATTTTTGTTTAAAATAATGTAAATCGACGCAATTATCCCTAGCCGGGATATCGCATTTTGTGTGTTGAAATAAAAATATATATAAATAGCTTCAGTGAAATCGTATTTGTCTTCTCCTGTTGGCTTTATATTCGGATTTTTTCCGAGTGTTAAATAGAATTTTGGCCAGCCTAGTATTTTCCAATCATATTGATTAACATCACTAAAACGACAAATTTAATCACCGCCTTGTTGTACAGACGTTCTGTAACTCAAAGTCCATCAGAATGTGAAAGTTACCTACTGAAACGTCGGGTCAACAATAAATAAGTTATACATACGTTGATGAAACGCTATGTTCTTTTTTTTCAAGAAACTTAAAACCAGAAAATTATCTTTACAAATAGATTTTAGGTCAAAGAGTTAATACACTCATGGATAATACTCAATAGAATGTCTGAGGTCGTTGGTCGTATGTTTTTTTCAAGGAGAGGAGGGAATTTTGTTCATACTTGGTTATCTCGTATATCTTCAATAAAGGATCTTCAATCACTTTGTATCAAAGATACCTCTTTCAGAGATATTGTCTGAATCCTGATATCTATATTAATAAAATGGAAATTTCATAAGTTGTGTTCGCTAACAACTTTCGTTACAATTCATCAATTTCGACCAAATTTTCAACATTTATGTAAAACGAGATGGAGCAGGTTTTGCTTAACATCAAAATATTTTTCCTAACTTTAACATGCGTAACTTCGCTGTTATCGATTAAATACAAAAAAAAAAATCAACAGAGTTAATTTTATTTATATATAAATACAAAAAAAAACAGAGTTAATTTTTTTACATACTAGCTAATAATCTCAATCTAAAAAAATATTCAAAACAAGCAATTTTAAGATAACACCATATGTAAAACACTCGGCCAAGAAAACAACAACGATATTACATCTTTCTCACATATTCACACACAATCTTGATTAATAATATAATATAAAAAGCCAACAATGAATAATGAATGTAAGATAAAAAGCCAACAATGAAGAGTAAATATGATATAAAAAGCCAACAATGAAGAATGAATGTAAGATAAAAAGCCAACAATGAAGAGTAAATGTAATATAAAAAGCCAACAATGAAGAATAAATGTAATATAAAAAGCCAACAATGAAGAATGAATGTAAGATAAAAAGCCAACAATGAAGAGTAAATATGATATAAAAAGCCAACAATGAAGAATGAATGTAAGATAAAAAGCCAACAATGAAGAGTAAATATAATATAAAAAGCCAACAATGAAGAGTGAATGTAAGATAAAAAGCCAAAAATGAAGAGTAAATGTAATATAAAAGCCAACAGGGTGAATGTAAGATAAAAAGCCAACAATGAAGAGTGAATGTAATATAAAAAGCCAACAATGAAGAATAAATGTAAGATAAAAAGCCAACAATGAAGAGTGAATGTAAGATAAAAAGCCAACAATGAAGAGTAAATGTAATATAAAAAGCCAACAGAGTGAATGTAAGATAAAAAGCCAACAATGAAGAATAAATGTAAGATAAAAAGCCAACAATGAAGAGTAAATATAATATATTATATTATCATTATTATCATAATATTCTATGTGTTCCCGAATATTATTATCAATAATATTCGTTAGGCAAACTTTCACTCGGTTAAAACCCGGGCGAAGCCGGGTACACATCCGCTAGTACATACTAAAATGTACAACTTCCTCAAGTTTTGCCCATGAATATGAATTATATATTTTAAATCAATTTTAAAAAGAATGATATTGAATTGTGATAAAAACACGTTGAAAAAAAAATATATATCGAGAGAAACCCTAATTCATTCATTTATGGCCTTCACGAATTTCAGGTTTTAATGCCAGTAGGTCTGCATATATAGACCAGTATGTCTGTAAAATGTAGATCTACCTTTGTTTTTATCATACAGGTGTGTGTAACTGTTGATGAATCTTTCGAAATTGAATCCACTCAACCATCGTTTGTCTGTTTGAAAAACTCTGAATCACTAACAGACAGAGAGTTGTTGATCTAACAATTACACATATAAAAAAACAATGCAGAGTTAATTGCCTAATGATTCCAATTTTACCATTATCGAGTAATAGGCGGAAAAAGCCAATACATTTATTTCACCTGATGATTGGTTCAGTGAACAAGATGTTTAAAAAGTGAAATCTACTGAGAACTGGTGGTTTATACATGAAGAAAAATAAATTTCCGATCGTACAACTGGAAGATATGATAGCTACGATTAGGGAATTCCGTTAGAATGGCGCAATGGATTTTTTCCATAATCATTATAAAATAATATTGTCATGATAGAAAAATAGTCACCGGAAAAGGAAAGTAGAAAAGAGCATTATTCTTCAGAGTACAAAGGAACAGGCTCCTCGAAAATTGAAGATACATAAATTTAAATATAGCAATGACAATCCAATCTATACAAATACACCTAACAAAATCTAAAACACAAAATTAGGAAACTAACATAAGTTAAATAAACTATCCTAAAATATTATCACGGCAAAGAAGACAAGCATTCCAAAAGTTTAAGTTAAAAATAATCAATTAACAAAATCTTTAGAATGCAAAACTTGGTAATAATTTTACAAGTGATACCACAAGAATGGTAAAGGGTAGCGTCGTAGCTAAATACTTTAGTTAATAAACTAAAAACAGAGCATTAATAGGTACAATGATAATTCAGAGACAATATTAATAACAGAATTTTATGAGGGTTGCTATTGAATTGGAGAAAAAACCTTTGATAAAGAAAAATAAATAATCGAAACCCTAATTCAAACATTTATGGTCTTCACGAAATTGCGGATTTTAATGCTAGTAGGTCTGCATAGATAGACCAGTATATCTGTAAAATGTAGACCCACCTTTGTTTAATCCTACAGGTGTGTATAGCTGATGATGGATCTTTTGGAATTAAATACACTCGGCCATCGTTTGTTTGCTTGAAAAATTTCACAATCACTAATTATTTAATCGACAAATTTGTTTATTTTTTTTATAATTCCTAAATTATATATGTTATGATTATTTTTTGTTAGATAAGGCTTGATAAGACAAAGGATCTATGATATAAAGGGTTGAGATGCAGTCGTGATAAAAAAAAAGATAATTATTTACCGTCAAGTAGCTTTTATTTTCAATTACTTGAGGAAAGATTACACATTAGGTATTTTCACATTATATAGAATTTATAAAGTTAACCCTATATTAGTGATTTAAAAGGATAGATATGTTAACTACGCATATTTACAACAAAACTATACAACATATACTGTATATACACATATGCATTGAGACCTAATGTTTCATTGCGATATTTAATACTGAATTTATACTAAAAAATGATAAATAATATTGATGTGGAGTAGTTATGCATTTTAATAATATTGGGACGTGTTGAATTCACGCGCGTGAAGCAATGAAGCAGACGTCCACTCAATGATAAATGACAATTTGTTTAAGTGAAGA
This sequence comes from Cordylochernes scorpioides, assembly GCA_030710605.1. Taxonomy (NCBI): domain Eukaryota; kingdom Metazoa; phylum Arthropoda; class Arachnida; order Pseudoscorpiones; family Chernetidae; genus Cordylochernes; species Cordylochernes scorpioides. Next base: position 19,994,315 of record CP092872.1, on the reverse strand, counting down.
TAAAGGAGGTTTTTATAAGTTAAATAAATGTTAATAAGTTCAAATAAGATAAATACTGATTTGTAAGACATAGTATTTTACCACTTAGATCTCACAAGAGCATTACATTGCTAAAACTAAAAGATATCTATAGATCAAATCTTGAAACCGCTGAGAAAATTCATAACTAATAATATGTCCCCCAAGAAATTTGGTTTGCCTTGGTTTTATATTGGAAAGAATCTTGTTTGGTTAGCGCTCTAATTTTGTAGAGATATGATTAGTAAAAATGGGAAATTTTACGACTCAAGTAAAGAAATGTCGTATGCCAGCATTGTTAATTAGACACACCCTACTAACATAAGGACGTGAGATTAAGAGACTGACACCAGCTCTTTGAGGAAAAGACGTTTTTATCATTGGTGTGACATTGTATCGTTGCCATGACGTTGTTATATGGGATAACGTCGTTGTACCATTGAAGTGCCATTGTTGTGACTTATTATGACATCGCTGTAAGGAGTTGTATTATGCGGTTGTAGGACCATTGTTTTGCCATTGTATCGTTGCCATAACGATGTTATATGGGATAACGTCATTGTACCTACCATTGAAGTACCATTGTTGTGACTTATTCTGACATCGCTGTAGGGAGTTGTATTATGCTGTTGTAGGACCATTGTTTTGCCATTGTATCTTTGCCATGACGTTGTTATATGGGATAACGTCGTTGTACCATTGAAGTTCCATTGTTGTGACTTATTCTGACATCGCTTTAGGGAGTTGTATTATACTTTTGTTGAACCATTGTTGTGCCATTGTTTCGTTGCCATGACGTTGTTACATTGTCATAACGTCATTGTACCATTGAAGTGCTAGACTTATACCTGCATTGTTTTATTCTGTTGTTGGAGCATTGTTGTGTCATTGCATCTTGTGATAAATATTTGCTTCATTTTAATTTCGTTGTGCCGTTTCAGAAATATTGCTGTACCTATTTCAACATTAGCGTAGAGTGTTGTATTATGCTGTTTTTGGACCATTTTTGTGTCATTGTATCGTTACCATGACGTTGTTGTTTCATTTTCCTAACGTCGTTGTACCATTGTAGCACCATTGCTATGACTTATTCTACATTACTGTAGGTAGATGTATTGCGCCGTTGTTAGACCATTGTTTTGCCATAGATTTGTTGTTTAATTGTTGTAACGTGTTGTGTCATTGTATAAAAATTGTTGTGAAATATTATTCCATTTCTGTGCGAATTTCTATTGTTGCGCAATTATTATAACGGCGTTTTGACATTATTATGACGCTTTCTCTTTTCTATCATTACTGATATCGTGTTGAAAACTGTTGCGAAGTAATGTGGCATTAGATTGGTGGTATTTACCTTTTGTTGTGTGTGTGGTCTATTCTGTAGTTGATGTACTATTTTTATTCGAATCGTTATACCATTGTTGTACCCTCTGCCATTGTCGTGACGTTGTTGTGCCATTGTTGCGATGAAGTTATAGAGAGTTGTATCATTCTTATAATATTGTTAGGATGATGAAGTACCGGTAGGATTGGACCTTTCCAAGAATTGAAGTCCATTAGAGCAAGTTTTCTTATTCTGAAAAAGTGCACAATGCGGGATTCCATTTCGGGTCGTTGCTGTATTAAATCGACGGTTCATATCGCTTGTCAACCAACACAAATAAAATTCCAAAATATATTTTTATATTATAATTGGATATTTTCTGACAGCTACTCACGTTTATTGGATTTCTAAAAGTTTAAGGCAAAGAGGTTGTCTAATATAATGAAACATACCAGGGAATCTTTGAACCTTATCGTCCTTCAACAAGTACTAAACCTATACCTAATCATTTGAGTCTAATCTGGGAATTCCGCAACAAAGACAATTCTCCCAATATTTCCTTAAATATCTTGATTCTAAGGAGAATGTCGTGGTCCATTTAGATTAGAAAAGAAAAGACTAAAACGCGGCTGATTCCACACTAGTCTTTTAAGTGATACTCTAATCTTGACATATGCACGGTGTGGCCACTGGACATGCGTCTAATATTGTTTCATCGAAATAGGGCAGTGAATAGGTATTTTACATATAGAGAGAAAGATTCGCGCGCAGAGAATATATTTTCAATTTTGAATATTTATAACAAAATAAAATTTTCTGGCGCTATGTATTTCTTTTCAATAATAGTGTAGCAAATTATTTATTTTTTTTAACAGAGTATCATTTTTATGTTTATATTTTGCTAACTCTGTAAACTTCCATCATTGCTTATCTTTTGTTTATCATTCATAGTTTGTTCTTGTCTTAAATAAATTTTTGTGTCATCCTGAAGTTTGTCTTTCCTAATTTTCCACGTGGCATTTTGTTGGAGATGTCAGGTAAATTTGGGAAGACAAACTGAAGATCGCCGAGAAGACCTAGAGGCCATGGGTGCTGTGATATACATTTTCAGAGACTGACTCTAGCAGTCCACCGCCTTATCAAAGCCAAGACTTCCTTCCAAGATGACGATTTTACTATATACGACGATAGGAGGACAAAGCCGGTCTGTACGTCGCAATAAAAAAGACGCAAAGGTACTAGGGACAAAGTTCAAAGACTTCGATGGAATCCTTGGCAGAAGCACGTCAGATCCATGTCGGTATCTACAATATTTGCAAGCTGTGGGTCACAGCTCTCATTGGGAAGGAGCTATGTAGCGAAGTATTTATTGCCACTCTGTAAACTTCCCTCATTGTTCATCTTTTGTTTATTATTCATAGTTTGTTCTTGCCTTGAATAAATTGCTGTGTCATCCTGAAGTTTGTCTTTCCTAATTTTCCACGGGGCAATTTCATCAAGTATTATCTCTATATTTGATTATATATTATTAAAAATAACATTTTTTCTAGAAAATTATTACTGTTTTTTCTCGATGTGGCAATTGAATTTATTATAAAATTTCAAATTAATTTTCGCTTAATAAGGCTGAATATTGAGACTGAGATATCGGGGTAATAAAGAATTTCCCACCTAGCCTCAAATTCTAAAAATAAATATTATCGCTTGTCAATTCTAGAATTAGGCGTTTATTAGAGGTTGATACAGTTTTGAACAAATTTTACAATATTTTATAAAGGCGGAAACTCAGAGGAGCTTTATCACTAAACTGGTTGCTTACGAGAGGTTTTACTTTTGGAGTCCAAATAAATATTTCTACAATACGAGATATGAAAAACTGGATGAATTTCATTTACAAAAAAGGTTTGTCCATTATTTGAACAATAGAAACGTGATTTAAAACGTTCTTTTTTCCTCATCACAAACGTCAAGTTTTTACTGATGTGATAAACATGAAACATTGTCTAATGCATTATTAAAAAGATTGGTCAATCTTTTTTAGTGAATGAATCTTATCTTACCGCTACTTTATATTGTATTCTAGTATGAAAAATCAGCCCTTGCTATTTCATCAGCTTAACCACCTTTTTGATAAATTCGACTTATTTCATAACTCATCTCGTTTTTATTAAATCAAAGTTGCACCTGTACTGATAAGGACAATAGCCCGAAACTATGGTATACAGTTATTAAGGAAAAGGCATCTCCTTATCGTGCAACTGAAAGTTGCTGATGGCTTGCGCCATCTATCGGAATAAATATCAACTATTCTCGTTGATTTTTAATTATTCCAGAATTGGCCAAAACCGTGGCTTGCACCACGCTGATGAGGGCCAACAGCCCGAAACGCGTCCGTGGTTAGCTTTTCTTGATTAATCAAGAATGGGTATTTGGCCAATTCTGGAATAATTAAAAATCAACGAGAATAGTTGATATTTATTCCAATAGATGGCGCAAGCCATCAGCAACTTTCAGTTGCACGATAAGGAGATGCCTTTTTCTTAATTTATGCACCTTATCCCAGTACAATATTACATTTGTACTATTTTTTCACATGGTATATAGGTTGTCTTTTTGTTTGAATTTGGCAAAACTGCTGTGACTCATTCTTTATCACTGATAGTAGAGTTTTTTAATTATGGTTATACAATTGCATTGTTCTAATGTATAATCAAAGGAAGAGATGCTTCTTTTGGTACATGAATTTCCTTCCGCAACTTTATATTATATATATATACACACAGGATATAGAGATTTAGAGTATAAATATAATTTGAAAAAATACACAAACAAATAACGAATAAATATATTTGAAAATAATTTGTTAATTCTAATATAAGAGTTTGTTCAAATATTTAAAATCTTATTAAAGGGTAGATTTCTTTTGAGGGATTCTCCAAAGGCTCAACCTTTTATCGTTTTAAAGAAATAAAAGAATAGATGTGGAAATCTGACTATAGTGTTGAGAATACAACGGCTCATTGGTTTGTCATCCAAACTTATAATTCACATATATTTAAATATTGAAGAATATTTTTACTCCTGTAGAAGGGCAGAAATGCTCGAAATCTCGGCAGGATGAAACCTTACAAAAACCTCTTCGCATCACAACATAAAGCAGAAATAATTTTAAGTCTTTTTTGTTTTTTCAACCAGATTATAATCTTTTACTTAGAATGTACATGTATAAATGATCTCTCTACTATACCATATCTCAGGACAGGCAGAATAGAGAAGGAAGATTTCCCCGCTTAGGCTATTATCTCTACACCAAATATATAGTCAACTATCAGGATAGCCAGGATAAAGAAGGAAGAGTCACCTGATAAGTGGGAAACCTAGTATAACAATAGATTTACAATGTGTAGCTAGTCCTTACTGACAATCATGTTATAAGGCGAAGGTCCTGGTGGGTGATGTATAATCTCAGCTTGTAGAAGAGCAAAAATGCTCTAAAGCTCGGCAGGATAAAAACCTTACAAGTACATCTTCGCATCACGATTTTGTATTTTTGATAATTTATTGCTCCAGGTGATAATCTAACTTATGTATTATATTTTTATATAAATTATGAATATTATTAAAATAGCGATTGTGAAGAGGAGTGTCTTATACAAACTTACATATAGACACTCCTTTTCAATCGCCGTTTTATTTTAATATTTTAATTCGAATATATATATAGTTTAATTTAGTCGATATAAATAATATTGGGATAGATAATAGGTATTTTATATAATTCATTCTAGTTTTTTTAGAGTTAACAACTTTTAATTTGAATATATCCAATCTCAGGCTGAGATCCTGATGTTCACTCCTCTTCTAATCTCAATTTTCAATGCCAAACATTTAGCAGAAATCATTTTAAATATCCTTTGTTTTTCTAAACCAGATTCTAATCCTTTTTTTCTCTTTTTGAAACCTACAAGATTACTGCAAAAATAACACCTATTTTACTTATAATGTACATGTATAAATGATCTCTCTACTATGCCATATCTCAGGACAGGCAGGATAGAGAAGGAAGATCTCCCCTCCAAGGCTATGATCTATACACCAATTATATATTTCTATAAAAATAGACACTTCGGCCAGTTAGAGTTTTTTATTTTTCTCAACGTTTCGACAAAAGATTTGTCTATTTGCCGAAGTGTCTATTTTTTATAGAAATATGATTGCCGGCCAGGCAACTTCTATCTTCAGGATAACCAATTATATAGTCAACTATCAGGATAGCCAGAATGAAGAAGGAAGAGTCACCTGCTAAGTGAGAGACAAAGTATAACAAAAGATTTACAATGTGTAGCTATTCCTTACTGACAATAATGTCTTAGGGCGAAGGTCCTGGCGGTGATGCATAATCTCAGCTTGTCTTAATTATTGTGAATGATATCGAATAATGTTATCATCCACTTGTCGGTTAGAAATGGTGTAAGGGAACTGATTGTGGGGGGACACTTCCTGAAGAGATAAAGCTGATAATTGGAGTGAAGTAATAACTCGTGAGGAATTTTTTTATATGAAATAAAATCTTGGGGGAAATTAATATTTATGAAATGAGATTTTGTTGAAATCAAACTGCTTTAACCCTTTTTTGAATCTATGTTTATTTTGATATATATAATTGTTATTTACTTTCTAGAACTCACTCTATAATAAAAATAGTATTGATTTATAAACATAGTAATGATGAAATAAGATAATAGTTAAAACTATATACGTAAAATGGGGAATCTCGTTCATCGGTTTCCGATGGTACCTACCTGAGAAAATATCACTGACAACTAGCCATGTGTTGATGTCACATGCTTGAGACTGTCTCAAAACGGAACTCACTGGACAAATTGAATTAAGGGATAGGTGAGATTCTTCACAACCTATACTTTCATAATTAGGGAGGATGCAGCCACAGAACATATTTTCTAGTGTATGGAGGCAACTAGAGAAGACTTGTATCATAATCCTCTCAACTAAATTCAGAAAATATATAAAAATCTAGAATTTCTATGACATAGTGTAATGTTTTTTTATTAACTTGACGTTTCGACAAAAATATTCTGTCCTCGTCAGGAGCGAACAAAAATTAAAACATTTGACAAAGCGTTAAAAATTATTCAAAATTTTAACACCTTGCTAAATGTTTTAATGTTTTTTTTTTTGCTCCAGACGAGGACAAAATTTTTTTGTCGAAACGTCGAGATGATAAAAATATTTACTGGTCGAATTATCTTTAATTTTAAGAAATATGAATGCAGGCCAGACAGCCTAAATCTTTATTATAGTGTAATAACACATGGGAAGATGATAATTCTTTAAATTTTAGTTTAAATTGTCTATATTCCAAGTTTATCTAATGAAGAAATGTTTATCGGAAAGAGCATCAATGATTGATTAAGGTTGAACGACCAAACTTTGCAATATGTTGTTTAATTCCCGCTATTACAAACAGTATCCCAACATAGAATTCCAATTGAATCTAAAAATAAAGATCCGAAATTAGCTCTTCACTCAAGAATGGATGATTGAATACTCAGTGATGACTCCACATCACGCGCTGACGAGGGATTGGCAGTACGTGTATTGAAAGAATGAACTTTAAATGGCGGTTCGCGACCGAGGGTGACATGATATCCTTGAATCTGGGTCGGCTAGGTTTATTAATAAATCCGCATTGCAACACGTTTCCCCGCAGTGCAATTACCCAAGTCCAGCCACGAACTTCAAATTAACACTTCTCAGATGGACACATTAGATATTTTTATTAAAAATGAATCGATTATTAATTCGTTTAAAATATTTCAATTAATTAAGTAAGTGCAAAGTCGAACTGATTTTACATGTGTAGACATGTGGTGCACTTATAGTAAAAGCAGTCGTCAGCCTCTACCCACCATGATTATATCATGGCCTGTACCACGTGCACTAAGGATAAACAAAAGAAATTGATTAAAAAGGCATATATTGGATCAAAATATAAATATTTGACCAATATTTCAGTTGGATGAACGCCAACCTTTTTCTAGGTATTATATATAACACTTCAATGCATTCATTTATTCATATGATTATATGAAAGAGAATATAAACGAAAATATCTACAAGAGAATATATCAAGTACACCTATCCCCCGATTTACACGGTACTTGTTTTACACGTTTTCGCTTTTACACGGTTTTCCAAATAATTTTTTTTTTGTTTTTATCGCACTATACTAAATGCTACTGTGATTGAACATATGCGCTGTATACACATCTCACGAGGAATCCCAAGCTTATGTGCTGACTTGCTGCACACGCACACTGTGTCTGTATTCATAATTTTTATATTTTTTTAATTTTCGATTTACACGTTTTTCTCAGGAACGTATCTACCGTGCAAATCGGGGGATAGGTGTACTTTAAAATCATTTAAAAACTACAAATATTTCTCACAATGGGTTTCTTTTTATTTTAAAATACAAGTTTTCAAGTGATAATCGCTCTTCAACTAGCTCAATTAAAACATCGACAATTTCTTACAAGAAATGTTCACAAATATACCTGCGCAGCGACATATTTATAACTGAAATTTAAACTATTAATTTGAAATTTTGATGAATATTTGTTGAGTTAAATTATCAGGCCTCCAAGGGAAAGTATATTTTCAAAAACTTTTTTAATCTCTAGCTTTCGGGCACGAACGCCCTTCTACAGGAAAAAACACGTTGTTTTCAAACGTTTTTCATATTTTTATCTTGAATTCTTAAATCATGTTGACGTTTTGGAAATATTTCATTATTCCTTTGGATTGAGCATTTATGAATTATGAAATCAAAGTGTTCAATATTATGACAACAGTCAAAATTAGAATCCTAAAAGGATATATCTATATAATTAAGAGGATAATATAAGTGTAACATATACTAAGAATATTCTCTCATTCTACTCTTCACTTCTGCAGGGTTCAAGATTATTTTCAATATTATTGAAACCTCTAATCAAATTTCTACCACATTGGCGATGCCATGATTATGAAAATTCTGCGATTATCAGATCCCTTTGTATTATCTATTGAATTATAAAATGAATTCCCCGTCAAAACCTTATCAGCACAGTAATCCTTTACCATTGCGAAGTCACTATGATGATTTAGAATTAAAGGTTTTATTGCTACATTTGCTAAATTTAGAATAATCTATTGAAGATATTGTACAGATTACCGTTGGTATATTGGTTTCTTTATTTTGGTCTTCAACCTTTCAATAGGTTCAATAGATCGTTGATGAGGGGGACAATAACCATATAGTTGAAGAATCATTGTTAGGATCCTTGCCATTCGAAATAAAGAAAATCAATGCATACGGAATCTATCATAAAAATATATTCTGTGATTATTATATTAATAATTTTAAAATTTATTTAACAAAAATTCAGCCATCATTTTTGTCGCCTAATTCGAAGTAATAACACTAACATAATGTTAAGTTGCCGGCAATATACCAATGTCTGAATATAAATACGTGGAGCCTTTAGCGCATTGATTCAAAATTCAATAAAAACAGGGTTGAAAAAATGACGTTAAATATAGAAAAGCATTCTTTGATATTATGGAATCTTACCTTATTTTATTTATTAGGTTTTTGTACTCTGTTGGCACATCATTTTTATTATTAAAAAAATGTCTGTAGATTTTTTTTACAATTTTCACATCCTCTGGAAACAACGGTAATTCCCTAGTTAATAAAAAGGATGTCTCAACGGAGTGCAAATACCTAATAAAATAAAAATGTGAAAATCCAGAAACTCAAAGGATGAGAAGCAAAATAAAAGGTTTTAAATTTAGCGTTATTTTTTTTCCCAACAGTTTCTATTCGATTTTGAATACCGACGCAATGAACCATCCGCGTGTTTGTAATCAGACTTCAAATATGGTGTTAATTTTGATTAATAAATTAGAACATTTCGATATAAAATATATTTTCTAACATATATCACTTTTTATACGTAGTACAACATTATAATATAAGAAATGAATAAATGCAAAATATTATATATCTGAATACGAAAAGTTATTTAAAAAATTAAAGACCATCCTTTGTTTCTAAAAGCCATGTTATTTCTTGATTGTTTTTATTGATGTTACTTTTTCCATAAACCTTATATCTTCAATATATAATCTACACATTTACAGCCTATTAAAATTTGTGTCTTTAAAAGAGCAACATTTGGTAGTCGAAAGGTCGGTAAAAAAGATTTTAAAAAGTATCTTATCTTTCTACTTAAATTCAAATTTACACACACAATATTTTTTTCTATAAATGAGCTCGTTTCACACATTCTTATAATGTTGTATTTGGGAATACGATACCAATTTGAACATCGATTTATATGCATTGATTTTATTCTATTATATATGTGTATTATAATTCCTGTACTTAACCATCTCTCTTCATATTAGTTCATATTGATTTTTACCATTAAATAAATTATTGAGAGTATTAAGAAGGGTAAGTGTAACGTTCTCGGGCCTTACTCATATATGGAAATTCCAATGGACAAAAGATTACATTTCCTCCTTTCGAGCTCATGTCATTAGTTTGTAAGATAAGTTTTAACTTGATCGTTCAGATAGTTTGTGTAAACGAGTCCATTGAAATACAAACAATCCCTCTTATTTTTAAAAAGAAAAGTTCCAAATGGGAGATTCGATCCCGATTCGTGGTTTTTGATTATCAACGGTGTATACCAGTCCTTCAGCAACCTCTGAATACAAGT
>CP092872.1:19829120-19984081 GCA_030710605.1 Cordylochernes scorpioides | reverse complement strand
ACTAAATTCCTAATTAAGAGAATAACTGCAAAAGATATATGCGTTGTAGGACAACAAAACAATTTACCTGTAGTAGAAACTCTTGTAAATTGTCCTATTAATTTACAATGCATAAGGTTTAGAATACTAAGAGAAAAACTTCATTTCCTTTTTCAATATAAGCAAACAAAATAATTTTCAAATTGTATAAAAATGAAATAGTACTTGGATTAGGTGGATAAATCAAGAGAAAAGGCATCTCCTGATCGTGCAACTAAAATTTTAAGTTGAACGATCAGGATATGCCTATTCTCTTAAACAAAATAATTGTTCTTTTTTGAAGATTTCAACGTTGTCGTTGAAGATATTGTAATAATATGATTGGTTGACTTGATCCACTAAAGAAACAATACAAATTCAATAAAATAATCGCTAATATCAATATTGAGTAAAATTAATTAGACCTCCAGGGAAAAGTGTCTTTTCATAACATTTTTATTCTCTAGATTTCTGGCACGAACACCATTTTACAAGAGAAAACATGGTATTTTTCTTCTGTAGAAGGGCCTTTGTGACCTAAAGATAGAGAATAAAAATGTTTTGAAAATATACTTCATCTGGGGGGAACCTGATATATTCTACTTAACAATTCAAATTCTTATATATGAAAATTAGGTAGGCTTCGTCAAGTATTAGGTATAGTTAGGTAAGGTTAAGTAAGGTATAAAGTTTATTACTTTCAAAGCAAATCTTAAACAGGCATCTTCATAAACTCTCTATAGCAGAAGGTGATGACACGATTTCCATTGTTAGACTCACAGCAAGTGCTAAGGATTTCCAAACAACTTTTTAGAAATTCTTCAGGTGACCTATGATGTATAATAGGTATTCTTTCGCAACCTGTAGGCACAAGTTGGTGAGAATCAAGAGCTCTGGTCGGTCGTTAAAAGAAAGGTTTCTTTGAATTACTTTGAACCAATGTGTTTCTCGCTATGATGTAACTAAGAGAGTAGCTATTTCGTTTTTATTGCCAATTATTTTTCAGCTCTATAGACTGAATAGGAACATATAGGTTGATGAATATTCTGCCTTATTCAATGCCTCAGTAGCCCTAAGGTTTGATGGATCTTTTTACCTATATTAGCGATTGTTGTCTCTTCACAATAATGCGTTCTTTTCGTTTTAATAATTACCCTTGTGCCCATTTATAGATATGAAACACGATTTTTATTTATGTTTGCAATATCATTTGAGCTTATTTGTGAGATGTGCCTTATGCTAACTCTGCAGATAATTTAACCTTTGTTTTACAGTTGGAACACTGAGCAAAGTAGCAAGATTGACGTGGTAATGACCGCTATTTGATTAGCTATATATTTTTTATATGAATCTCAAACAATTTCCCGAAATTTTCACATTTGATATTCTCTGCAATACGGCACATATTGTTTCACAGATCTGTACAGGCTGGCCCAAAGGTATTTTTCATAACTCTAACTAACATATGCTTTGGTGAACCCCAAATATCCTGCCATCGGTGAATCATGTGTTTCTCTCAAGTCGTCAATTCTCACCTGGTTAGGAATCATTAGAAGCCACATTTCGTCCTTTAGAGAGATCGTAGTTTTTGCGATAGAAAATACCTTCGATTACTTTAAATCCTCTATCACCTTCAGATTGGCTTTCTCAATCAGTTTCATGATTTGGTCGTTCTTTCCTCACGTCGGTAATTGATATCAACTCTGAAATGTTATTTTAATCAGTTTCTAGAAGAGGGCCTATTGAGAAACAGTCCATATTTGGTGTTTTTTACCGTTCTTATAAACGTCAAATTCTTGAAGACGTAGGACCCATCTGGCTAGCCTTACTGATGGATCCTTTATATTGGCTAACCAACACAGAGAATTGTGGTCGGACACTACTGTAAATAGCCCATACTACGACCAGACATTCTCTCTCCGTCGTAAAATAGTTCTTTTCTGCAGCATTGAGAGTTCTTGATGCCTAGGCGATTGGGTTTTTCTGTCTTTCGCTTGCATCTGTATGCACAGGTTTTCGGCTTCAAAATGGCCAAACAGAATATCTGAGGTTAACGCCGAATTCAATATCTGGAAGGGCTCATCTTGCTCCTTTGACCAAACAAACCTTAGTATTGTTTTTTGGAAGTCCGTGTAATAGCTTTGCTTTATTTGCAAAATTTCTCACAAAACATTTATAATAAGAACATAATCCGACGAAACCTCTCACATTAGTTGTATTTTTAAGAGTCTGTAAATTTGTGATTTCCTCTATTTTTTTCAAGATCTGAGCGTATAGTCCTCTGAAACCAAATGTCCTAATACCCTGATTTTCTTTGATCCAAACCGGCACTTCTTGGGATTGAGACATAAACATGCCTTTTGGATATATTTAAGGAGTTTTTAGGTGTTCGATGTGCTCTTCAAAGGAAGAATCATATAGTCTAGGCAGAATAAACATTGTCCACTGTTGAGACTTTCCAGAAGATTATTAATTATTTTTAGGTATGTATAGTTGAAGCCTTACATACGCCGAACGGCATGGTACGAAACTCATAGAGACCATCAGGGGTAATGAAAGCTTGTCTTCTCTCGGTCTCCATCAATTTATAACTGCCAGTATCTTGTGCAGTCTTAAATTATGCAATCTTCGTAAGCATATAAAGCTAGATTTCAATATTATTCTACACCTTGACTTGCACACTCCTTCAGCTGCATTTCGTCCGTACCCCGATTAATAACCGCATTTGTGGCCCGAAATATATCCCAATAGAGGATTGTGGTGAACAGTACGACAAAGTTAAAACTAACTTCAAACTCTTCAATGGTGACTCTTATATTGCAGCGTTCCGAGTCTCGACTTATTTGCCATTCTTAAAATTGGGCATTTTTTATGAAGGAACGAAATACTCAAAATCGGCGAAATTTCTCAGAAATGACAAAAAAAAAATTGCTCCTGAATCCACCAAGTTCTCAATATTTTCTCCATTAACGGAGATCACTACATATTCATGTTTCATATTAGAATTAATGAGAGAGGGAGGAATTTCACTTACATCTGCGGCCTTACCTCCTGTTTAGGCTGCGCCTCTTAGTTTTCCTGGACTTGGCCGCAAGGAGATCGGCAGGAGGGTGACGGCGTGCTGTTCCTTCTTGACGGCGATGTTTCTCGGTCAGGAAAAGGAGATGGTATCAGATATCGTTTATTAAGTTCAGATTCTATTCTCTCGTTATATGCTGAATTCGCCGTTAGGAGTGTAGTTTGTCTTTCTTTTAGCCTTATCGAAGATACGTCGTCTATCTCACTATGTGCCCCGGTTACCCGCAAAGAAAGCACATCGGCTGGTCGTTCGGAGTTCTGCACGCGTCAGTTTTCCTTATTTCATAATTTTAAGAAGATCTCGGCAGCAGCGGCCTGGAATAACTTCTCTGGGGTCCCTGGAAGCTATCATGTCCGGTGATAAAGGCAAGTTCTCTTTCAACCTCTCTTTTGATCAAACCCTCCAGAGGCGCACTCAGATTTCTAATCAACTCCAAGGAAGCATGCCGATGCAGGTATTTTTACCTTTTAAATTTCTTCCTGGAACATTCTTCTGATCAAGAATGGAGGATCCTTCTCCTCATGAGGTGCGGGAGCCACATTCGGGATCCTTTCGAATTCCCCAGCAGTTATTCGTTGTTTTTTCCTCGAATCTATATTCGGCACTCCTTTAGGAACAGATCCATCTTTTCAACGTCCTTAGCCATCAGTATCTGATATGATCAGTATCTTGGCTGCTGCAGAGAGATGTAGGTTGAGGGGACTTGGGCAAATGGTTCCCCGTGATGGCCTTCGGGTGATAATCCTTTCATTCTGAGACTTCCCAAATTTGCGAAATCAGTCGTTTTATTTTTTCCAGGCTTTACCCAGCTTCTCCACCAAAATGTCACGGATTTTCCTTGTTAACGGGTACTAATATTAGCACTACCAATAACAATCACGCGGAGTACAGTTTTTTTCTCTAAATATTTTGACCCGAGATGCCAAAACAAGTTTCTTTTTATAATTCAAATGTTTGCGATATATTTACATAAAAATATAATAATAAATTCACTTATATTTAAAAATAGAGATATTAAATATATGTAAATGTGGTGATGAAGTGTTGACTCTCGCTATACTGTGTTGACCGAGAGGAACAGTCAGGATGGGAGTTTTCCAGTACCTCTCTGCACCTTGGAAGACCTTTAAAAGTTCTCACAGAGTACAGGCAGTCGTGGTCGAGGCAGAGTGGAAAGCTTGGGGATGTCCACACACAAAAAAAACGAAGAGACACAGTCGTAGTAGTAAAGTTCCATGAACAAATAAAAGTCGAGCTAAGAGCAAGATGGAGCTAGAAGAGATCTTACTGATTTACATGGCGATGAGGTGGTCCTGGCTAAGACCGACAAGGGCTCGCGCCGACGGTGAAGTGACTGTGTGTTTTGCTAAGCCTGCACGCGTCAGAAAGAAGTATTGTATTACAGCACGTGTGAGAGGGCGCGGATCGTCTGTCGAAACTGGACACTGGCGCCGTCCTGACAGCTCCCAATCTATCTTTAGAAGTGGCTTTGTGGCTTCCACCTGTAGGCGCCATCCCGACCAGAGAGCCACAGATAAACAGATTATAAACGCACAGAATATAGAATCCGAGCTCCCCAGTAGAAGGAATACCCGGAAGACGACGGTACTCTCTGTTATATGTGTTGTTCACTATTATGATTTTGTTTTAATAAACGCTACTAATTTTTTTCATTGGATCCTCTCTTTCTTTTTCCCAGTAAGAAACGCCTACGGAAGCCAACAGAAATTCAGAAGTGGGATAGTCCTGAAGAAAATTGAAGATTCACTGGAATAATTTGGAAACGAGAAGGACGTGGCGCGGTGACCGATCAACGTAAGAGGAGTTGCATGGTATGTACGAAATTTAATTACCTATTCCTAAAAGTATTATTACAAGTCACCTCGACAAAAGTATTATCGCAAAGTATCGCGGTAAAAGTATTAGTGCAAAATCATCTCGATAAAAAGTATTATCGCAAAGTATCGCGGTAAAAATAAAAAAAAAAGTATTGTCTCAAAATTTCTAAAGAAAAGTTGATTTCGTTTAAAGAAATAATTGAAACAGTACGTATCTGGTTTAGTCAGTTTTATTTGTTTATTTTAAATTTTTTTGCTTTGTTTATTTTTCCTTTTGAAAAACATGACTTATTTAGCGAAAGTAAGGAAATGCGATTTGAGCAAGTTGGCGTATGAACTCGGCGAGGTAGTACCGCCAGAGAGCAGGATCGTCGACTTAAAACACCTTATTTTGAATAGCCAATCTTACGAAGAAGAATTCGCAAAGCAACTGTTGGAGACTCTGATCGAGGATCGGGAACGAATCGAGGAGCGGGAACGAATCGAGGATCGGAAACGAATCGAGGATCGGGAACGAATCGAACGGGAACGAAAAGAACAAATGGTAATGGAATTCGAGCTTGAGAAGCTGCGCATCCAGACTACACGCGGAAACAACGATACGTCTCGAAGTACCAGCAATGACGCACATTACGAGATACGTAAACTGATGCCCAAGTACGAGTCGAAGGACAATGATTTGAGTTTTTACCTAATTCTTTTCGAAAGACAGGCAAAGCGACTAGGATTGGATGAAGACCAATGGGCGTTCAGCCTCCTAGGATTGCTACCTTACGAAATGACTCAATTAATCGCTCGGGAGACAGAAGAACAAAGCGGCGATTATAGGTTCGTGAAAAGGTTGCTCCTAAAACGGTACAAGTTGAGCCCCGAACAATTCAGACAAAAATTCGAGAAGCACGAGAGATCTCAAAAGGGTTCCTGGAGAGACTTCGCTTTCGAATTGCGAGGATATTTCAACGAATGGATCGAAGGAATGAACGTGGAAAATTTCGACGCCCTAAAGGATTTGTCCGTCACTAACCAGCTAAAGAAAAAGGTCCAAATGTGCTGCGTAATCATCTCATTGACGATTGGACCAAGTTAAACAACCCAGATGAGTTGGCGGATAAACTGGACGAGTACCAAAATGTTCGCACCGAGATGGACCTCCGCATTGGAATGCGAAACACCTCATACCACCGTCGTTTCAGCAGAAATCTGCGAGGTTCCCCAACCAAAGCGAAGTTAAAGAGACTAAACAAGGAACGAATGTTTCGGGTCAAGACGCTGCAAGGAACGAAATCAGTGAAACGTACCCTAACACCTTGAGGAGAATGGTCAACCGTACGATCAGAAACGACAAGGGAGAACCGAAGTGCTTCAACTACAATCAGTTTGGACACATTGCCAGAGACTGCCCCAGCACCCAGGACTACGTTGACATGCCGAGGATGCGGTCAAACGGGACACAAGGAAAGGAATTGCACAAGACCCAAAGAAGGACTAAAAGTAGCCAACCTGGAAGTCGAAGGACTGGAGACTGTCCCGCCAGATGTATATTTGAAGGATGTCAAGATCGACAACAAGGAAACCGTGAAGGCAATGATAGACACCGGGAGCAGCAGTTGTCTAATGAGAGAATCGGTCGCAAGGAGGATCAGCGTCGACATCGAACCAGACTTGACTAGTCTGTACGGCATCGGTAACCAGACTGCATCAGCTGCCAGGACCGTTGGGAAGACGACAGTCGACCTGGAGATTGATGGCATCGTCGGAAGGGAAATCACTGTATTCATTGTCAACGATGATGCCCAACCCTATGACCTATTAATTGGAAGAACATGGACAGATCTGCCCTACGTATCCTTCGCCAGAATTGGTAAAAACTTGCATATTGGCTATTCATCCGAATTTCCGTTTGCTAATCTGCAAGAAGAAATCAAGTCGCGTCGCATCGAACTGAGAGCAACCGAAACTGTTCAGTTGGAGAGCGACTCCATTAACTTTACAAGTGCAATCACAGACGAGGTAAAGGACGGATATGTATTGTTCACAGGAGTAGATGACGCCTGTGTCGATTCCCTATTGGAAGTGGTCGATGGAAAGACGACCGTACCCATCATCTCAGCTGGCAAGGGCAAGTTGAGAGTAAGGAAGAACCAATGTGTAGGGCGAGTTGAACTACTGAACCTTGATGATATTGTTGTTAACCTGGACGTCGCAGAGGATTCGTTTCAGACTAAAAATGAAGAGAAGAGGGAAGGACAAGACCAAATGAAACGTAAGCGCCCCATACTGCCTGAGGACATCAACGTCAATCATTCTCTGACTTCGAAAGAGAGACAAGAAATCCTAGATGTAGTAAACGAGTATAGAGACTGTTTCGCTCTTGGCATGGAGGAATTAGGGTGCACCGATGTCACCAAGATGGACATTAAGGAGGTTGATGGAAGCAAGCCAGTCTGTCTGAGACCGTATAAGACGACTGCAAGTGAACGCGAAGCAATCAGGGAGATTGTCAGAGAGTGGAAGGACAATGGAATAGTCACGGAAACTAGATCACCCTACGCTAGTCCCGTCCTACTTGTGAGGAAGAAAACTGGAGATCATCGTCTGGTGGTAGATTATAGGAGACTCAACATTCAAACAGTTAAGGACAAGTTCCCATTACCAAGGATAGACGACCTTCTGGAAGGCCTAAGGAATGCGAAATTCTTCACCACTCTGGATCTGGCGCATGGATATCTGCAGATACCACTGACCGATAAGGCAAAATTAAAGACAGCATTCATCACCCCAGATGATACAGGTCAATTCGAAAGGATGATTTTTGGACTCGCCAACGCACCAGCTGAATTCCAAAGACTGATGCACACTGTCCTAGGTCCGCTGCTGAACAAGAAGGCATTCTGCTATCTCGACGACGTGATTATCCCGGCAAAGGATTGGCGGGAGATGATCGAAAGGTTGAGGGAAGTCCTCGAAAGAATAAGATCAGCGAAGTTGACACTGAAACCCTCCAAATGTGAGTTCGGAAGGAGGGAAGTTGAGTTCTTAGGGTATGTCATCAGTACAGGCGGACTTAAGCCAGGCCCAAGAAAGATCAAGGCGATAGAAAAATTTCCAGAACCCAAGAATGTCCACGACATACGACGCTTTCTGGGACTGACGAACTTCTTCAGACGATTTGTAAAGGACTTCGCGAGGAAAGCAGAACCGCTAAGCAGACTTACGAAGAAAGGTTCACAATTTGAATGGAAGGAAGAACAGCGAAGGTCATTTGGAGGACTACGAAAGGATCTGGTCGAATATCCGGTACTAGCTCATTACAACCCTGAACTCAAGACAGAAGTACATTGCGATGCGAGTGCTGAGGGATTAGCAGGAATGGTGCTACAGATGGACGAAGACGGCAAATGGCGCTTGGTCTACTGTGTGAGCAAGAAGACAACAGAGGCCGAGAAGATGTACCACTCAAGCAAATTGGAGCTGATGGCGATAGTGTGGACCTTGGATCGACTACGTCAGTTCCTCGTAGGAATCAAGTTTACAGTGGTTACAGATTGCCAAGCACTGGTCTACATGAACGCGAAGAAGACTACAAATCCTCAGATAGCGCTATGGTACAATCTGATTCAGGAATACGATTTCGAAATTCGACATAAACCAGGGGAGAAAATGGCCCACGTAGACGGAATGAGTAGAGCTCCAGTCGACGACCCTAGAGACACGATGGAGGAAATCGTGGAGAAAAACCTTGAAGTGTGCTTCGCAATCACACTGGAAGAACAAATCTTGATGATTCAGCATTCCGACCCTGAATTGAGATACCTGATCCAGATCTTTCGAAAGGACCCGTGTGATAGGACAGTAGGAGAACAAAATAGAATTAACGACTACAGCTACAAAGGAGGCAGACTTTTCCGCATGGTGAAAAATGGAGAAGAGGAACGAGCCCTGTATGTTATACCCAAAAGTATGAGGAAAAGCTTAGTTGTCAAATTCCAAGATCTAATGGGACATTTTGCGACTGATAGGACTGTCAACAAAATTAAGGAATTGTACTGGTTTCCTTCAATGAAGAGGTACGTTCGACGCCATGTGGCTATGTGTCTCGAGTGTCTATTTAACAAAGTTCCCGGTAGAAAACAACAAGGCTTCCTACATCCCATCAAGTCAGGCAAGAGACCGTTTTCCATCGTACACATGGACCACGTAGGCCCCTTCGTGAGAAGTACAAAAGGTAACCAGGAACTTTTAGTGATTGTCGATAATCTGACAAGATTTGTCCGATTAAGCCCTGTAAGGAATACATCGACGCAGAACGTCCTGAAGGTAATGAAAAGTTTTGTGAATGATTTCGGACTACCCGACAAGATCATCAGCGACAGAGGGTCATGTTTTACCTCAAGGCAATTTGAAGAATTCTGTCGAGGAAATGGAATACATCATACTCTGAACTCTACGAAACATCCGCAAGGGAACGGGATGGTCGAAAGAGTGAACCGAACAGTATTGTCCACTATAGCAACCAGTATCGAGGATCCGCGACGGAAGGATTGGGACCTGAAGATCAAGGAGGTAGAGCGAGACCTGAACAATGCGGTGAGCAAGACGACGAATAAAACACCGTTCGAAACACTCCACGGCTATTCCCCTCGATTCCACGATGGGATACTTAGAAGATTAGCCGACGAAGACGTGGACCCATGGACCGAGCCGGATAGAATTCAAGAGAGTGTGAGAACCCAAATTGAGAATAAACAAGAAATCATGAAGACATACTACGATAAGAAGAAGTGCCGTACAATCCAATTCGAAGTAGGAGAAATTGTAGTGATGAGGCATGTACCCAAAATGACGGGTGAACCAACCAAGGCACAACCCAAATATCGAGGATCTTTGATAATTACCGAGGTTCTGCCAAGCGACACGTATAGAGTGACTCAGTTAAGCGAAAGAACCAGTGGACGGTTCTACACGACAACGGCCCATATCAGTAAACTGAAGTCTTGGCACAGTGAAGAAGATGATTCAGCTACAGAAGAAAGTCCGGACGAGGAGCCAGAAGTAGAAGATACCCCCCGACGCAACCCACGACGTTCCTGCAACGCAAGGTTCAATCGAGGACGATTGAAATCCAGGAATGGCCGAATGTAGGCGCCATCCCGACCAGAGAGCCACAGATAAACAGATTATAAACGCACAGAATATAGAATCCGAGCTCCCCAGTAGAAGGAATACCCGGAAGACGACGGTACTCTCTGTTATATGTGTTGTTCACTATTATGATTTTGTTTTAATAAACGCTACTAAATTTTTTCATTGGATCCTCTCTTTCTTTTTCCCAGTAAGAAACGCCTACGGAAGCCAACACACCTATCTCGAATTTAGACGTGTTTGACTTCTCAATCTTGCTTTAACTCAGCTCTTAATCTATTACATAGTTTTATTTATTCATCCTCAGTTTGTACAAAGTACATTACATATGGTGATGCAATGACACATGTCAATCATGCATATAACCATTTACAGATGTGTTTCTACTATACAACATGAAAATCTTGTTATAGGTTATATACAATATGGGGTGGTTGGTTTAAATTACCATATAAATGTTATGCAGTGACAATATTAAACAACATTTGTTAAAATAAAATTAGCCTGGAAAACATTTAGTAGGAGGAAGCCAACGAATAAGGTCAGTAAATTATAATATTTATAATTTTTAAACTTCAATATATGACAAATTATTTGTCATTTGCTTGATTTTAATCGTTGAATAGTTTATACGATAATCAAAATATATTCAGATACCTATTTACAAAATTTTACAATGCTTTATTCAGTAATTTTGTGAAAAAAATCAATAATTTAATTAGATACTTCTCTACAAAAAAATATATATAAATTCTAGATATTTATATAGAAGAATAAGCGTATACATATTTGATTATTATTTTACATATACCTCACCATATTTGTCCAATCTGGCTGAAACTTTGACAAGAGTTTGTCGTATTTTCAATCAAAGAGAAAATTCCATCTAACCAAGTACTATACTAAGAACTGTACTACTGAGAGCGGAAGTTTGAAAAATTGTCGTTTTTCATCGTTCATTAGAGCGAGATTGGAAAAAAAGGATAAGTTGTCATTCCAGGAAATGATAAGTGGACTGGTACAGATAGAGGACTGCCGATAACGGACTGCCTTAACAACAGTTGGTCTGGTTCTGCCTATATGTACAATCATGGCAACTTCCTGGAAGGGAATGGAAGTGAAACCTATTTACATAGTAACTGAGTACACTCCATTGTATAACAAATATGATTTAATAATTATAAAATTGTAAAAAACGTTTAAAAATACAAAAATATATTTATCACAATGAGTTTTTTTTTTTAATTTTAAAATGCAAGCTTTCAAAAGATAAACGCTCTTCAACGGGCTTAATAATTGTAAATATTGTCGCGTTGTAAAATAAACGTGAGGAGAGGTAAAACCCAACTGAAATTTATTCTCTCTGTCTACCTTTAAATTGTATCTACCCGCATTTATATAGCTATATGACATATTAAAAACTTATGTAAACCAATACAATCTAAAAATTATGAAAACAAACCAACCACGCTACAATATCCACGATGCGCGCATATGTATTTGTAAATATTTCTTATACGATTTAGTTGTTGATTTTTATTAAGCCTGTTGAAGGGCGATTATTGCTTTAAAGCTAGCGTTTTGAAATAAAAACTCATTGTGGTAAATATGTTTTTGTATTTATATATGATATATAAACATTAAAAAAAAGCAAAATGTGACATATATTAATTTCAAAAATAGTACAAATGTGACATTGTATGGGATGAGGTTCATAAATTAGAGAGAGGCCTTTTTTTCTAATATATTAATTTGTTAAGTATTGATATTATATATTTGATCATATATATTTTAAAATATTATTGAATCTTAAAACTAATTAATATAAATCTTTTAATATGTGCTACTTCATTACTTAGTGTTTGATATTACTCCATCAGATGATTTGATCTCTAGAATCTTTACTCATACTCAATCGAATTATTTTTATATATATATATGTATTCATATTGTAATATAATAATAATAATTGTTACTTATTGCTCTGAATATAGGATCAATTTTATGAAAAAATATAAACTTACCTATCAGGAACTGAGAATCTTGTCAATTAAATTGAGGTATTTTTAACACATATTTGATTCTCTAAAGATGTTATTTCCTATTTAGATTGATTCATTAAAATAGGTTCTTCATATTCAAACAAATTGATCATTCAACAGATTAAATTCCTTTTGTAATTTGTTAGGTATTATATTCTTGGTTGAGCGAAAGAAAAATTGATTCCATATACGGTTTATGATTATATGATTGATGGAAAAAGTATGTAAATAGCGTTTAGATAAATTAGATGATATATTCGGTTTATAAATATTAAATAATTTTTAAATCATTTCTTGATAATGCAATTGATATATTATTCTGTCTTCTGTTTATGATTAGTTCGTATTTAAATGTAAATTGATCAAAATGGTCCCTTATTAAGCTCGTTTTCTGACCAATTGCTTAATGTATTCTTCGTGATCACGTTGCGTTTGAATCATTTGATTTATCTAATTGATTTAATAGATTCTTGATTGAATCTATATCCAGCAAGCGTTTTATCAAATCTTAGATTGTTCTTTATCCACCGTGAATTCGATCAATTTATATAGTGATTCCATATCCAGGTAGATCGATTTATCATAGATTGATTTAATATCCAGTGCGCGTTTAATCAATTCATAGATTAATTCTATATCCAATGTGTGTATAAGTTTTAAATTTTCATAGATTTATTCCATGTTCAGTATGCGTTGAATTAATTCAAAGAATAATTTCAGATCAAAGACGCGTTTGATAAATTTATAGATTGATTTCAGATCCAGTACACAAGTTTATCAATTAATAGTTTTATTTTATATTCAGTGAGAGAGCGCTTGATTAATTTGGAGATTGATTCTATATCCGATGTATGTATAAGTTTGAAAATATCATAGATTGATTCCATGTTCAGTACGCGTTTGATCGATTCATAGATTGATTCCAGATCAAACACGCGTTTGATCAGTCATAGAATGATTTCAGATCCAATGCACGAGTTTTATCAATTCATATTTTTATTCCATATCCAGTGCGCGTTTGATCAATTTTAGATTAATTTCAGATCCAGTGCGTGCTAAATCAATTCCTATATTTATTCTATATCCAATGTGCGTTTGTTCAATTCATAGGTTCAACCCATATTTAGTGCGTGTTTGATCAAGTCTTAAATTGATTTCAAACCCAATGAGTGGTCATTCAATTCATAAATTTATCCAGTACGCGTGTGATAGATTTATAACATATTCAACGCGCCTTTTATCAATTTTTATATTTAGTGTGATATCAAATCCAATGCACCTTTAATAAGTTCAGAAAATGATTCAGTATTTTGTACGCGCTTGATTAGTCGTGAAATTGATTAGATATCCAGTACCCTTTCAATCGGAACATAGATTGATTTTATTTTCTTAGTGAGCGTTTGATCAATTTATTGATTGATTATATAATCAGTTTGAGTTTGATCAAATCATAGATTGAATTCATATTCAGTGTGCGCGAATGATCAATTAATAAATAGCTTCCATATCCAGTGTGGGTTTGGAAAATTTATAGATCGATTTTATATCCAGTCTTTGTGTTTCAAGTCTAAATTCTTATAATTCATTTCCAATGTGCGTACTTTCATTTCATTGATTCCACAATAAGTACGAATTTGAATAATTCATTGATTACATCCATATCCAGTTGTGCGTTTGATCACAAATCACATATATATATTGATTCAATATATTATGTGAGGTTGATAATTTCATACATTGATTATATAGCTAATGAGAGGTTTAATCAATTCATAGATTGATTCTATGACAAGGGTGAGGATGATCATTTCATATATTGATTCCATATCCAATGAACGTTTGATCAATTTATAGAATTTATTCTATATGCATTTTTTATCAATTTCATTTTCAATTGGAGGTTTTATTAATTTTAGATGGGTATTTTATGATCAAAAATTCAGTGTGCACGTTTGATCAGTTCATTTAATTGATTCCATATCGAGTGCGCCCTCGACTAGTTGAAATATGATTCGTTATTCAGTGAGCGCTTAATAAATACATAAATGAGTTTCTTATCTAGCGTTGAATCAGTTCAGAAATTGAATCCATATCGAGTGCATGTTTGATAAATAACTTGCTTCCATATCCACTGCACAATTTATCTTTTCATATTTTGAATATATATTGGGTTTTAATTGCTTCTATTATTCCGTTTCACAAGCTGAGATCAATATTCAATTCTATTAAATCATTTCACAAAATGCCATTGTTGGGAAGGGGGCCTGGCAACCTTAAAAAAACTTTGAAAAATTGAGAAAATATTTTTAAATTTATTGAAAAATAAAATTTGATATTATATTGTGATGTTAAATATAATTTATAAAACATAAATAAATTAAACTTTGTTCACACATATCAGAACTAAGAATAATAAATTATATATTTTCGGAAATAAAAAAATATTTCTAATTTTCAATTTGAATAAATATTCATAGCTGATATAGATCTGAAAATTACACGTCAGAAACCAAACAGCAGTCGATTCAGTGGGTGGAAGCCGCTGTTTCAGCGCCAAAGATAGCGAAGTCGATTACATTTTTTTTATTTAAGGGATCCATACTGGGAGGTTTGGCTCATCAGTGGTGGACCATCCCAGCGGTTTCGCCAATTTAATCTATCAAACCGCTTCTTAGAGCTCCAATACTATATTGGAGATTTTGTTTATATATGCTACACTGAACGGTGGAATCTCAGAAATCTCATAATCTCAAAACAAGTTTTCTAACAAGCTGTGGACATATGATAACATATCTGAGAACACTCTTCAGTGTAGCCTATATAAACAGAAACGTCCAATACAGTGTTAGAGCTTTAAGAAGCGGCCTGGTAGATTAAATTGACGAAATCGCTGGGAGGGTTAAATATATAGGAAATAAAAGCATTAAAGCACGAATGCTACCTTTTCTCATAAAACAAACTTTTCTACTGTCCTTACTGCGATGAGAAAATATATTTGGAAGTCTTGGCTCATAAGTAATGAACCCTCCCAGCGATTTCGCCACCAGATTGCTTCTTAGAGCTCTAATACTGTATTGGATGCTTCTGATTATATATGCTACACTGAAGAGTATTCTCATATATGTTATCATATTTTCATAGCTCTTTAGAATACCTATTTTGAGATTATGAGAATTCTGAGATTCCACCGTTCAGTGTAGCAAATATAAACAGAATTTTCAATATAGTATTGGAGCTTTAATAGGCGTATATCTATATATGACACGTTACAGCTTTATATAAATGATATTTGTTAAATATTCAATTAGGCAAATGTTCAGCTGGAAAGAACTTTCGAGAAGCACAGGGTCATACTATATGAGTGTTAAAAAATGTTGATATATAAAAATCTTCATTTTATTTTAAACATATGCACTCGGGTAAATCCTGGTCATTACCCGGACCATTCGGTTAGTATATCTCTAAATATATAGAACTCAATGTATTATCGATACAAGGCCGGGGATGTGATTTGGTTTATTTGGTACAGTGATGGACTCGTGGTCCAGTCCAATCTCTAGTTATATTTCTCGTCGGGCCGGTTGTAGGATGGGTTGAAGCTGTGGCTAGACATTTCCCAATCGCAGGGTCAAGTTCTGAACAGGACGAAGGGTAAACGATAATTGGCATGTTATATTTATAACATTGCCGCGAAACAGTGGTCAATGGTCAAATGCAATTTATATTCGTCTTCTAAGTGAGGCCATTTCTCTCTGATAAAAATAATTGAATAAAAATTGAGCAGAAATTAAAATAATACATAATGGTCAGGTGTACCATCGGTCTGTTACTTGTTGGCACACAACAGTATGCTTACTAAATCATTTGTTCCTTACACGGTCTTCAATATTCAACACTATGGCTGAAAATTTATAAGTAGATATAGATTTAAGAAGGGAGGCTAGTTTTTTGTCACATTTTTTCCAAGAAAATTTCGAATTAACCAAGTAGTAGACTGAATTATCTATTTTTATTCAGAAAATAATGATAATTTTGTTGTATCATATTTGATGGGTAGAACTAATTTTTTTCAGATATCAATCACTCGAACAGAACACGGACGAAGCCATCCATATATATATATATGGAAATTTTGTCGGAAGTAAATTGATCTATAAGAGTAAAGGCCCCCTCTCCCGTCAAATTAAACGTCAAAACCTAGACGCCATCTATATGAAAAAAAAAAATATTTTTCTCAATTTAATGTTGAACACAATTTTGATATCTTTTATCACAATATGTATGATGACATGCTATCCAATAACCTCAAATTTATTTACGTCATATAAAATATATTAATAAAAGTTTGTCTCAGCCTTCCTTTTCAACTTACTCACTCGCAAGACAATTAAATTATTTGTAATTATTATTTTAAAAATATTTCATACATTATATAATGATATCATGACCCCCAAAATCGATTAAAATTTCTATAGATATTCGAATTAACATTGTAGTGCTAATGTTTTACCCGAGTTTATTTTTTCCTTCGTTTATTTTAAAAGTAATAGTTGCTACAATTGTATATCACCCTTCTTCGCCTTGGTTATCTCCAATAGAGTGTGTTGTATCAACGAATTTAATGAGTTTAAAAAATATTATTAAAAAAAATATTTCTTATTATAGTTCAGAAGTGTAATTATTATTCTACAAATTAAAGATACTTCGGCCAGTAAATCTTTAGATAATAAAAATATTTACTGGCCGAAGTATCTTTAATTTAAAGAACTATGAATGCCGGCCAGGCAGCCTCTATCTTTGTAATAATTCTAATATAAAAAAATCAGCATCAAATGATAATGATAGTAAAATTGATATAGGCATTCATAGTTTTTAAAATTAAAGATATTTCGGCCAGTAAATTTATCTAATTATCTCAAAGATTTACGGCCGAAATATCTTCAATTTAAAGAATGATATATATTAATTAGAATCAAATAAATTGGAATTCTCTCATGACTTCTATTTAAATTTATGATGATATAATCATAATTAATAACCTCATTGCTTAACCAATTATATTGTCTTATTGTAAGAATAGTGTTTCGGATGCGATCACTGCCTCACTTGCTAAGCTCGGAAAGCTTGCCGCATTCTGGATATGTCTGGTCTTATCTAAATAGTTATGGCAGAGCTTCTGTATCTTCTTGCCAGACTTATTCTATCTCCAACCGAATTGAAGCCTATTTGCTTCTTTAAAAGTGCCCACAACACCAGAAACCCTGATGACACTAATAATTCACCAACACCCGATTTATAACTGACACACATTTATTAAACTTAAACATCCTTATATACAGAATTATATTTACAAATATGTGATTATTCTAAATAAATAAGCAAAAAAAAGAGAAATTTACTTAACCGGCGTCTCCAAATAGAGTATGCTGAAATGTTTTATACGAACCATCTTAGTTCAAGTCTACATTATATTCACTCTCATCGCTATTTTAAGAGAGTCACTAATGTTCTCCCATTAGAAGGAAACAAGTCATCATTAGAACCGGTCACAGAGTCTCTCTATTTACCGATAAAAAATTGTAAATTGTTTTCCCTCTAAAAGAAGCATCACAATATCATTTACTACTCAATTAGAAAACAATGAACGCCAAATAGCTTTAAACAGTCAACGATAGAATTGGCTACATATATCATTTTTGTTTCATTCATTTAAATCTCAAAATGTATTTTTTACTAAAGTTTTCTTTCTTACAAAGTACGCGCCTAAAGTTACATCCATTTTCACTGTGATTATCATGGATTGGAATAAGTTTGATTCCTATTCTCTCTTTTTATTATTCATTTAAAGATTTTGAATGGAGGTTTATTTTTTAAAATATAAATGGCATCTATATCGATAAAATATGTAACAATAGTTTTTTCCAATGTGTTTCAACTCACTTATATCATAAAATATATCTACAGACTTACTACAATGATTGCAATAAGGTATTATAGAAATTGGTGATATATATGAAAAGAAACACATTTCCAAAGATTATTGTAACAAATTTTATTTTTGTTTATCATGTTTAAGTTTATTTAACAAAAAGAAACAGCAATTTTTGATAGAATGAAATTCAATATTTCTCTCTATATATATCATCTGAATAACTATTCTAATTTGATCCAAATTACAATAAGAAGAATCGCCAGATATAAATTCTGAGAATAAATAAAAGCTAACGTCGACGAAATACTTTAGTGAAAAGGTAAAAGCTTAGCGAGAGCTTTCGTACAATAACGTCCTTTAACAGGCTGAATACGAATACTCGAGTATTTGTATCCTGATTGTTGGAAGACTTTATTGTCCGAATACACGCCAAGCTTTTACCTTTCCAATGATGAAACTCATAGCAGTGTTAGCCTTCATATTCTCATATTATTTTAATACGAAGAAATAACGCGCCCTCTATATATAACAGATGAAAACATTAAGACGCGAATGTTTCTTTTCACAAATAAATCATTTATATGAATTTTTGCATAACAAGCCTTGTCCTTATTGTTTGTCGAAAAGCATTCCTCGATGCAAATATTTAAATGTAATTCTACTGTGCTAAAAGCTTATGTCTATAGTTTTATTGAATACCATTTCAAATATTCCACTTTTCAGTGTATCATATAAAAGCAAAGTGATCCACTACAGCATTAGAGTTCTAAAGAAGTGGAATGGTAGATTAAATTTGTGAAACCGCTGGGAGGGTTCACCACTTATAAGTCAAGCTCTCCCAATATTTTTTCATCGCTGTAAGGATAGTAGAAATTTGGTTTATTTATGAAAATAAACATTCGCGTCTTAATGTCTCCATTTGTTGTAAAAAGATATATGCGCCATCTGTGAACCGTCTTTACAAACTTAGCAGTATCAGGTCGATTACAAACCACAATACCAGAATTACCATATTCAGAACCTCCACCTGTAGACAATGATTTTGGGATCTGCTATCTCACCTCTTCGAATAGGGTCTGTTTAGTTAAAATCATTATTATTATTATTGTTATTTTATTCTCTATTTTTATTTTTTGTGCTTTAATTATTTGTAGATATATTCATTGATTATGTTTTTATGTTTGTTTATTTTTCTTAATTCGGTGACAGTGGGTTGTTAATACAACAACAAAAAAGCCTTTATTCAAGGTCACTGACCCTATACAGGATTCACCAGAGGTATGCATAATAACAAAGCAGTGAGACAAAGGAAATAGCGATATATACAGAAGAAAAGGAAAAAAAAAACAAGAAAGAGAAAGAGGGAAGCAAGAAAAACAACACAAAAAGAGTAGCAGTAAGAAAGTGAGGAGTGAGTGTCACTTGGCCTTCTTCTGAGATATGGACTTGTGGAAACCTTAAAACGCCGTAGCAATGTACTTATTCTGGGTCATATTGTCAATTATTGATGGAAGTGAAGCACAGAGTTGCCCAGTTTTGAGCATAAGGGTTCTTCTTTCATCTTTCAGAGCATAGCAATCAAAAATATAGTGAGTGATTTCATTTTTTAGTTTTGAATTACAGGAGGTACAAATCGGGTCCTCACCGCAGAGCATCTTGGTGTGGTTTTCTCTAAAAAATTTCCATCTGCTATTTGCTTTTGAATATATGTAGACAGTTTATCTAAGTTATGCAGCTGTATTTGGTTTGGAGGAAGGTATACAAATATCAAACAGATAACATGTTGGAGGGCTCTTGTGTTTGTTGATAAGAAAATAGATAACCAAGTGCCATCCTTTTCTGAATTTTCTAATCTATGTCTCGCGAATTTTCAGAAAAAATTGCATTGTCAGCGTCTTGAAAATCGAATTTACATGTATTTGTGTCGAAGTAACTTTCCGTTATTTGATTGTTGGGTGGAGAATTAATTTGTGATTTTGATGTCGTATTTCTTCTATTTACACAATTGTTTCTACGAGGTTGTTGCTATATAGCAGCTCCTGTGCTATCAACAACTTGGCCATTCATCACTTTACAGACTTTATCATTTACAAAAAGCTTGTTATCTCTCAACTTCGATTTTATTCCCCTTTCACCCAATTCTTTCCTTTTTGAAATTAGGATGCGCCGTTGCTCTCTAACATTTTTACTATAATCTTATCGATATTTTAGTATCTCTGAGTTTGTAGGCATTTTAAAATATTTTTGCTCTATCAGCATAATCAGGCACCACAACAAGAACTGGTGCATTGGATCCGCGTGAAAGTCGGTGACATTTTGTTATTTTTAAATCATCTCCGATTTCCATTTTATCTCTAATTACGTTTTGAATCTTTAAGTTACAATCTGCCTGGTTTTCGTCGCCCTCCCTCTCAATACCATAGAACACTAGATTGGGCTCACGCAGTCTCGTCTCAAAAAATTCGACTCTAGCCTCCAGTTCATTTACCTTTAACGAATTACATGAAGCCAATTTTTCGGTAGCCTGTTGAGACTCTATACATTTAGTTAGCTTCTCCTCCATATTGCAGAATCGCATATTCCAATCGTCCAGTGGGTTGTTAATATATATATTTATTTTTGTACCACACGATTTGACACGATTTCGTGTCAGAAGTGTGTGTATGTGTCAAAATTCTAAATTCTTTTTTTTTGTTGTTGTTTGTAGTAAATTAAAATTTTATACTCTAATTTAAGTCAAGTCTTTGTTTTATTCTGAAACCTCATTATTTTGTAACTCGTGTTCTCTATTGGAAACCTGATATATAAAGAAAATTTAGAGAGATTGACAACTCCTGGAGAAGAAAAACTCAAGTTCAGCAAAACACTATAACTTATAAGATTTAACGACTAAATTAAACTCTTCGAATTAAAATAGCAAAATATAAGGACAATTGAAGAGGACGAGTGTCTTATACGAACTCTATTCGCAAGCTTTCAGACGTCCTTCTACAGGCTTTATACAAGGGGGGATCAATAAATAAGGTGAATTATCTTATTTCTTAAAAATTAAAAAAGCAAAAATAATTTAAACCACAGAATATTAAAATATAACATCGAGAGACTATTTAAGGTGTTCTGTTTTTTTTCCCACGCGCGGCGCGAGACTTATAAATAAACTAAAATGGAAGCTCCCTTGAAGGATTGCACCACGCTTGAACAATGTGCAGTTATTCGTTTCTTGAATGCAGAAGGTATTCAACATATCAAATATGCCAAAGATATTTGTCTCAAAAAACATTTATAAATGGGTTAACGAGTTAAAAAATGGACGAATTACATGTACCGATATTGAGTGACCTGTACGACCAAGTGTTACAGCGACGCCAAGCACGATAAATGCAGTTGAAAACTTAATTTTGGAGGATTGAAAAATATCCATTTTTACCATAGCCGACGATTTGAATATAAGCTATGGAACTGTGCACACCATTATTAAAGAACAATTGCAAATCAGAAAAATATGCTGCAGATGAATTCCACATTTCCTTAATTTGGACCAAAAACTTAACCCTATTCGGGTTTCAAAGGCTCTGTTAAAGCGGTATGAAGAGGAAGGTGATCATTTCCTTGACCAAATTGTAACTGGAGATGAGAGTTGGTGTTATCATTATGATCCTTCGACAAAACGTGCATATATGGAATGGAAACGAGGCGACTCTCCAAGACCAAAAAAAAAAAAATCAGGTCTCAACGTTCGGCCGGTAAAATTTTGTTAAAAATTTTTTGGGATGTTGATGGACCAATCTGTCTTGATTTTTTGTCCTCAAGGCAACGTATGAACAGCGACCTTTATTTTGACATTCTTGTAAATAAGCTAAAGCCCGGTATAAGAAACAAAAGAAGAGGGAAGCTTAGTAAAGGTATTCTCTTCCTTCATGATAATGCAAGGCCGCATACATCATGTAAAACTGTATATACAATCATTAAATTAGGTTTTGAAGTTTTAGAATATCCTACATATAAGTCCAGACCTAGCCCCCTCTGACTATTTCCTTTTTGGACTACTAAAGAAGGAGTTAAAGGGAAAGCGATTTGACTCGGATGAAGATGTCCAGAAAGTGGTGCAAGATTTTTTTCACACGCTTCCTAAGAGTGCCTATAAAGAGGGTATTTACAAGTTGCTAGAACGATGGAGACGATGTATAGAAAGCTAAGGTGATTATTTTGAATAAATCAAGTCCGAAATTTTAATATCGTTCTTATTTTTTAAAATAAATTATAATTCACCTCATTTATTGATCCCACCTTGTAAAACACTCCTCTTCAATCGTCGTTATATTTTGTTATACGATTTGAGTTAGGTATATACGCGAACAGGATCATTAGCTTGAAACCATGGTCAACAAGATTCGGAATTTGCTTAAGCTGGTATTGTGTCTTGTCGACGATCAGACTCTGTTAGATTGCTAAAACGACCGACAGATGGCGCATAGTTTTGTGAATATTTTAACGGGAAAGACCACCTTTATCTTTATATTGAGATTCTTTCGATATTTTCTCTCTATCTTGAAATAGGTGTCTTCTATCTTATTTTAACACAATCTTTCACACACAAAAAATAAAGGTTTACACACCATTCATACTTTTTCAAAAAGTTTTCAAACACAAAATTTTGAGAATGAATAATAAAGTTTTTTTCTTCGGCATTATATTTTTCTAGAATATTTGACAACTAATTATGTTCTTAGTAAATTTTAAATTTTTCAAAATTCTGATTTGATTAATGAAAAATCACAAAAGTTTTAATTATCACAGTATAATATGCTCTTTCGGAATTTTTTGCCTAGTATTAGAATTAAATCTACATTTTGATTATTATATCCAGTTTAATATATATGGATATTTTACTTGATAAACTGCACTTTATGTAAAATTTTTATATAACAAAATTATTTTTCAATAATCCGTGGTATTGAGTGAAAATATCAAGCCTCCAAGAAATAGATACTTTTCAAAAAACCTTGGTACATTATACCATGTTTTCACCTGTAGAAAGGCGTTCGTATCCGAAAACTAGAGATTAAAAAGGTTTTTTGAAAATATACCTTTCCCTCGAATCCTGATATTTTTTGCTTAACATAAAATTATTTTATTAGTTAAAATATAATAAACAATAAAATGTAGTACAAATTGTTGCATTGTTATGCTGATATATATAGTATTTGGTATTTGGTGAAGATAGCATTTGTTGTTCTTGTACGGTAAAATTTCATTGACAAGACGTTTTATCTATTCAATGTTTTTTTTTTTTTTTAATTATTATCCCTAGTACACGTGAAACAGGCCATGATAATCATTGTGGGTAGAAAGTGGCGACTGCTTTTACTGTAAGTGCACCACATGTCTACATACTTGAAAATCAGTTCGACTTTTGCACTTACAAATATGCCAGTGTCCCGTTTGTTTAGTTGCACTCGCTGGTTGTGTTGAACTTTTGCAAGAATCGGGGACCTTCAGAGAATTTATTTTAATTATAAAAAAAAAAGAGTTTAATGCGGGATTCGATTCCGGGTCGTAGCGGTCAAAATCTAACGGTTTAGATCAACCTTCAACTGGACCCATCTATTCAATGAGATCGTTTTCAGGAAATTCTACATTGAGAATGGCAATAGTTTGTCGCCGTTACCTCAATCAGTAAAATATTACCACACAAGTGTGACACGTTTTATCCCCATCAATATTGCTACGTGGTAAATTAGGAAAGACAAACTTCAGATAGACACTGCAATTTATTTAAGGCAAGAACAAACTATGAATGATAAACAAAATATAAGCAATGAGGGACGTTTACAGAGTAGAATAAAATATTGCCACGAGGAAAATTAAGGAAGACAAAAACTTCAGGAGGAGACAACAATTTATTTAAGGCAAGGACATACTATGAATGGTAAACAAAATATAAGCAATGAGGGAAGTTTACAGAGTAGTATTAAATATTGCAACGTGGAAAATTAAGGAAGACAAAAACTTCAGGAGGAGACAACAATTTATTTCAGGCAAGGACATACTATGAATGGTAAACAAAAGATAACCCACGAGGGAATTTCACAGAGTAGCAAAATATAAACATAAAATCGACCACTCTGTTAATAAAAATAATAAAATTAATAAATACTTTGTTACAATATAATATTAAAAAATACTCTGTTAATAAAATAATAAATTCCTTGCTACAATATATAAATTAAT
Source organism: Cordylochernes scorpioides (assembly GCA_030710605.1). NCBI lineage: Eukaryota > Metazoa > Arthropoda > Arachnida > Pseudoscorpiones > Chernetidae > Cordylochernes > Cordylochernes scorpioides. The sequence goes on along the minus strand of CP092872.1, from coordinate 19,959,799 downwards.
AGATCAAATTTTGTTCAAATATGTGTATTGATGTAACCTTGATGATATTTTTGTTTATAATTTTTCATAACAATCTTCAGTGGGGTTTATTTATATACGATTGTAAAAATATGGTCATTAAACATAAAATTAAAGTTCTTGTTTACATATTTTAAGTTGATTATGAGATATTTATTCTAGAAAGAAAGATCTTAATTCCATTTCTTTCTCTTTGGGGTAATTTACGTTAATAATGATTATTTTGGGAGTCAGATGAACGAGTGGTCTAAACTTTTGGTTTTCGACCGCTATGCCCCGGGATCGAATCCCGCTTTGGAATTTTTTATACTAAAAAAATTGTCACAATGGTCCCCGATTCTTGCAAAAGTCCTATTCCACTAGCGAGGGCAAGTATACCAAACAGGGCTATAGAACACTTGTAAATGTAAAAGTCGAGCTGCTTTTCACATGTGTAGACATATGGTGCACTTACAGTAAAAGCAGTCCCCAAATTCTACCCACCATGATTAGCATGGCCTGTACAACGTGTTCTAGGAAAAATATTTGAGTTTCTGTGATTTCAAAAATTCACTATTCAATTGTTCGTTCTGGAATGTTTTAATGCCACACAATATGTATTATAATTAAAAATATAAAGTTCCGATTATCTCAAATCTTCATTCTATTATGAACAAAAACAAGGAGAGATTTCGGAGAAACTATTTAATCTTTACATCATCACAAGTTATTACTCACAGGATAACAGTACAAAAGTGAAATTGTACTGAAATCAGGTTGATGAATTAAGAAGAAAGGCATATTTTGATCTTGAAATTGAAAGTTACTGATGGGTAATGCCATCTGTCGGAATAAATATTTGGCCAATATTCAGGAATTTTTGAAACCAATATTTATTTCGACAGATGACGAAAGCTACCAGAAACTTTAAGTTTCATGAATAGAAGAGATAACTTTATCTTAAGGTATTTATCATTTAAACAGTATCAATTAGTTATGAAAAAGGCATCTCCTTATCGTGAAGCTGAAGATTGCTGATGGTTTGCGCCATCAATCGGAATAAATAAATCAACAACTTTCAGTCACACGATATGGAGATGCCTTTTTCATAAATCATGCACCTTATCCCAGTACAATATCATATCATATTTATACTTTTTTTTACATAGTATCATTTAGCTTGTATACATCGCAAGATGTACAAATACCTAACTGAATTTGTATAACTATATCATATTATATAGTTCGTATCTCTCTCTATATGACAAGTTTTTGGAATAAAGATGAAGTTGTATTCAGAAAGGATAAAAAAATAAATGAATATTCTAAATTAAATAAGAATTTTTAATGTATCTTTGGGAAATAATGGGTTCTATAAGCATCTAGGTTTAGTCTTTTGATTTTGCTATTGAATCAGGAATCAATCAACATCATTATCAAAATCAAAAGACTAATCCTAGACCTAATAGAATAAACAAAATGTCGTTCAAAAGATATATAGAAAATTTCAGTATAGAAGTTTGGCATTAGTATTCTTTTGGGTACCAATGTCGTAACAGCGATCTTACCTAGCTATCCACAAACATTATAGTAGTCAAATATGAGACATAAAACAGAGGAAATGTAATTTTAGGTCAGGTATATTTCATTGTTTGTTATTGAGAATCTTATCTTCACGAAATCACAGTTAAGACGTCCGGCTGTCCTGATTTTAAATGCAGATCTTCTGCGGAAACTCCATCTAATTGCGACCACATCTCATTTTCATTTGAGGTCAATCCCGCTGTTTCCTCCCCACAGCTCTTCGATACCATTCATCTTCCCTCGACTTTCCTCACTGAACGAATCGTTCGTTCTTTTCACCATACCCATCTACCTTCAATTTTCAAAAGGATTGGATTTTTATTCGAGATAATATCTATCGAGATATTCATTATAACACAACAAAAACAAAAATTGATTGAAACATTTTAGGGTACATGCAGGAAAAACAGTAATAATACCAGTAAAAAGCATTGTTATTATTATATTTTTTAAAAAGGATAAGTAAAAATATATATTTTTAAAACTGATCACATATAATAGTATAATATGGAATCATGTACAGGAAAATTAATTAAGACAATCAAGCTAATAGATTAGACCAGGTAAATTGGAGGAAAATAAATTCCTTATAGATGGATTTCGTCCGGAGTCTTCGCAAATCAAAAATAATCACTTATTATTAAAGCTATAAGGCATACATTGGTAAAATTATTCCTTTGATCCGATATATTCCTTTTATTATTTGAAGAATGTTTTCATCCGCAGTGAAGAAGACATTTTATTGTTATCTTTCATTTAAAATTTTCTGATGTTTCATCCGTCTAAACTGAGATTTAAAGCGCATATGAATAAATTAGCTGAGGGTATATTGGAAGCCTCAAAAACTTCATTGATGCTGAATTGCCCCTATTTAGACTGTGGTTTAGTTTTGAAAATAGAAACATGAATAAATGGCTTTGATACGACGAATGTAGTTGGCATGAAGATTTGAATACATTCATAACAGCCCCAATCGTCCTAATTTAACTTATGAATATTAGAAGTTTAGTCCGAAACAATGTTCTCTTGGTGGGCGTTCTGAAAATTTCAAAGCTGGAGTTATTGTTTGGTTACTGACCCGAGTCTTCTAAATTTCAGATACGGTCAATTAATGCCACACAGGTTTTACATATATTTAAAGGGCGAAGTTTCTATATTTTTTAAAATTTATTATCTTCCGGGGAAATTTACATCCATGGTTTGAACATCGAATTTAGTTCAGCCACTTTACTAGCTAAAGCATTTTTATTATATCCATAAGATTCCGTGAATTCCTTGTGATTCTCATGAAATTAAATTCCGCCATATACTGACGAGAAAAATAGCCCGTATTAAAATTCAATCTCTTAATTTTGTCATCATCCCGAATCAAATAATCTACAGAGATCGTCAATAGATGGTACACAGGGTTTACTTCTATGTTGACAAGAAGAGATTGACATATTCTACATTCTATACCTCCCTCTATGAAACGCCTCTTATTTTAATAAACATTCATCTCTGATCATGCAACTAAAAGTTACTGATGGCTTGCGCCATCTGTCGGAATAAATATCAACTAATAATATTTTTTTAATTATTCCAGAAATGGCCAAATACCCATTCTTGATTAATCAACAAAGCTAACCACATACGTGTTTGGGGCTGTTGACCCTCATCAGCATGGTGTAAGTTATTTTGTTGCTATTTATTTCAACAGATGGCGCAAGCCATAATCAACTTTTAGTTACACAATCATGCATTTTTCTTAATTTATTAACCTGATCCCAGTACAATTTTACTTTTTTTTTCACCTGTTCTTTGGCAAAATTTATTTGTGAATAAAACTCTTTTGATATCTATTGTGTATATATTGATAATAACACAGACACGTAAGAAACGTTCTGTTGCAGCATTCCAAACAAACATCCAGATGGGAAATTTCCCACCCCCAGAAGTCCTCCAAAATTCTGTCGGACAACAAGAAGCTGACATTTCAAGGCCATTTTCAGCCATTCTTTCTTGATAACCTTAATGATTAATTGCTTAGTGTACAATCGGTATTTCGAGCTTCTTTTATCTTCCTTTTTTATAAGTACGTCTTCTAAAAAGGATTTCTTATATCCATATTTTTTCATCTTTTGTATTTTCCCTCATTCTACTACTTTTTAGACAGTAATTACATATTGGAGAAATTTTTCAAGGCATCCTGGGTTGTAATTGATTACAAAAATTCCAACGTAGTTGTAATAATTCCAGTAACGTGATGATCCGTATTGATTAGAAATATAATAAAGATTTATTTTTAATGTTCGCTGTATTCAACTGAAATATTTCACCGATTGATGTACATTGAGGGTAGAGAATATTGTTTCAACTGTCAATGATATTCAAATATAGATTAGCAACCTTCCACATCAAACATTGAAAGAACTTAAGACGTTGCAATTATTTTTATTTAGTTGTTTAAAGGAAGTTTTCGGGCAATCCCTTGTTAATTTTTGTGATCTGAAGAAGACAATCTCCAAAAAATTCCCTTAATCAAGCGTTATATGCTTTTTTTTTTGTAATTGAAAGAACCGTTTCTTCTTCTTATTATTATTATGTTTTGCTTATCCCTAGTACACGTGGTACAGGCCATGATAATCATGGTGGGTAATTAGCGATTGCTTTTACTGTAAGCGCACCACATGTCTACACATGTGAAAATCAGTTCGACTTTGCACTTACAAATGTGCCAGAGCCCCGTTTGGTTACTTGCACTCGCTGGTGGGGTTGAACTTTTGCAAGAATCGGAGGCCATTGGAGCATTTTTTAAACATAAAAAGTGCCCAATGCGGGAATCGAACCCAGGTCGTAGCGGTCGAAAACCAACGGTTTAGACCATCCTTCCACCGACCCTCTCTTCTTTTTTTGTAATTGGAAGAACCGTTTTTTATTATAACGGCAAACCATTTTATTGTCTAAATATTGAAATAAAGATATATTCGTGTGGATCCACGATACGCTTTGAAAAATTAAAGTTATAATCAATAACGTTTTCTTTCTATAATTACGTTTAATCAGTATCTCCCACCATTGTCAATTTAGTCTAAAAAAGGTATAAATTGATTTTAAAAATGAACTCACTCTTGCTATATCAACAACTAAAAACACTTTGAGAACACTCAAGTTATAGATTTTGAAATTGAGGATAAAGACACGCCAAAACACTAAGTAAATGGATGTATACTCTATGGTTAATGTCATATATTTTTCATAAAACTAATATCCAACCAGATAAATATTTTTCGGGGAATAATATAGTTATTATCTGATGTGGAATACAAAATTGAATAAATTAACAATAAATAAAATCTTAAAAGAAACATGTCGCTATGGATGGTTTAAATTTCATTATAGGTATGAATTTATTGGCAGATATGAAACCTATATTCGATTAATAAGTAGGTGAAACACATTTTGCCTAAAATATTCATCGAAGTTTTGAAAAATATTCTTTTATGATCATAAAACGCAACATTGGTTTCAAAATCGCAATATCTATCGGGTAATTGGCATAATATTAGGCAGACATCTTTTTAAATAAATCAAAATAAGACAATTATGTACGTTTTCGGGTTTTTGTTTTTAGTCAGTATGATTCAGGATTTACCTCAACGAAACACCAAAGTGTCCATCGAAGTTCAATGTACTTCGGACAAATGTTCGAGAAAATCATTATAATCATCAACACATAAATTTCAACCGAATATTTAAAACCTTCGAGCCTTATTTACCTCGACTCGGTGCCTTTACCTTAGCTACATATAGCTCTATCAAGTCCTTAAGATATTTTGTCTACCTTTTTGTTATTCATTTCTCTTTTAATGAAGTACATTTCTGATCCAAAAATGTATTTTTTCTGCATAGGCTAATTTCCTGTCTATTGCAGTTTCTTAACAGTGAGTATTCTGTACTTCCCTCCTACAAGCTACCTCATTGACCACTCTGTCATTCTTCTATAGTAATCGTCTGTAGTACCTGATATTGAATGTATTCATTCTTATCTTTGAACTGTCGAAATACACGTCGACCTTTGATGGCATACAACATAAATGGTCACATATAGATTTCAAAGGCCTAATATGAATTCAATGCTTAAATTTCTCTCCTAAATATTCTCCACATTTCCAATAAAAAACCTTTTTAAAAGTGATATCTTCTTTTGAATTCTGGCTGTTTCTACTCCATCATTAGTAATGACATTACACAAACAATAGAAGTGATATTACAATCGTTAGTTTATATTATTTTTATTCTCCGATGTATAATTTCATTGTTTCTAAAATAGTATTATTTTCAATGTAAAAGAACGCAACGTGAATTCAAAATTAGAAACTATTTAAACGCGTTTGCTTCTTTTACAAAGCAAGTACTTCCTTACTGACTGTGCTGCAATGAGGACAAAATAGGGAGGACCATGTTCATCAGTGATAACCAGAATATTTTAGTATTGTAGTAAGGGCAGTAGAAAATTGTTTTGTAAAAATAAACATACGCGCTTGAAGAGATTAATTTTTATTTTATTTATGTCATTATCTCTATCCCCCCTCCCTTTATTCCTATACGAGTATAATAATTTCTACCAAGGGAATTCTTGGTTCATATATTTTACATATATTCAGAGTGCATATAGCATACTGTTCATATTCTTCCCCATCCCTACTCTATAGTTCTTAATACGTTCTCTAAAGTACTTTCTACTATAGATGTTGAATGGTTCTCAATGTTGTTCTGGCGAATCTATTACTTTATTTTGGTTATATCTACCCCTTTATAGCGCTCTTCCTTTTTTAGTGTTTTTTTCCTCTAATATATCTGATCACATTAACTAGGATGCTCATTTGTATATTTGTTCGAATGGACAAGCCAATATTCTCAACTCTCATCAACCTATCCATGCGCTACTTTAACTAACTAGAAACTGAAACAACACGTTGTTTTGAAATAATATCATGGCCAAGTGATAATATTGACAGTATACTTTGTGCTTCACACAGAAACATTAAAATATTCAATATTTTTCATTTATTAAATAATCTGCAAACACTTGAAGCATCTACACTCATGGACAAAGCTTAAAGATGTTGCAACTTTAAACATGTATACCGGGATTCAGACAATAACTCTGAAAGATATTTGATACACAGTGATCTTTATTAAAGACACGCGAAATAACCAAATGTGAACAAAATTGCTTCTGCTTCCTCAAAAAAAGAAAAACAAGACCGGCAACATCAAAATATGAAACTTCCTCAAAAATAGTCCATGAGTGTAAAAATATAATATATATAATTGTTATTTTTGCTCTAAATATATTATACTGCATATACAGTTCTTAAAATCAGATTCCAGAAAACTCATCAACTTTTCACTTTAATAGTACTAGGCAGACGCGCATATAACTCGTGAACTACTATTTGCAAAAGAGAGAGAAATGTTATAATAATATTTTCAAATAAAAATTCATCCAATTCAATTGAAATACGACTCTAGTTATTGGTGATTTTGTAAAATATAGATTGCTTTATATTCTGGAAAATATATTAGTAAGAATTACAAACTATTTATAGAGCGAAAGGGTTTCTTTTCAAAATAAATCGATATATATTTTTTTCTGATGCCATTACTACATTAAAAAAATATTAAGAATGCCTTCTACATCAATGGTAAGTCCTTCCAGTGCCCACAATAATCTATAATAGGGAAAAAGGAACCTAATGGACACCAACCCATACTGATGTTTTATTATGAACCACTTTGCCCAATAAACCATAAAATATTGTCATTTTGCATCGAAACACATTTCAGACGATTATATACTTCATTAGTGAACAAACAAAACAGAGAATAGATTGAAAAGCAACTAATACTATTCATGAGAAGGAAGTACACACACGTAAAAATCCATATAAAAGTTGTTTATTATTTTATTTTTAATATAATAGCTACCATTTGAAACTTATATAAAAACAATTTTATAGCAATCAATATCACTTCCAAATAATAGTGAGAATCAATGAGAAACTATTCCTTGCAAACTTCCATATGAATACGGAATTGAAATATCAGCAAAACCTTCAAAATCCTTTATAAAATGTTGCAGTTGGATGCAATCAAAGATATGGTGTAGATTATAAGGAATCCTTTTCACCTGTACTCAAAATGGAAATCTTGCGAACAATAGTAACTCTTGCAACGCAAAATAATTTGTTCATAAAGACTTATAATGTGAAGACAGCTTATCTCTATGGTGAGTCAGAATAGACAGTATACATGAGACAACTAGATGGTTTTATGCAAAAAGGAGAAGAAAACAAAGTGTGCAAATTAGTAAAAAGCCTGTATGGTCTACCACAATCAGGAAAATGTTGGAACAAAAAGATCAACGAAATTTATACCAGTTGGGAATGATTAGAACCAAATGTGATCCATGCGTCTATAAAACCAGAGAGGAGAAGATTATGCAATACTGGGTTTATATGTAGATGATCTAATCATTGCTGGAACTAGTAAGGAAATTAATGACAACCTAGCCTCAGAAATAGAAAAATATGTTACTCTAACAGAAAAGAAAGATGGCAAACCATTTATTGGAATTGAAATAAAAAGGGCAGAAGATGGATTTTATCTATCTCAGACTCGCTATATTGATACAATTCTTCACAGATTTGGACTGGAAGAATGCAACAGTGTGCAGACACATGGAGATCAAAAACAAAATTTGGATGAGTATTTGGACTCTAAGCCAGTAGATAAAACTGTATACCAGGAAATGATTGGATCACTTATGTACCTTTCTACGGGTACTCGACCGGACATATCCTTCAACGTCAACAATTTATCACAGTATAGTAATGATCCAAGAGAAATACACTTAACTGGAGTTAAAAGGATTTATAGATATCTGAAGGGAACAATAAATAAAACGTTGGCATATAAGTCAAAAGACAACAATTTAACAATAAATACTGATGCGAGCTGGTGCACAACCCAAGTCGCAAAATCCTATTCAGGCTATACAGTCAAACTTGGCAACAACTTAATAAACTGGAGAAGTAGAAGCAAAATTTAGTATTCTTGTCTACACGTGAAGCAGAACTTATTTCAATATGTGAAGGCATTTCAGAAGTATTATAGTTAAAGGGATTACTAGAAGAACTTTGTGAAAATTTAACCTTCCCAATTACCTTTTAAATTGACAGCCAGGCTGCAATAAACTGGATACAATCTGATAAATTACTTCACGAACAAATCACATAAACCCAAAGTATTATTTTGTGAAAGAAGAAATACAAAATGGAATCAAACTGGAATACACTAAAAGTGAATACATGGAGGCGGATATACTAACGAAGAGTCTTTCTAAGGACAAACTACGGAAATGTGCAGATAGATTTGAACTTGCTGATTAGGGCTTACACACAGGGGAGCGTGTGTTGTATATGTATTTTAATTAATTGTTCCACAGAGTGTGTGTAAGCTCACAGGTAAATAGGCGCTAACCGAAAAATAAAAAAAAAGTTCCTTTGTTCAATATTAGTTTCCCTTTCATATTTTTCTTCTCTTTCTTGTAAATCAATAAATATAATGTTTAATTAATAATTTTTGGAATCAGTTATATTAAAAATTCTAAGCAAAGTCAACAAAAAGAAACACATTGCCGGTAAATTTATTTGTTAAAAGATTATTCTTGAATCTACCCTCCTTATCATATAATAATGCATTTCGACAGAACTTTATTCCAAACTATGGGTATATGATTATTTTTTGTGTAATGTTTTATCAACAAAATATCTTCACTCTCTGAGGAGAGTAACAGCGAGTCACTGAAACGTCTGGATTCAAATAAATAATAGGTTGATGTGACTGCTTATTTTCCAAACCAACTTCCAACCAGCAAATAATTTTCAATGTTCTGTTTATTTATTTGTGTGTATATGTATAATGTGTATAATTACTATTATGTGCATATTGGTACGTGCATTCGCACTTGTGAGTACTTATCATGATCTCTTAAATGATCATGTTTCAGAAATAGAATTGAAAACCAAAATTTTATTAAATATATTGACAATAATAAATATATTTATAAAATTTAATATTGGGTTATATATGATGTGGATGAGGCAATTCAATTTATATTATAACGAAGATTCTTTGGGTGAAATCATTAGACAAGTGTTAATTTACGACAAAAAGGACAAATGAAAAAATTATTTAAAACCTGTTTGAAACATATTTTAAAATGTTTTTCTAACTAATTGGACCAATTGTATTTTTCCACTAATTAATTGCATATTAAGAGAATGGCATTCCTTTTATTTAAAAAAGGTTCCATACAGTTCACATCTCGTCACCGACTGTCAGCAAGGGCAGATAACGTCATTAAAAGAAATTTAAAATAAACATGCGTCGGACTCGGAGGCTGTTGGGCTCTGGGCTGCCTGGAGTATAGGATCTCCATCTAGGATTTATTCCTGTGGTTAACAAAGCTGTATATGTGTATGCGTGAAATAAACTACTTGACTTGAGAGATGTGAGGAAGAAATAAAAATAAAAACCTTGCATACCTATTTACATATTTACAAAAGGTTTTGTGCAAGTCATAAAAATAACAACATTGGATTCATATAGGTTAAATTGGCAACATCTGGCGGAAGCTTGCTCGGAGCCTCATTGATTTCAATGCGAGCTTTCTAAAAACCCTGAAGCGTCAAGAGTCCTGATTTAGAACATGGAAACTTCAATTCTGAGATTCTTAGATCATAATCATTAGAATAAAAAGGGAAACCCAGAGAAACCGCTTGTTCAAAGTATTTTTGAGGGAGAAGATAGGAGTGGAAGACCCAGAATAAGATGGCCTGACTAAAAAACTCGGCAAATCACCAGATTGGCCCTGGAAGACAACTATAAAAAGCTGATTGGAGTCAGAAGGGAATCTAGAAAGTACACCATTAGGGTATCCTGAAACTTACACTAAGTGAAAACGAATCTGCTCTCATATATCAACTGTTGGAAGGGTTCATCAGTGATTAGTATGGCTTTCTCTGTTTCTCTTCCAATATAAATTTCCATCATAGTAAGAACTGTAAAATCTCAGATTTACAATTTCTAAAATACTCCTTTACTTCTGAAGACAACTTTTCAATAAAATACCACCTCCAGATTTATGTACTCTCAATCAAATATGGTGCAAATATCAAACTATTATCCAACATCGCAATAACAAGCAAATCTAAAATTTAACGATATTCAGCGTACATAGGTAAGGTAATTTAAACGGCTTCTTAAGTGCTGGGACTTGAAAAAAAAAAAAACATTTACATTCGCCATGATCGGCCTTGAACTCTTGTCCAAGTGGTGGGTCAAGGTCGAATGATATTTTAGGACGCTGGCTCCTTATGGAATGGAAGATTGGATAGGCGAGTGAAATTGTTGGAATATTACACAGAGTAAAAATGGCTATAGATGAGCTCGTGTTTGAAAAGAAACTTGTATGTATATAATTATTATCGTTTTTGTTGTTTTCATGTATGAACATATACCAAGATTTGTTTTGTATAATTGATATTAATAATAAATAAAATGCAAAGTTAAATTGGTTACGGATTCATCCTTCTTACTTACTTCAATTATATAACAGAAATGATATTCATTGACAATTAAAGTAATTTGGAACATAATAAACATAATAAATGATTTGTTGACACTCTCCTCAGGGGAATGATTGGTTGATGTAGACATATATTTTTCCAAACAAACTACAAATCAAAAATGATATTCAAAAATAGGCATGTTATGCACAAATTCTTAGGCCAGGAAACCTCCTATACCATACCAACTACAGATGATCAACTCGCTATTCCTCGATTAGATTCTTCAGCAAAACTATTAAACAACTAATAGCCTTGGTGTCTGATAAACTCCCCAAGTCCGATTTGACGGATCTTATGACAATAATCGCTGCAGAAATCAAGAAACAGGATATTTCTATCTACACGAGGCATGAAAACAAATTTAGACATTGGTCTAAGAAATACGCATTACCGTACAATAATTTAGCGAACTCAATAGTGAATCTCACCGAGACCAAACTTTCAGTTAACCAAATAGATGTTTTAAAAAAAGGCCTCAAATTTAGGATCCCCAGTTCCACGGATAATTACTTAACGATAGGCGCTCTGGAGACAGCTATAACTTCTTTTACGAATAACGAAAAGAACGAGATTAGAAACCTGGTTGCCAGTAGGATATCTAGTAGAGAAAACAAGGAGAATACCAAACCAAGTAGAGATGAAATGACCGCCATCAAACAACTTAAAAATAATGCAAATCTGGTTATACTAAATCTGACAAAGAAGCCACCACTGTAATCATAGCAAATCTGAATTTTCTAAGAAATTCCATATCATTCTTGAAAACGTTACTATAATCAAACAGATCGACTCAGCCACCAATTCAAAAACCGTTGCCTTATTTAGGAGAAGACTGCCAACCTTACAGAAAGAGAAACTAATAACAGATGTCCAACTGAAGCAATTCAGAGCCAACACAAACCCATACATCTACGGCCTACCTGAACTTAACAAGTATAATATCCCGTTAACACCGATAATTGCTTATCATCTTTCGCCAGCTACGCCATTGTCCAGGTTCCTGACCTCATATCTAACTCCTGTTATCGTTCTGCAAACCTCCATTGCATTAGTGTAACATACCTGATTTTATAATTAATTTAAGAACTTCAAAACCTACACCAGGATGTATAATTGGTTCCTTTGATGTGGTCACTATTTAATAATAGACAATCTGAAGGACATACTAAATCAAAATTCGTCTGATACCATAGAAACCAATAGAATCATTACTTTATTCCAGCCTTATCTCTCAATAATGAATTCTAAATTTGAAGATGAAATATACCAACAGATTTGTGGCTTCCCCATGGGAAGCCCGTTATCATTAATAGCTGCGGAAATAGTAATGTTGAAACTGGACAAATGGATCAATAGCTTCAAAGAACTTGGCATAAAGAAATGGTACCGCTACATCGATAATATCTTTTGAGAATATGAAACAGACAAAGAACAACTAATTTTAAGTACTTTAAACAGTTACCACCCCCAGATTAAATTCACAATGGAGACAGAAACTGTAGCCGCACTACCATATTTAGATATTCTTATCTTTAGAACCGAACATAAATTCCATTCTACAGTCTATTACAAAAGAGGATTAGAACCATCATACCTTAGTTTCAATTCATTTGGTCCAATAGGTCATAAAATATCAATAGTTAAAACGCTAACCAAAATAAATATCACACATTGTTCTCTACCTGGTGTGTAAAAGAATAGAAAAATTAAATATCATTAATAACCTGAAAAATTCCGGATTTTCACTACAATTCATTCTGAAACACACCTACAACCAATTCCTCCCCAAGAATCAGACAGTATATCGAACCAATTGCAACTTATAATATTCTCCAACCAATCAAAAACCATTAACGAATCAAAGAAATTCGGAATTAGATTTTTATTCAGAACCCCCCGGTCTATAGGTCAAATAATAAGAAACCCTATTACCAAAACTAATATAAAAATAGAACCTAGAAATCAGCACAACGCAATATACTCAGTATCCTGCCAACAGTGCCCTGCCTCATATATAGGAGAAACCGGCCGAACAGTCGCCATCAGAATCAAAGAACACATCCGCAATGTAAAAAATCACGACAGTAGATCACTAATATACCAGCATGAAGAATCCACCGGCCATCATTCAACCTACAGGATGTGAAACGTTATTTTCAAAACATATTTTCTAAATATAATAGAATCATTCTGGAATCACTAATTTCGAATAATAAAAGCAGTATAAACCGAAGAATTGTTATACCACAGCAACACATATCACGAAGATAAATCCATAGTCTTTACCTAGTTGAGTTATGATTTGCCATACATTCATCAAAAGATTTCTTTAATATTTTATTTGTAATTTAAAAATGAATCATGTTTTCGATATTTTTTTCATAGCATATTTTATAAATTTTATTTCCGTTTTAAATAAATAAATGTAAAAAAACCTCCTACCCCTCTATATATATTGTAGGAATTTGCAAAACAATTGACCTGATTTCCAATTTTATTGAATAAAGAAACCTTTTGCAATTATTTCGATTAATATATCGTTTTATAAATATATCTCCAAAACCCGAATCAAGAAAGCCCATACACTGCAAGCATTCAAGAATCAAAACATAGGCAGCACAACATTATAAAATAATACAAACAAAAACAACGAAAAGTACAAACACAAACAACTGGCAAAGCAAAAAAAAAAAAAAAACTGGGTACAAACACACAAACAACAGACAAAACAAAAACGATAAAATATAAACACACAACATGCAAATCTAAAACAACGACAAAAGTACTAACACAAACAAGTGATCAAATTAAAAACTAGGTATAAACACACAAAACAACAGGCAAAACAAAAAAAACGACAAAAGTACTAACACAAACAATAGGCAAAACAAAAAACAAAGTCTAAGTACTAACACACAAACAACAGGTAAAACAAAAACAACCTCAAAAGCACAAACAACCAATAAACCAAAAAACGGCAAAAAAACAAACCCCCCAACAACAAATGCACACAATAACAACAAAACAAAGACAATGACATAGTAAAAAAACATACAAAACAATAGCAACGACGGAGAGAGAGAGTACAATTAAACAAAACAAAAACGACATGGTTTTCGAACACACAAACAAAATAAAGACAACGTCAAAGGTACAAGCACACAAGCAATAAAAAAGTAATAACAATAAACAAAACGAAGAAACACAGCTAAATAGTATAATAAAACAAAACGAAAAAAACGACAAAAATACAAACTCACCAATAACAAACAAAACAAACACAATGACATAGCAAAAATAAACAAATAAAAACGACAGAGTAAACACACACACAAACAACAAACAAAAACAATAATGTACAAACACACGTGCAACAGCTAAAGCTGAGACAACAATAAAAACAACGACAATGAGATAGTAAAAGCGAACAAAACAACAACAAAGTATAAACAATAAATAAACAACAAACAAAACAATAACAACAAATCAACATAAACATGACAACGATAATACAAACACATTATTGAATGAGCAATTTAATCAGAAGAAAGTTTGTATAGCGTCTCGGTAGAGATATATAAAACTGACCGATATGTCCTCACTTCTTTTTTCTAGATTCAATTCATTTTGTCTCCTCTCTAATTGTAAATACGCTGCTGTATCACCTCATAAGCATAAATAAATATATAAAACTCTACAAATTAATGTTTCACACTATCAATCACAATTTTAACCAAGCCGTAGGAATCGACCGAAAAATGATTGAGTGCCTTACAAGCATTCGATGCTCGATATCGCCAAATACATTGCTAGATAAAGTTACATCTAGATTCCATGCAAGGGCTGTCCGTTGGAGCTTGCTATTGTCTTGTTCGACACATTATCAATTTTAAATCTCTATAATTGAATGGTACTTCTTGTATCACATTATTCATTTATTGACGTTTGTCGTCTTTGCAGTTCTATGCAAAACAAAGATGTCCGTCAATGTTGATACAGTAGAGTCTCCCATGAGAGACCGCACAACATGACGAAACATATGTAGTTTCTCCTGGAGGTAGTCTCTTATTAGAGATAGCGTTATATCAAGTTATGAGAAGACTTTTACCCAAAACGGATTATATGATAAGAGAAAATCTCCAAGAAAAATTGATGTAGCAATGTTTCCAAGAAGTTTCTGATGAGAGAGTATCTACTGTGTTTTCTTAAACAACACGATGCCACCTTTGAGGGCAGTTAAACACTTCAGAAAAACATACTCTATTTCCTCATCGACTCCAGACTCTCTACCAACGACTATCTCATCTGGCTTATCGATGGGTTTTCTATGCAGTCATTTTGAAGAATGGAAATGAAAGCCACTTTAATTTGAGAAGTTGTTTTTGCTTTTAATAACCATTCTAGAATTGATTCAAGCCCCTCAGAAAATCTTCGGCGTCGATAGAGCGCATCATCGATTTGGTTGGCCCACGCTCTGATGTTCCTAAAGATACATATAAATCTCTGTATGTGCTTTTATTAATATCCCTTTATAAATATATCGATTCATCAATTACTGGTAATGCTTAGAAAATTGCCTGTCATTATATTAACTTGTGATTTTATTATAGAAACTTTTTAAAATCTCACCAGATTGTGTATTGTTGAAGTAGGAAATTGAAAAATTATTTTTATCTCTCTGTAGACTTCCATCACTTTTCAACTGTCGTTTTAACTACGTGAAGACATAAGATTCTGAAAATATTATACTCCTGTTTATCCTTTTCTACATCCATTAGAATTTACAAATTAATACATCGCTATATTGGCTCTGCCATAGAACACATCTGGAATATTTTGAGGTGCTCTACCGCCACTATTGTTGTATAAGATATTTTCAAAGTTTCTCCTTGATTCTAAATATGAATTTTAATAAAAGGAAATCGCCCGGAAAGAAGGGAGGGGGCCCATTACAGTCAAGGTTGTCTCCATTTCCTCATGTCCCGCGAAATTTTTACTGCCGCCGTTTTGACGTCGATTTTACGTTGTATTGACTCTTCATTGTTCTTTCGGTGTGTCCTCTTTCTTTGACAATAGCAATTTCATGGGACTTGTAGCCTATATAGACTGCATTAATTCTGTACTGAATGTTGTGAAACTGTTCAAACTATATCATAGCGCTAAGTTTTGAAACTTCTTAAATAAATTATAGCTGTGTATTGGGAATTGCTCTCTGTTTGATTTTAGTAAAGATCATTTATAAAAACGATATTTTATTCATTGCCATTGTTGATAAAATGTTTTACTGCGTATATAGTCTTAATATTTTAGAAAGGCGAAGGCATCGAAAACATTGTTGGGGATAATATTGTATAACTTACACAAAGTCTAAACTTATTGTATATTTATCATTAGGAATTTTTATGGTAACACGTTAACACACTTATATCATCCCAATTGTTGTGTAGAAATGTCATTTTAGTTATATAGTAGAGATAAAAAGAGAGAAAACCCTTATCTTAATTATATCGAGCGTTGTGATTATAAAAATGGGTTTTTTCGCTATAGCTCACAGCCATTATTGTCAAATAAAAATAAAAACCCAAAGGACAGAGAGCTATCTCCAACAAGCGACCTTAACTTATCTAATACCCGGTTATAATAAAAGAAAAGGTAGCTGCACACAGACATGTTATTATTGTATATTGTACTCCTTTTATTATAGTGATTGGTCATATGGTCTGATCCATCTGCATACTCACTAGGCAAGGAGAGATGTGTTGGTATTATAGTTAAAGATTTATTTTACTTATATCGTAGCTATTGTATTACTAAAATTTAATCGTTGTGATTATAAGGAATAGGTTATCTTAGATGCAGTTGTGAAGAATAGGTTATTTTAGTTATCCCGTAACGATTGTTGAAAACATCACTATTTAACTCTGAGCAATTGATGGATAAAACACCTTCCTAGTTATCTCGGAGCTATTTGCTTAGAAAAACACCTTCCTAGTTATCTTGTAGAAAATATTTGAAAATAATCACCCTAGTTATCTCGTACTGATTGTTGAAAAACATCATCTTAATAACAAGTTCAATATATTGAAAGGAATTGTTCAAATCGTAGCAATTGTTGGGACAAACCTCTCTTAATTATCTCGTTTTCCATAAGAAATGTTCGTTCCGCTCATAGAAGACTTTTAGCCTGTGTCTGAATTATATTCTTTGAAGAACTCATTCAGTTAATCGCAGCGCAACTTCTGTCTCCAATAATATACAATATATTATTGTTTAAATTTTACACAAATAAATTCACTGGCAATGCGCTTCTTTTAAATATCATCAAATATTATCTCTACAGACCTTACTGCAATGATATGAGATATTGAGTACAGTAAGGTCTGTGAAGATACTATTTGATGATATTTAAATGAAGCGCATTGCCAGTAAATTTATTTGTGTAAAATTTTAACGATAGATGGCAATTAAATTTAATTCACTAATATATTATTGTATAAGAAGAAAAATTCCATTTCTTGGTTTCTCAAGAAGCCTCTGGGACCAAAAATATTTTTGGTCGCAGTGGTACAGCCTACTCCACGCTGACGAGCGCCAATAGCGCGAAACGCGTTCGTGTATGGCTTTTCTTGATTTATCAAGAAATTGGGTTGGCCAAATATCACGGAGCAAGTTAAACTACGTTTAATATTTTGCTCCACTAGATGGCGCTCTGCCATCTAAAAAGCACATGTGCTCGTGGTCAGGATATGCTCTCTTTATTTTTTATTATTGTAAATGTATTGAATTTATATAAAATCAATTATTGATTGGGATCCATATGATCGCATCAATAGTCCAAACTCTAAAACCTAACGGCGATGAGTTTTCTAAAATAAAATCTTTAATGAAGAAACTTGTCGCTAATAGATTTTATCTCTTTTTTTTTTCAATGATGTCCGGCGATTATTTTCCTATTGTAATCTCTACTCTGTTCTTGTATTCCTGATGTTATAGGTGAATGTATTTGATATTGATAAATCTAGAGTACACCAGTAAATGTAACTAGAATCAATTATATCTCTCTTAATATATAGCAATAAAGCCCTATCTATATACAGCAAAGGAAACATTAAGATGTGAATGTATCTTTCATACATCAATCAAACTTATATATCTCTCTACTGTCCTCTTACTGAATTGATAAAATATTGGTAGAATTTAGCTCATCACTGGTAAACCCTCACGGCTGGTTCGCCAATTTTTAATCTACCTTAGCGCTTCTTTAGAGCTCTAGTACTGTATTGGATGATTCTGCTTATATATGCTATATTGAAGGATGGAATCTCAGAAATGGTCTTGAATAAAACTATGATTATAAGCTTTTAGGAGAGAAGAATTACATATAAATGTTTGCATTGAGCATAGCTCTTCCGCAAACAATAACGACAAGTTAGGAATAAATTAATATAAAGAAATAAAACGCTATGGGAGGGTTCACCACTAAGCCTTCCTTCCCAATATTTTTCTTCATAGAAAAGACAGTAGAAGTTTGAATGATGTGTGAAAGAAACATTCGCGTTTTAATGATTCCCTCTCTCTTTGCTATATCTCTCTTGTTTGTTGAAAAAAAGGCATCTCCTTATTGTGCTACTGAAAGTTGCTGATGGTTTGCGCCATCTGTCGAAATAAATATCAATTATACGTTGATTTTTAATTATTCCAGAATTAGCCAAATCTCTTGTCTGTGTCAAAAGTTCCTTCTATATGGTGACGTCTGATCCTCGTATCTCCAGGATAGATGCAGTTATTATATAACAACCTTACAAGAGAGGCCGTCACAAACCTGTCGGAGTATTTATAACTTGTCGCTACGGAGGACATTTCTCTGTCTTGACGAACCTTGTCACTTAATTCTACGAACCATCAACTAAATCATTTACTTTCTGGCTGAATAATTAAAGTTTTAATCAATATTTCAGCTAGTTGACTGTCATCAATAGCGTTGAAAGTTTTTTCGACTCAACTTGGTTCGCTATATTTATAATATTCTTCTGCCATTTTTTAAAATACTCTAAGCTATCAATTTATCTCTATTTGAACTGCAAGGTTGTCCCAAAGTTCGTAAACACTTGCAAAAAAATGAAATACCAATAATATTCGCCAAAATATTATTCGCCGCTATGTATGTCTTTGTATTATGTATTATTATGTATTCGCCGTAATAATATTATTCACCAAGTTTTAAGAAAAACACACTTTTGAGACATCCTTTTATAAACTTAACTATGAATATTTTCATAGAATCGATTGTTATTATGAAACATGTTGGAGAAAAATTTGAAAAAAAAAATCTAGTCTTTATATTGAAATGATTCAACATCTCTACTGGGAAAGTTCACCACTAATAAGCCATGCCTTCTCTTTTTCAAAATTTAACCATTGCAGAATAAGGGCTGTAGAAATCGATTTTAAATGCACTCATGTACTTACATAAACTTAAGAAGGTGGAAGGTCTTTATTCTGTTTTGTTTTTTTAAGAAGCCAGAGGCAATTTTGTTCACCCTCGGTTATCTCGTGTCTATTCAATAAAGGTCACTGTGTATCAAATAATTTTCAGAGTTAATACCTATATACCATTGAACATGCTAAAAGTTATAACTTCCTTTAGTTTTGTCCATGATAGAGAGTATATATATTTTAAATCTATTTCTATATAGCCCTTATACTGTGCAATGGATAAAATTCTCCGCTTTGAATTTCATAACTGATGAAGCATGCCTTCCCTTTCACAAATTTTGAACATTGTAGTAAATAAGGACTGTAGAAGTAGATTTTCAAATACCTCCATGGGCCAAACTTTTAAGGGAGTGAAAAATCTTTGATTTCTGGTTTTCATTAAGAATACAGAGCCAATTTTGTTCACACTTGTTTATCTCGTATGTATTCAATAAAGGTCACTGTGTATCAAATATCTTTCAGAGATATTGTCTTAATCTCTTTATAAATTCTGAAAGGTAAAACCTTTTAATCGATAAAGTGCGTTAAGGTAATGATGATATTTTCTTATACAATAAATTATTGAAGGCAGACCTTCGCCCCCCCCTATTCAAATATAATTCAATATAGAAATTTATCGCTTTGAATAGACAATTGATAATAAAATAATTTTATTGACATCTAGCAAAGTGCACAGTCTGCACTATTTAGAAAAAGATAATATGCATTATATACACTATGTACAAACACCATGGCGCCTCTGCCAGCGCTGTAGAGTTTGGTGAAGAATCGCCAGCAGGTCTCCAGCGACACCACGTATTTCGCGATCTACGAATAATACGTAGATCGCGTACTTCGTTGCTGAGGAGATGGTGATGGCGTGATCCTCGAGACCAACCGGAAAGAATAGAGATGAATCGTTAATCACTTACTTGAAAATTAAATACGAAAATGTTGAAATATCTAGAAAATAGTTTCTGAAGCTCAAAGATGAGTGAAGATTCCTAAAGTATAAGTTATGCTGTATAACGGGGAGCTCTCGAGCACCAGTCTCTAGTACGGACCTAGACATCGAATTCTCTGGGACGATTTATTATTGATAAACAAAGCCTTTCTAATTCTTTTTTTTTTTCAAATCCAAGTTAACTTATTTTCATGATAAATATATTGATTGTCATTTTCGAACAATTATTAAATATTTATATAATAATATAATATATTTATTAAATAATTAATACTAATATATATAAAAATACAAATTTAAAAATATACTAATATTAATAAAGTATTCAATAACTAAACTACTTTTTTACTTAGGGTTCTTAACAAGTGAAGGCTGTTTACCAAACAAATATTGATTGTTTAAATATATGTTATTCATCACGAATATATCGTTGTTAAACTACTATATATTGCTTCTGTATGGCATAAGCAGAATATGTCATCTATATACCTGCCCCATATTTGAATTTCTTTCGGAAAATGGTTAGTAATCTGCCGGTCTATATATCGCATTACTATTTTTGCTAAGGGAGATAATAGTGGGCTTCCCATTGGGGAGCCTTTGGTCTGTTTGTAATTATTGTTATTGTCTGCACTATTTATTAAATAATTAATACTAATATATATAAAAATACAAATTTAAAAATATACTAATATTAATAAAGTATTCAATAACTAAACTACTTTTTTACTTAGGGTTCTTAACAAGTGAAGGCTGTTTACCAAACAAATATTGATTGTTTAAATATATGTTATTCATCACGAATATATCGTTGTTAAACTGAATTGTGGTATTCGTGAGAATAGAAATTGATTAATTATTATTATTATATATAAATTTTGATTCAATAATAAAATATGTAAGGTATTTATAGGCGCTTTGAATAGCCATGGACAACACTTAAGGAAGTTTTACCTTTTAGCTTGTATATTAGGATTCAGACAATAATTCTGAATTACAGTCACCTTTATTGAAGACACACGAGATAACCAAATGTGAGCAACAACAACTAAAAAATAAAGAAAAAAAAAACGACATCAAAGACTTTCCACCTCCTTAAGTTTTGTCCATGAGTGTATATAAAATCTTAATATCAGCTACTAAAATTTGGTAATTCCTATTCGAGTGTCATTAAAGTAAGTTCTGAGAGATTGGTTATAAATAGGTTCACAATATATTTACTGGAGAGATAAATTGCATTGGTTATTTAAGGAATGTACTGCCTTATCAGCCAAGTAGTCTTATATAATGTCAGAATTGAGGAGGAAATGTATAAACCAGCAGTATTTGTTCAGCTTCCCTATGGAAATTTTCTATTCCCACACATATTGGAAGTTTTACATCTTGGCAAAAACCTCCCTCTATGTAAAACTTACATCATAGATCATTATCGGATAAATAACATTCACTGAATTCACCTTTTTTATATATTTATTTCTTATCATTCCTATAAAAATACACTTGGAAGCATATATTGTAATAAAAATTATATTTTAATTTGCATAGAATATCAATATAGCTGAAGTTGAGTTCTATTATCAAAAAGGGATTGCTCATTATAGTTTTGGCTGGTGTGTATATATTGTCACGTATTATATTAGGAAAAACATACTTCAGAATTATACGGCAATTTATTTGATGCAAAACAAGTTGAATATTTAAAATAAAAGATAAGTAATTAGAAAAGTTAACAGTGTAGAAAAATATGAATATCGAAATTGATAATTTGTACATAAATGAATAAAATTTTTGCTACATAGCTCCTTCCCCATGAACCAGGTCGCAAATCTTGTAGCTACTTGCATGGATCTGACATGCTTCTGTCAAGGATTCCATCGAAGTTTGGGAACTTTGTCCCTAGGCCCCCGTCTTTTCTCTTGTGGCGTGAAGAACGGCTTCGTCGTCGTATCGTCTATAGGTATATCGTCTTCTAGGAGGGAATTCTTGGCTTTGACATTGTGGTGGAATCCTAGAGCCATTCTTGGAAAATTATGATCACAGCACCTATGACCTTAAGGTCTTCTCGGCAATTTTCAGTTTGTTTTCCAAATCTACCCAGTATCTCCACCAAATTTCACTTTAAAAATTAAAAAGACAAATTTCAGGATGAGGCAACAATTCATTTAATGAAAAATATATATAAAATAAAATTTATAGAATACAAAATAAGTAATTAGGTAAGTTAACAGTGTAGCAAAATGTGAATATCAAAATTGATAATCTGTACATAAAATAATAGATTATTTTCTACAATATTAAATCAGTTATTTATGAAAATAACCACAAACAGTGGGTCGCTACCTCTTCAGCGATTCTAATTTCCTGATACATATGTTGGACTTTGTTTGGACTATCAATCTCAATCTTACATCTATGATCAGCAGATATATTTCGAACCTGAGTTATATAAGCTAAACAAATGTTCTCGTACCCAATCATTCATTCTGGATATTTCCAACTAAAATAAAACATTTACTGTTTAAGCTTTAGAGGAGGAAAGGATTTATAAAAGTTCAAAATTTTCCTTGACTTTCTCGGCCTTAATTCTTGAAACGGTTCAATCTTCAAACGGCCATGACCTAGAGATCAATCTAGCTTCAGTCAGAAAACGGAGTTTTAGTTGTCACGGAATCAAGGTTCTGAGGGTAATTGCTATATCAAAAACTTCTTTATTGAATAAAACATCTCAGGAGTGACTCATTTGACGACCACTTATCCGAGAACTCACCATTGTAAATTGATATTTGTTTAAATTGGAATATAGTCCAGCATCTAAGAAGAGATCACTACCAAGAAAAACTAGAGTATTATCCTAGATTGACCGTTGTAACACTTCTGATAAGCGACCTGTCTCCTAAAAAGCCATCCTTATAAATTAAAATTTGCTTGCGAATTGGAATATAGCCCAATATCTCTAAGATATCACTTCCAGGGAAAATTTAGAGTAATCCTAGATTGAACGTTTTAACCTATCTAAGCCACCTCTTCCCTAAGCAGGCATCCTTATAATAATTAAAAGCACTTGAATTGGAAAAACCTAACATCTAAGTAGAGACCATTATGTCTTATTTGATAAGCGGCAACTTCGCTGAGCAATCATTCTAATAAAATTCAAAATGCTTTGATTTGAAATAGTATAATATCTAAAAAGACACCATTTCCAGAAGTCACAATGTTGTCTATGATTATAGACAGTCTTTAATGGAGGTTTTTCATAATAATATTCCTGTCTTATAGTATAATTTTTTTTTTTAAAGTATCCTAAAGGAGCGCACGCTTCAAATAGTAATTATTTGACTCTAATTCTTTTATTTGATTGAAATGTGAAATATATAGACGATAATATATTTTAAATATTTGTAAATATTTGATAATATGTGTATGGAAATAAATACATTGCCAAAAACATTTGTTACAAATTTTATCGATATATGACAATTAAATTTATAAATATACTCAAATCTCAGAAAAATAGAGAAATTCTTATGCACACACAGTTAAACATCAATAGCCGATATTTCTGTTTAGTGGCTATATCCCTTAATATTCTATATACAATTACGAGCGTCATTCTTCATCAGTCATCTCTGTCACCGTTTGCTTTTTTTTTTTTGGAATGGCGCCCTCCTATTGGTCGGCTACGATCACGCCACCTTTGCCCCCCCCCCCCCCCCCCCCCACTCGCTTTTTCGTTTTGTAACCATTGTGTTGGAGCGGGTCGCTCCTTAAATAAATGCATATATTAGTTAATAACCAAATGAAATCCTCTCTTTCTTTTTCCCAGTAAGAGACGCCTACGGAAGCCAACAGTACATAGACAGATAAAGCACATAGGCTATAGTTATTAACTAACTATTCATTTATATAAGGCGCCAATTTATAATTGTAACAAATAGTATTTGAATCAAAACATTCAATCGGGTAAAACACGGGTATTGCCCGGGTCATTCGGCTAGTTAATTTATAAAATCGAAAATAATTTTATGTTCCAAACCTCCTATCCAACCATGAGGGATTTTTTATTTAATTTTCATTTTATTTCAACACACAGAATGCGATATCTGGGCAAACAAGACGCAGTTGAACAGAATCAGTTATAAACATATTATTATAAATAAAGACAATTCTCTGAGGGAAGCGTTTCTTTTATGTATATCGGCAATACAAGATTTAGGGCTCAACAGCCCTTCGACAGGTATAATTATGTTACTGAAGTTTACTGTACTACGATACAAGTTATACCTGTCAAAGGCTGTTGAGTCCGAAAACTTGTATTGCCTTTATATATAATAGACACTTTTCCCTCAGCGAATTGTCTTTTATTTATAATTTTACCGAAGTAATTATATTAACATATTATACAAGAAAAGTATTTGAAAAAAGAAGAAACAATAAGATATATTATAAAATGTAAGGATTTAAAAGAACGAGTGTTTTTTTTTTACATAATACAAATTTCTACTGTCCTTACCGCGATGAAAAAATATATTGGGAGGGCTTGGCTCATCAGTGGTGAACCCTCCCAGCGGTTTCGCCAATTTAATCCACCAGATCGCTTCTCAGAGCTCTAATACTGTATTGGAAGATTCTGCTTATATACGCAGCACTGAAGGGTGGAATCTCAGAAATGGTTTCCAAGAAAACTATGGACATAAATCTGATCCTTCTAGGTTAGAAAGATAATCAAATATATAAACCCTGATAGATCAGGAGTGTCCATGTTTTTGAAAAGTCTTACATGATAGATATCTATCAGAATATGAAAAAAGTAAATTTATTGCCAAGAAAAAAACAATAAATAGGAAAACACAAAATAACAGAAATTAATTCATCGACGGATGTCAATGGAAATTTTAAAGGAAAAACGTCATCAATACCATAATGGCTATATATATGTGGTACTTACGCACCTGAAGCCGATAGTGACGTCCGTACACACAATAACGTATAAGAATTATCGCTGAATGACGAAACCCAACAATTCAAAGGTCCGTTGTCCCCATCCTTGAACAGATGGGTATAAAATAACCTTTGTTCGCATCACTTTAAATGTTTATGATTTCTTTCACTTTACGGTAATTTTGAAAATGCCTGTAATTTTATTTTGACTATTTATATAAACAGAATATTTATCCTTATATTCGCGCGCGCGTTAAAATTCATAAATATATATATATGGAAACTTTGCCAGGAGGAAATGGATCTATACATTTTGGCGGAAAAGGCGCCCTATGCTTATATATACTCATGGACAAAACATAAGGAAGTGGAAATTCTTTTATATCGCCAGTCTTCTATTTTCTTTTTTTGAAGGAGACAGAGGCAATTTTGGCCAAACTAGGTTATCTCGTAGGTCTCTTCAATAAATGTCACTATTATTTCAAATATCTTTCAGAGTTATTGACTATCGATTTACCCTCTAAAAGGTACAAATTTCTTAGGTTTTGTCTCCCTCTCTCCATGTGTGTATATCTGATATATGCCTGTATTTTGTGCTTTACACACCCAAGATAGTGTAAATTGCGACTGCAGTGATAGATATATATGGGGGCATCCGAGGCTTTTCATTGGAACGACAGCAACAACAACCTGTATTTTGTCCGACAGATGACGTAAACTATCATCAACCTTTAATTTTACAAATAGGAGATGCTTTTATCTCATTTAAACCACTTGTCCCTAGTACAATATTACTCTTGTACTATTTTTCAGAAGGTAAGGAATTCGGAAAACACGAATCTCAACAATTTATAAATCATTAATTGAAAAGACCCCCCAGAGCGTTCTTCAAATGTATAAAATAGAAGATTTCAGGTCAATTCTCAAGATTGAAATATGTTAACATAATTACATATTATTAGCATATATGAACAAATATAAAGCTCTACCATCTAGAATACCCATGTGAGCGGTCCGAATATGCCTCTTTTGTTTTTAATATTAACACCTGACCTTTATTCTATAGGTATGTTTCACATGTTTATCATAATTACGCAAATTTGGCCTCAAATACCCATTTCTCGATTTCTCAGGAAGCCTCATGGACCAAATTTTCAGTCGCTGAGGTCCAGCCTGCACCACGCTGACGAGTGTCAACAGCTTGAAACGCGTACGTGGTTGGCTTTTCTTTATTTATCGAGAGATGGGTTGCCGAATATTATGGAACAAGCCTAAATCTTTAGTCTAAAGCGTAAAATCGATTTTTGTTCCACTAGATGGCGCTCTGCCATGTAAAATGATCATGTGGGCGGTCAGGATATGTTTATTTTGTTTTTAATATTAGCATATTCATATATATATATATATATATATATATATATATTGAAAATAGAGCAATCCATAAATAAATCTTTAATTAAAAAGGCATATATTGGGTCAAAATATCATTTATTTTACCAAAATTTCAGTTGGCTGAACGCCAGCCTTTATCAAGGTGTTATATATATGGATTGATAAAAAAATATTCAAATGGTTTCAACGAAAACGTGAAATGAAGGTTGCGGTTTTTAGAATAATGATTTAGAAACTATTTTATAAGCCGATATTTTTTTGTATCATACTCTAAGATTACTTTGATAATTTTTAGTTTCAAGAATCGACGAAAATATTTTTTTGTAATTCCGTTTGAGCCGTTTTTTTCATAGTGTGAATGAACTCAGATGTTAACCCATGATTTTAATGATTTTTTTTCGATGGAACCCAGGCAAGGATTGTTTCAAATGATGTTAATGAACCGAGATGTGTATAAATTGCAACCAATATGTGGTTGACTCAGTCGAAGAAACATAAAGCAAGGTGTGGATCATATGATGTGATTGAACCAATATGTGCACATATTGCAACCAAAAGGTGAGTGACTCAGTCGAAGAAACATAAAGCAAGGTGTGGATCATATGATGTGAATGAACCAATATGTGTATATATTGCAACCAAAATGTGAGTGACTCAGTCGAAGAAACATAAAGCAAGGTGTGGATCATATGATGTGAATGAACCAATATGTGTACATATTGCAACCAAAATGTGAGAGACTCAGTCAAAGAAACATAAAGCAAGGTGTGGATCATATGATGTGATTGAACCAATATGTGCACATATTGCAACCAAAAGGTGAGTGACTCAGTCGAAGAAACATAAAGCAAGGTGTGGATCATATGATGTGAATGAACCAATATGTGTACATATTGCAACCAAAATGTGAGTGACTCAGTCGAAGAAACATAAAGCAAGGATTACTTTACATTATGTTAATGAACCTTTAGGTGTAGACATTGCAACCAAGATGTGATTGACTCAGTCTAGGAAATATCAAGCAAAGGTTTTTTCACCTAATGTGAACGAACCCAGATGTGTACACAATGAATACCAGATGTGTATGATTCTGTCGAAGCAACCCAGGCACGTATTGTTTCACCTGATGTGAATGAACCTAGTTGTGTACACATTGAAGTCAACATGTGTCTAATTCTATCTAAGTAACCCAGTCACCAATTGCTTAACATTATGTGAATGAACCTAGATATGTACACATTGAAGCCAAGATGTGTAGGATTCTTTCGAAGCAACCCAGGCACGGATTGGTTCACATTATGTGAATGAACCGAGATCTATATACAATGAAGCCAAGATGTAGCTTATTCTGTCGAAGTAACCCATGAAAAGATTGTTTCACATGATGTGAATTAACCCAGATCTATATGCATTTAAGCCAAGATGTGTCTGATTCTGTCTAAAGAACTCAGGAAAGAATTGTTTTACACGATGTGAATGAACTCTGATGTGTATAAATTGCAACCAAGATGTAGCTGACTCAGTCGAGGGACCCCAAGCAAGGGTTGGTTGCTGTAACTTCCGCGGTGGCCCCTTTCAAGGTCTTGACCCTGGCCCACTGCCCCCAGCCAAGGGGGCTTCAGCTTGGATAAGATTTACAAAGATTTCGACACCTGTTTGGTTGTGAAACAATTATCTTTTTAGTGTAAGGGGTTGAGAGAGTTATTTGCGCTCTTTCTCTTTTGGTCCTCAGAGGAACATCATCACACATCTTCGCCTGTCAACACACCATGTATTTTCATCTCAGTAAGGACAGTAGAAGTTTGATTTTTTGTGAAAAAAAAGATTCGCGTCTTAATGTTTTCATTTGTTATACCATGTATCTTCACCTACCAGACAGCTAAGATATCGATTCAGAAATTAAAATTGCAATGTAATTTATTCTGAATATGTATGTGTCATTCTACCAGCTAGAATGCCTTTTCGTTACAGAAACAATCTTTAAATTAACGACCTACCCATGTAAGATGAATAAAATGGGATGGCAATTGAAAGTAATAAGGAGAGGCAGAACGAAACCTTTGAGATTTAATTTGTCATAAAGGACGATAGAAATACAAATAAGGGGAATATATTTCTTAAAAAAATAAACACTTCGGCCTGTTTAAATTTTATATCCTCAACGTTCCAACAACATTATTTTGCCTCTTCAGAAGAAATAAAAATAAAGCATTTGGCAAGGCGTTAAGAATGTTGAAACATTGAGAAAATAAAACTTTAACTGGCCGAAGTGTCTATTTTTAAGGATTATGAATGCCGGTCAGGCAGCCTCTATCTTTAAGATAAAGGGAATATAGTTATACGATAGGATCAATAAAGCAGCGTCTATCAATTACGGCATTTTTTCAGTCAGGTCGATGTTAAAAGAAACAGAGGTACAGTTCTTTAGAATAAGCCAACACAATATCTTTTTTTTTTCTTATCCCTTAGTACTCGTAGTACAGGCCATGGTAATCATGGTGGGTAGAAGTAGGCGACTGCTTTTACTGTAAGTGCACCACATGTCTACACATTTGAAAATCAGTTCGATTTTGCATTTACAAATTGCCAGAGCCCCGTTTGATTACTTGCACTCGCTGTTGGGGTTCAACTTTTGGAAGAATCAGGGGCCATTGGAGCATTTATTTTTTTTCAAATCTGAAAAAAGTGACCAATGCGGGAATCGAATCCGGGTCGTAGCGGTCCAAACTCAACGGTTTACACCACCCTCATACCGACCCCCTTTGTTCTAATAATTTCTAGAATAGTTCACAATCAGGTTGATAGAAGAAGTTACAACTGTCATGTTTATCAACTACGATATGTTACCAATATGTCAGAGCTACGGAAAGTTTTCCAGAGAGGGACACAGATGGTGCAACATGGAGTAAGTTATGCGCGACATGGCCGATCCATTTTCCTCCCATCTGAACGACATTTTGTCATAAATCGCCAGTAATTGTGACGGGGAAAATACATTCGTTTTTCCTCAATTACTTTAATTAGGTCCAAACTTGGTGCGATTACAATGGTTGCATTTGGCTGTCACAGTGGCGTACAGAAGAGTGGTTGAAGACGCTCCCAGCAAACAAGTCTAGAGAGAGGGCCGGTATACAAAGGAAATTTTGCAGGGAGAATTTTAATTTATAAAAAGTAAGGTCAATTACTCCGACAATATATAAATATATAAAAGCTAAAAATAAGTCTCTATTACTTTAGACGTCTGTGATAAACAATCAAATTGTTATGTGTGAAAAGCCAAACAGTACCTTTGGCAAATTAAAAACGCCTACCTGGAGAACATTGTTTAGGGCAATGGCTCCTCTCAGTTTAAAGTCGAACTTGATTTCGCGATATTTCCACAAGGGATTCATTAAATCTTCCGAGATTACTAAAGAGGTCTTCTAGCTGGAAAAGTGGCTAAGATTATTCTATGGCTGAACTATCTATGGAAATTTTCCCAAAAAGATATACTTTTATAAAGGTGGGCTTTTTCAAAAGGAGGTTTAGAGATGGCGCATAGTTTTACCTCTCTTTTGACTATCATGAAGTGAGAGGTTGCATGGCTTGCATTCATAGTTCTAATAATTAGAGATACTTCGGTGAGTAAATAATATTTCTATTATCTCGACGTTTCGACAAAAATATTTTGTCGAGATAATTGAAAAAAATGTTTATTGACCGAAAAGTATTTCTAATTTTCTTTAACTAGAGAGAGATTAACTTTTTTTTATAAATCATTTTATTGAATAAAAATATATTTACTCACTCATGGGGACAAAACTGAAGGAAGTTGTACCTTTTATTATGTATATTGGTATTCAGACAATAAATTGATATACAGTGAGCTCTATTGAATATACACGAGTGTATGAACACATTTGCCTCTGTTTCCTTAAAAAAAAAAAACGGCGAAACTGAGAGACTTTCCACTTCCTTATGTTTTGTCCATGAGTGCATGCATCGTTTACCGGGAGTTGATCCTCTTTAAACTTGTTGAAATGTAGACAATCGAGGAAAAAGAAGACTAATATATCGGCACCTAGACTGATCTTCTAATGGAAACATAAGTGAAATATGGGTCAAGGGAGTTCCAATGTAATGAGATGATGAACGAATTTGCAGTTAAATCATAATGGAATAAAATAATAGATAAATAATGATAAATAAATCAAATCGAAGCGAGATTTTCCAACAAAATTAAATTCCTTACGTTGCGTAAAAATTAAGCTTAAAAGAGAGAGTACAAATTTGTTGTTCAACAAAATACAAGATTACCAACTCAATTAATTAACTTGTAACTCCAAGGAAGGGATATGGAATTGGTAGATGATCTCTTATAACAAGTTTTAATAACATATCTCTCATTAAGAGAGAGATTGTTTAGTTTATTGCAACCAAAAAAAAAAGACATTCCCAACTGTCCAAAGAGATTTGAGCTTATAAATAATTCAATATCATAGCGTTGATATGTAACATTTTGTAACAAAGTATTTATTATATATTTTATACACAGATCACCAATTTATTAATATTTATATTTTTATATTTTGCTACTCTGTAAATTTACCTCATCACTTATTTTATATATGTTGATTTTGTTCTTGCCCCCCCCCCCCCCCCCACCCCCCCTTAAACAAATTGCTGTGTCTATCTGAAGTTTTTCTTTCCTGATTTTCTGCATTACATTTGGTGGAGATGCTGGATTGATTAAAGAAGACTAACTGAGGATCGCCGAGAAGATCTTGAGGCATTTGTTGTTGTGATTTACATTTCCCAAAACTGGATCCAGGATTCCACCGCCGTGTCAAAGTAAAAGCTTCCCTACAAGAAGACGATGTCCCTATTGATGATACAACGCCGAAGCCGCTCTTGACGCCTCAATAGAAATAAGGCAAAGCTACTAGGGAAAAGTTTCAAAACTAAGGGAATCCTTGGAAGAATCACGTTAGATCCATGTCAGTTATCTAATATTTTTTGCAAGCTGAAGGTCACAGCTTCCATATGGAAGGAGCTATGTAGCAAAGTATTTATTATATTTTATATATATAGATTATTATTTGTTTATATTTACATTATTTATATTTTGTGATACTTTGTAAACCTCCCTCATTGCTTATCTTGTATATTATAAATGTTTATTTTGTCCTTGCCTTAAATAAATTGCCTTGTCATTTTAAAGTTTATGTCTTTCCTTATTTTCTACGTACGTAAACAAGTAGAAGTCTGAGGGTCCAAGACAGGGCTGTAGGCAGGGTGAGGCATCAAAGTTGACTCAATTTCGGAAATATTCGCCAAAATCAGGTGCGCCGTGTGAGGTCTCTTATTATCCTGATGAAATTTGATTTTTTCAAGTATTATATTTTCAAATTTTTCTTTTAGCTTTACTAATGTTTTACAATACTTTTTCTCGTTGATAGAATAATTCCATCAAAATTGTCAATGAATATCAGCCCCTCTCAGTCCCAAAATACAGAGATCATGATTTTGTCTTTGGAAAGGACTTTGTTTTGAAAGCTTTGTTTTTTTCTATACTGGTATTGTTTTATCGATCCATTGAATTGGTTGGAGATTTGAAGAAGGATCATACATCTAAATCTCATCACATGTTATCACATCTTTTCAAACACCTGAGAAGGTTCTCCAGAAAAAGTCTCAATGAGGTCTTAACAATTCTCTTTCCGAATTTGCATCATTCTTTTGTTAGAAGTTTTGGCTTCAATTTTTATCATAAATTCGATGTCCAAGATGATTAATAAGTTTCAGAACACTTTCTTCAGTAAGGGAAAGTTTTTATATTATTTGATAAGAGTCGCGTCATTGTCCGATTATTATTAATTAATTTCCCCGTTAGAGCTAAATTTTGGACCGTAACTACAGTGGTCAGTCTACCTGACATTTCTTTACCCATAACATAAAAATCACCAATCTGAAAGATTTGAAATCATTCTTTGTATTGTGCTTCTATCAATGGTTTCTTTTCCATGTCCATACTTTAGCTTCGAGTAAAATACAGTACCTGAAATGTCTACGGACTTAAACAGAACTGTATCACCAACCGTTGTTGAATTCTTGTGTTTACTCCAGAAGAGATGCATTTGTAAATGAATACAAAATATTCGATGAAATAATCCCTTGAATCAATATTTAAAAAATAACATTGAACCTCCATGGAAAAGGTTTTTTTTTAAAGAAACTTTTCCCTGGAGGCTTAATGTTCTTATTTTAAAATACAAAATATATTTTAAATCATTTTTTTCAGATATGAAAAGAGGATCATTTGAAGATCCCAAAATATTATTTTCATGATAATAAGTTATTTATTTTCTATAGGTCGTTGTATATGTGCATTATTGACTGGCCATTGTACTTTATGATGCACTTTTCCTTTAGAACAATATCCTTAATAATAAATAGTATCAAATCAGCGCCATCTAACGTTGGCAATCGGTACTAATTAAAACATTACTTATTTCATTATATTTTTGAAATTCATTTCTAAAATAAATATTCGTTTAATTGAAAATTAGTGCTGATTTTAATAAAACATTTTAATAAATAAGATGAGACTAAGTCAGGGATCAGCAAACCTTTGAGTCGGAAGAGTTAAAAATTACAATTCACAACATTTTAAAGTTTTTAAAGAGCCACAAAATATTTTCTTGCCAAAAATAAAAGGTCCTCGCAATAAATAATATTTGTGTATGGAACTACAAGTATGTACTTGTATATAAAGAGCGGCAGCTTCATTTCCAAAAAGCCGCATGCGGCTCGCGAGACACAATTTGCCGACCCCTGCGCTAGGTGATAAAATATAATACTTAACATGATGACTAATATGCTTTTTGTGATTTTTCGAAAGAGCTTTGCTCGATGCAATAAACTTTAGTTTAATCTTAAGAGGCATATATATATATGTCCATTTTTCTCTTGAAAATTAATTTACTGTATTTAAAATCCTTCTATGTGTATTTTATTCCATTCTTTGCGCAGACTCTCGTGTCTTAGCACATAAACTATCTAATTCAACAACAACAACAACAAAAAGCCTTTATTTAGGGTCACTGACCCTATACAGGATTCACCAGAGGTATGCATAAGAACAAAGCAGTGAGACAAAGGAAATACGATATATACAGAAGAAAAAGAAAAAAAAAGAAAAAAAAAACAAGAAAGAGGGAAGCGAGAAAAAACTATCGAATTCTAAAGTTCCGTGTTTTCACATCTCAAAAGCCTCTAGAAATATTTTATGAATTGTTTTCCACAAATAGCGACTATATCACTATTTCATTGTTAATATGTAAAATTGTGTTTTATAAAAAATTTTGGAAAGTCATGTAAGTAATATTCTAAAACATATTGAAATTGTTGTAATATAATTTGTGCCACAGAAAATAATCAACAACAAAATAATATCATCATTCATTCCTTTTGTTTACTTTTATATATAGATCTTAATAAAGAGTGTTTGTGGGTAATTTCTCTATTTCTTATGTATGTTATGGATCATTAAAAACAATAACTATTTGTAATATGGCGCAGTCGACAAACTGGTATATGACCCTTATTTAATTTCTTTTTGCTTATCCCTAGTACACGTGGTACAGGCCATCGTATTCATGGTAGGTAGTTAGCGACTGCTTTTACTGTAAGCGCACCACATGTCTACACATGTGAAAAGCAGTTCGACTTTTCACTTACAAATCTGCCAGAGCCCCGTTTGGTTACTTGCACTCGCTGGTGGTGTTGGACTTTTACAAGAATCGGGGGCCATTGGAGCATTTTTTTTAAACAAAAAAAAAAGTGTCCAATGCGGGAATCGAACCCGGGTCGTAGTGGTCGAAAACCAAACGGTTTTAACCAGCCTTCCACCGACCCTCATTTTAATTCTGTTAAAGCCTTAAATTATATCCTAGTATAAAGTATTTTGACATAGAAATTTCATCAATTCACAATTTTGTCCAATGAAAATCCAAGTTGCATAATAATGCAAAATTTACATCCACCAGGTATGAAATTTCCTCATTAAAAAAGCATCTTTTTATCTCAGTAGTTCTTTTTTATGAAGCGTTTTATTAAAAATTGTTTTTATGGAATGCATGTGTGTGCCAGGAATAATTACATCCTAGAATTATATAAACGTTAACTGCTTTGAGAGAATAAAGGAATAAAAAAACTAATTAAGACTCTCTATAGTGAAATTAAGGCAAATGGCATTGAGTGAAAATGTGATTATTTCTGAGTTATCTTTAGCGAAGTAAGCATTTATCTCGATATCTCCTTCTTCTTTCTTATCTCCACTCAATCATATTAGGGTATCAAGCTTGTAAAGCTTGAGATCATGACTGGGTGAAGAAGAATGCGTCTGCCTTTATCATTAAGACTGGAGTAACTACTCAGTGGCAGGCTGACTTATCTCTAAAATAAATGGCCGCCTCTGACATGAGGAACAGACGCCATGTGCAGCCACTCCTAACATGGAGTACAAACGCTACTCAGCCTGTATCCCTGGATTAGGAGCCCTTACAGGGTACTATCAGCCAGGCCAACTGAACCCAGGTTTTTAGTGAGCTTGTTACTGCTCCCCCTCCTCCTTTTTCATCCGGGCTTGGAACCGGCAAAGGCGGAGTTTTATCTCGATATAAAGGAACAGAACATTCGAATAAAAAAATAATTATGTATTCTAAGTTTACAAGGAATATTCCTGTCATTTCAGGTGATAGTCATAAAAAACGATGTACCTATACACAATCAGGGTCCTCAAAGATGCTCAATCCGTAGGCATAGTTTCAGCTAGTGATAATATGTTGATTTATTTCTCTCTTCCAGTGATCCACAAATATACGTTTTCTAGAGTTTGTGTCTTCAATATTGTCTTCGTTAAGTCTTTTTGCAGGATATCATGGCGCAACTAAAGGGGATGGTTTCCCTTTGCCCTCTTCATCCATATTCTGTTGATCTAATACCAGACTCGATCCGTCTAAAAAGCCGCTTCAAGAACATGCGATGAGTCTAATCGGTTTGGGAAATTGCTTGATACAATGGGCAGTGGTTCAACTGAAGGTTGGGATCCTTGCGCTCCCCATATTTATAAGAGTCAGAATAGTCTTGAATAGTTTGAAGCTGAGAGCCTACAGCATTTTTCATATATATTGTCACAGCCGGTATAGTTGTTGTTGTTGGCGTGTCCAATGAAGGGCTTCAGATGTCTCCATACATCTCTATCACAGAAGCAACAATGTCCACTATCTTGGGTGTGTAAAGCTGCTGCTCTGGGTCCATATCAATTTTCTGCAAGGTTGCGGTCAAGCCGGCATAGTCTTCAATATAAATCCATTAAAAAAAATTTAAACAAATTAATTTTTTGTTATTTAATAATATTACCTATATAAATTCCATTTCGCTCTGTTCACTCATCTTCTTTGTTACTTTCAATAATAAAGCCTCTTCCAATTCGTTCTGGAATGCTCTACGTCAACATCGACACCAGTGAACAAAGGCATCTCAAGGTGTAAAGATATACCCTATAGATAAGGTATCCTGGTTTGTAACCGACTTTTTGTTAAACGCTATTGATCTACGCAAATGTTTACACATCTGTGTAGCTCTGCCTTCATTGATTGCCATGCGTAGACTTATAAAATTCATCTAGCGTTACTCAAGTGGGTCAACAGTGTCTTCCTTATACCTTGAATAAAATTAAGTCGGTATTATTTTCTGCAAATGACGTATAAAAATAGAAATAATTGGTTGGGCCTTGTTCATCAGTGGGGAAAACTTCCAACGTTTTTGCCAGTCGATTATATTTTTAGATTAACCTGTAGAAGAGCAATTTTTTTACTTGAAAAAGCTAGCATTTAGAATTTTAAAATATAATCTTTGTAAAAAGACTTTTATGATTTTAACAACTTTCTGTTTTTACAATCTTAAATCATATTGAAATCAGAGGTTGCCTGGCCGGCATTCATATTTCTTTAAAATAAAAGCTTTTTTGACCAGAAATTGGTTTTTATTTTTCTCAAAGTTTGAACAAAATTATTTTGTCCTCGTCAAGAAAGATAAATATTAAAAGGTGGTTACAAAATATTGTGCATAATAGATACAGGTATTACGATAGTAAGAGATTATGATAGTGAGTCACATCCGCCCAGGTGGCCGGCCAAGGTCAGACTATAGCAACCAAAACCAATCTTTCGAAACCAAAACCTGAGATGAAAGGCTAGACACCGAGGCGCGCCGTTACGCCTGAGCAAACAAACAGCTTGACCAGCAGCCAATGAGAGTCAAGGCCAGGGTAGACGGTTGAGGGTTGCTATATATAGGGGTCGTTAGAAAGTTTCGTCAGTTAGATAGATAGTTAGATAGATAGATAGATAGGGAGTAGTTGTTTCAGAGCGACGCCGTTATACGGTCGGATCTTTCACTCACCCCTATCCGCGATGTAGGGCATCCGTGACGCCCGTGGTCCGACTGACTTCGTCCGTGGTCTACCTCTACCTTCTTGGAGTTACCATCTAGACCTGCCTCTGTCTCTTTGCTGTCCCCAGTGCGGGAATCCCATCACGCACCCACTACCACGACTGCCCAGCACATTCCACATCGGGTTTACTACATATATATATTATTACAGTTAAACCTGTCTATAGCGTCCCCTCTTGGGACTCACCAAAATAGGGTGCTATAGAGAGGGGGTGCTATAGACAGGTCACTTTTAATGTAAATCGCATCGTACTACGTATTTATAATCGGGCGCTATAGAAAGGGAGACTCTTTTTTAGAGGGGACACAATAGACAGGTTTAACAGTATTTAATTTTATTTGATTATGTATTCATTTCCAAAATTATAGTCTTTGGTGAGTTAAAAATTTGTTGACGACTCGTGATTTATAGATTTTGTACTAAATTTTAAAAATCGCGTTAGAACGCCCTTGCAACTTCAGAATAATTTTTAACGGCTTTCCAAATCCTTTAATTTTTATTTTTTCTGACGAGGACAAAAGATATTTGTCGAAAGGTTGAGAAATTTTAAAACAATTATCTGGTAGATAGAGGTTGCCTGGCCGGCATTCATATTTTTTTATTTTCTCAACGTTTCGACAAAAATCTTTTGTCTTCGTCAAGAGAAGTAAATAAAAAAAGAGCATATGGCAAGGCGTTAAAAAGTATCTTTTATTTTTTAAGATTCTTAAGGTACATAAGGAGGGTAGATTACTGATGAGACAGATATTTCTAATAGTTTTATTATTGCATTAAGAGCAGTATAAAATTGTTTTTATATTTGAAAAAAATATTTAGTTATAAATAGTAAAAACAAAATAAAACGGTCTCTGAGGATACATATTTTGCTTATTTACATATTCTCTCACGCTTTCAGGTATTATAAACCATTCTACAGTAGTATATGATTAAATGAATCTTTAAATAATATTTATATCTTGTATTATTTACATATTTTAAGAGAATATGCAAATAAAGCAAGAAACCTTTCCTTGGAAGCCTTTTTTTGTTTGTTATTACTTACATTCAGAGGTTTAGCTTTCTAAGTTATAAATAAGCTCATGGGTTCAAATAAAAATTCTTCTTACTTTTTTGTAAGTAAAATTTGCATTCGTTAATCTAAACATTTACTTAATAATTAATATTACTTTTTTTTTATTCTCTCCCTCCCCCCAAATATAAGATGCATTTTTATTAATTTTGAATTTTATTGAAAATCAATATGTTTCATGGAGATAGCGATTTGACACAGGGTCAGTGTGAAGTTTCAAAGGTTGATATTTACGGAAGACGCCTGTCACCATTAGATGTGGGTTTCCCTAGGGTCTCGCTAGTGTCCTTGGCAAGTCGTTGCTGATATCACCCTGTGGTTTGGAATATCCACAGGCATCAGCTAGCATCGAGCTGATCCTAACTGACTTTATAGGATATCAAATCTTCTGTGTGACAAACACCTTCCATAATACATTTTTAATGTTATATTTTTACCAGTCTCAATATTATTAACGTACATCAATTTATCCTTTAAGTTGTGCTCTGCACTTTACTCTGCAGAGGCGCCATATGCATATTCATTGTACATACCAGATGGTATCAAAAGTTTGTTCCCAAAGCGAAATCCCAATATAAAATCAAAACATTTATATATATACCAAAATACAAAGCAATAACGCGCTATCTATATAACAAATATAAAACATAAGGACGCGAATGTTTCTTTTTACAAATAAATTGCACTTCTACTCTCCTTACTGCGATAAAAAAATATATTGCGAGGGCTTGGCTCATCAGCGGTTAACCCACCCAGTGATTTCGCCAATTTAATCTAACAGACCGCTTCTTTAGAGCTCTAATGCGGTATTTGTACTTGATGCTTCTATATTCTGAACTAAAGGGTGGAATCTTAAAAATGGCATTTTATAAAACTATGAACATTATCTTTTTAGGACAGTAGAATTACATTTAGAAAACGGAATGATCCAATATAGTATTAGAGATTTAAGAAGCGGTCTGTTCGATTAAATTGGCGAAACCGCTGAGAGGGTTAACCGCTGTTGAGCCAAGCCTTCCCAATATTTTTTAATCGCAGTAAGGACAGGAGAAGTTTGATTTATTTGTGAAAAGAAACATTCGCGTCTAATTTTTTCATTTGTTATATACCAATATAAATGAAGTTTAAATAGATTAAGGTTCGGTTCCACGGTCGATGAGCGTGGTTTAAATAACGTAATAGGTTTAGAATAAATTACAGTATTCTAATAGAGAGCTAAAGAATGTGTGATCAGAAATGTGTGCAAAATATGGAGGAAAAAGAAATATGCGAGGTAAAAGGGAAAGGAATAGTCAATAAAAAACAGCTTCAAAATGGCTCAAAAGAAGCAGACATCAGTCTTGTGGACAAACCTCGAATGGGACGACCATATGTGACGGATATGTCAGCTTATTCCTATTGGAATAGTTGTATATATCTCATTATTATTTTAAAACAATAGTGTGCAAACTGCGTACTATTGCATGTATTGAGAGGATGTCAATACAATTATGTTAATTGTGTCTAAAGAGGTTGTGCTAGCAAATTTAGTCGCTATTCATTTTACAAAAAAAAAGGAAATGTTATGGGGTGTACTTTTATATTGTCAGGTAGCTCTGCAACTCTGGTCACAAGAAGCTCGATGGGACACCTGTCAATCATCCCTGGACTCCGGGGGGGACGACCACAGGTGTGAGGGGTTCTTGGAATCTTATCGGGAAATAAGGAAAACGGGACGCCTCGATGGCTGACCACTCTTTTTATTATTAGTCTTATCTTGGGATAAGTTGTTATCTCTCTCCCTATAAATATCTCATGTATATAATTTTATTGGAGAACTCAAAGGTAAATACCCTTTATAATAAATTATTCATTAACAAATTTGCCCTTCCTTTATTTATCTCCCCGACAATATATTAATCTATAAAATATAAATGGTTGATCTTCAGATGCGTCGATTTTAGTCGTCTACTGTATAAGATAGGGCCTAAATTCAGACAATTTCTTGAAGGCAATGGGAGTAGATGAGTTGTTTTCATGATAAGTCAATTTATATCTTCCTTTGATTTGAAGAATTTGTAGCCCATACTATGGCAGTTCGTTAACATGGAGAAAGGATACCATTGATTCTAACTATAACATCTATTTTATGATGCATTAGCGCGCCATCTGTAATGTAAATTCGAAACTATTATAGACGCGTATGATTCGAATTTTCATAACAGATGGCACGCTAATGCCTCATAATATAATTGATAAAATAAAAGACACAAATTGATGTTTGTGTAAGAGAGATTTCTCGAAGCTTATTATATATTTATAATTATATGTAATTCTGTTGTCCTCAAAGCTTATGTCCATAGTTAATCGAAAATACCTTTTCCAAGAGTATCACCATGAAAGGATAATCGAAAAATGCAATATAACAGAAGTATGGTAGATTAAACTTGCGAAACCGCTGGGAGGGTCCACCAATTATGAGCCAGGCCCTCCCATTAATTTTTCCATTACAGTAAGTGTATTAGAAATTGTTTTATTTTAAAAGAATCATACGCGTCTATAATAGCTTCGAATTTTCATAACATCTATCTGTTAAATACAAATGTAAAAATTTACTGGGGGATCAGGTTAATAAATTAAAAAGAAGATATTTCCTGATTGAGTGTAAATTAAAGGAGGCTTGCGCAAGCCATTAGCAAACTTTAGTTGCATGATAGGGGGATACCCTTTTCTTGATGTACACTCATGGACAAAACTTGAGGAAGGGGAAACTGATGTCGCCGGTCAACTTTTTCAAAGCAGACAGAGAAAGATTTGTTCACAATTAGTTATATTATGTGTCTTCTATAAAGGTCAATGTGTATCAAATATCTTTCAGAGGTATTGTCTGAATTCAGATATACATGTTTAAAGGTACAACCTTCTCAAGTTTTGTCTATGACTGTATTTGTTAGTTGGTAGTGCTTAATATTTTAAAATATGGGTATGGCGTCACATAATTTCTCCATTGACCCAGTGTCGTTGATATTTTGAAGATCTTCCATGAGTCTAGTCCACCACACTCGGTTAACATTTATTTGACGGCTTTACTTAGACCACTGACTTGACTTGGAGGGTGTATTCTCTGCTCAAATTATTGTTTTACCCATTGTTTACATATTGTTTTGGAAAGATTTATTGGTGTTATGCTTATTAATAGTATAAATAGTTTAGATGAATTCATTAATTTCATAATCGTTTCCTGATCCCAGAATACAGCCTATTATCAAATAATTTGCATATTCGCTAATATATGTATTTGTAATAATACAATATAATGCGGCTTATGATTGTAAAACGACATTGGAAAATATCCCGCATGAGTTTCTTTTAAATGAAAAATCTAAATTTTTTTCAAGGAGAAATAACGACTATTTCTAACCTTGTGTAATATGTATTTGTATTATTATAATTCAACTGAAGATAAAATATTGTAGGATTTTTACTCTTCTAAATAATAATAAATGTCAAAATATTTCTGCCTGATTTTGTGGTGGGGTGAAAACTTGTTTTTAATCGTTTATTTAAGGGAAAATCATGAGAAATTTCGTTCCATTTGTAAACTATATTTGATTATATTTCTACCTGAATATTTGTAGTGCCTTTAAGGATTGGTCTTGAGAGTTTTGTTAAAAAAATTAAATTCCCTCCCTTGCCTAAAAATGGGAAAGTTTTTTTCTGACTGTCGTCATTTTAAGCGTTCATCTTTTATAGTTTATGGTTAGCTTTTCTTGTTTAATCAAAAATGGGTATTTGGTCAATTCTGGATAAATTAAAAATCAACGAATAGTTCATATTTATTACAATAGATGGCGCAATCCATCAGCAAATTTCAGTTGCACGATAAGGAGATGTTTTTTCCCTCATTTTATAGTTTAGTTTGAGAGAGTAAATATGTTTAATTTTTTTCCAAACTTGAATAGATTCAAAACTTTTCTTGCTTAAGAATGCTTGTTGAACGTATAAAAGATAGTCTTAACTAGTTTAAGGAAGATTCGAAGAAATTTCTTCCAAACACACTAATAATTACAAAAGAGGATATGACGTTCTAACATTTTTCTTGATAAAAAGTTACGATGTCACCAATGTTTTTGTAATTCTTAGAATTGACAATTTCCCCACACGATAATAAAAAATAAATAGATTCAAAGGTTTTCCTGTTTAGCTGCATTTATGAAACGTTGAAGGGTATTGATTTGTAGAATTTAGTTTAAGGAAAATTTGCTCAACCAAAATAGATCCAAAGTTATTCCTGTGTTTGCAAGGTGATGAAGGATACCTTTGACGTCAATGGAGATCTCGGATACTTAATTACTCTGAGATGGCATCAAGGTTGTCGTGGATCAAGGATGGAAACACACCACAGATATCACATGAATTGATTTAAATATCCTGAAAATCAATTTAACAATTAAAAACTAGTTTTCGGAGATGAGTTTTATTTTATTTCAAATACCATCTCAAGCTATGGACATCTCTGCCTTTTAACAAGAGAACATATACAAAGAATAAAACGCCGCCTGATACGTTTTATTCATTATATATGTTCTCCTTTGGAAGGACAGAGATTCCCGAAAGCTTGAGATGTTATTTGAAATAAAAATAAACTCATCTCCAGAAACCTTTTTCAATTGTTTAATACCACAGATATACACACACATACAGCTTTATTAAGACCAACGGTCTTATACAGATTCTACCACAGATCTACGTATATCTTATAATAGGTTGAGACGTAATCAATGGACAGCGGAACCTATTAACCATTTTTTGCATGATTCTTGCTGTTTACTTCCTTGTACGAGTTATATAACATATATTAAATAGCGTATTTTGAAGTGTTCGAGTATCAGCATCGGTCTTTATCACAGAGTATTCGTTCATTACATTAAATAAAATTTTGAAAAGAAGTTTTCTGGGTTATACTTCA
This sequence comes from Cordylochernes scorpioides, assembly GCA_030710605.1. Classification (NCBI taxonomy): domain Eukaryota; kingdom Metazoa; phylum Arthropoda; class Arachnida; order Pseudoscorpiones; family Chernetidae; genus Cordylochernes; species Cordylochernes scorpioides. The sequence continues at coordinate 19,916,254 of CP092872.1, read as the reverse complement.
CTGAGATATAATTTAGTAAAGAGAAGTAGATTTTAATTTTGTTCCCATTTTTCATTATGAAATTCTTGATTCTTTATCTAGAAATACGAGTATATACTCGTATATTAGTATCTTTCTAGAATACCATTATCGTATTAATTAGCCTTTATCCTGAATACGTATATATATTTTCCATTTACCATATACTTTCCATTCGATATAGTATAATCCGACCGATGGTACACGGGAGCAGTACAAATTATTTTAACTTTTGTTTGTTTTGATTTATTACTTATCAGAGAAATGGCACCACAGAGATGACAGGGATAAATTGTATTTGACCATTGAACACCATTTCGCGGCAATGTGTTAAATACAACTACCAGTGATAATTTAAGCTTCGTCCTATTTGGATTTCGACCCGGTGATTAGAATGTCCAGCAACAGCTCCAATCCCTCCTACAACTGGCCCAGCAAGACCCCAAACATCATGACCTTCCTGGACTGGACCATGAGCCCAGCACTGCACCAAATAAACCTTCTGAGTATTACATCCCTGCCTTTGTCTCATCAATATACTGTATAGACCCCCACCTATATATATACTGTTCACTATTGAATAAAAAAATATATCTTATATTCAATTATACTTTAAGCCCTGCAACAAATATTTAATATTGATATAGCAATTATGGAGATTATATTTTTCACGTAATTGGGTTTTATTATATATAAGATGACGTCTTTAACTGGTTTATTATCTGAAATTTGTATTTCTCTCTGATATTTAATAGACAGATAAACACAATTCTGCATATAATTATCACTATCTAACCTTTCAATTAGAGGCTTATCTTAGATCTCCATGTGGACATGATGTCATTTCAATATTTCTGTGGAAAACACAGTCAATTCTTTCGAGACAAACGATTATGCAATGGCAGAATGATGCTGGATATATGTATAACAATATCTGATACATAACCTTGTCATCTCAGTCGCCGAGATGGTACATTGAGCTCAAGACAGAGATGGCTGGCATGGCATCGTGTTTGGGATGTAATACATACAATGAGTCAGGGTATGGTGAGAGTGGCATCATTGATCCTAAATCCCGAGTAGTGACAAGGAACTGGCTCAAGTCCCCTAAGAACTCGATATTCCTCCAATACCCTCCCAAGTTCCAGGAGTGAGCACAATAACAGCACCATTATAACAAGGTCCGGGCGGATCATCAAGCTACCCAAACGATTTGAAGACTGACTTTCTTCAAAAGGGGAGATGTAACGGCAGCTGCTACGACTACAGTCTATCTTAACCTTCATTGTTGGGTAATTTGTTGATTCATATTTATCAGTGAAAAGGATATTATTTGATAAAGAAAGAAAAATCAAAGATAAGGAGGATAAGTTTCTTTTATGAACAAATGATCAAGCTTTCGGGCACAAAGTCGCCCTTCTACAGGAATAAAATTATACAAAATCAAGATTCGTCTATATATATACAAATATTTAGCATAAATAATAAATAAATATTAGAAAATAGAGAGATAACATTTAAGTTTTATGTCTGATGTACGAATCAGGTAAATCAAGTGAGAGTCTCGTGTCTCGAGTGTAAGGCCTTAACAAATTATTTTTAAGAGATAAAATTTATATTTTATGTGTGATATACAAAATAAATAATAAGAGAAATGTGAATATGCTAATATTTGGTATAATCTGCTAGTTAAAAATCAATAAGTTGTTGTATTAACAGCTTATGAAAATATTTCGTTATAAAGATCCGGAATATCAATGTGCCTATTGATGCTATTATATTTCAGAGATATTTTCATAAGCTGTTAATACAACAACTTATTGATTTTTAACTAGCAGATTATACCAAATATTAGCATATTCACATTTCTCTTATTATTTATTTTGTATATCACACATAAAATATAAATTTTATCTCTTAAAAATAATTTGTTAAGGCCTTACACTCGAGACACGAGACTCTCACTTGATTTACCTGATTCGTACATCAGACATAAAACTTAAATGTTATCTCTCTATTTTCTAATATTTATTTATTATTTATGCTAAATATTTGTATATATATAGACGAATCTTGATTTTGTATAATTTTATTCCTGTAGAAGGGCGACTTTGTGCCCGAAAGCTTGATCATTTGTTCATAAAAGAAACTTATCCTCCTTATCTTTGATTTTTCTTTCTTTATCAAGTTACTCCAGAGGATTTTAATTTATTTAAAAAGGATATTATCACTGATGATACTCTGCATAGTCATCATACGAGTGAATGATCATGGCACATTGTGTAATATGTCGATCTTCGAAAATGTTGTAAACTTCCCATACAATGAGTTAGAACGTTCGATTACGAATAAAATTATATTATTATAGAATGGTTATTTTAGATAAAGATATAGGTGTATAGATCCAAAATAGGCGTATTTTATTGATATCGGACTCTATTGCCTACGATAGTTGCAAATATTTTTCTGATCATTAAAATGAAGTATTTTTTGAAGATTTTGGATTGTATAACTAATTTTATCTGATGTTTTTCTGCGGTTTGATAAATCATCGTTCGATAAGTAAAAAAACGAACAATCTTTAGCAAATCAAAAGTTATTAGAAAATATCAAAATTTTCCACATATCTCAAGAATGTAACGGGTTTTCTACATTCGCCTCTTTCTTTCTTCAAGGTTAATTCTTACAGAGATTATTATCCTTTTTTCCCTTAGAATCGGGGATTTAGGAATTTTTGGAAATGTTTGCCCGTTTTTTTTTTTTTTGCAAATCGATAGGTTTCGAATAAGTTTAGCAAACGAGCATTCTGGCAAAGTCGCTCTATAATTCAGCTTATAATTTAATTTACCCTCTCTATTTTCCTATATATATTTTATTTGAGAAAGAGTTATATTATACCTTATCTTTGAATATAGAATGTAATATTTATATTTTAAATAGAGCTACATAATATTGAATGCTTTAAATATCGTTTAATATACACCTATCCTCCGATTTACACGGTACTCGTTTTACACGTTTTCGCTTTTACACGGTTTTCCAAATAAGTTTTTTTTATCGCCTTATACTAAATGCTACTGTGATTGAACACATGCGCTGTGTACACATCTCACGAGGAATCCCGAGCTTATGTGCTGACTACATATTTTAACCTGTCAATGCATTTTATTTTTATTTCTGTGTACACCTATCCCCCGATTTACACGTTTTCTCAGGAACGTATCTACCGTGTAAATCGGGGGATAGGTGTATTAGCTTTCAGTGACAATACTCGCCCGCACACGCAAATATTTATTTTATTGAAAAATTGAAGATCTTATTTTGAATCAATAGTAGTTATCGAAATGTCAATATCAATACGATAGAATGTTTGTCCATATTTTTTTCTGGTATTCAACCTCTTTTTAACTTCATCATGTGGATGCGAAACGTACAATGGGCTATGGTTGATAGTTGATTGATCAATGGCTTATGGTTGAATCCTAGAAAAAGATTAATGAACGGACAAAGATGCATCTCCAGAATATTAATATTTAAATAAATACTACTATTCCAAGCACTTTGATTCTTTAATATATTTAAAATGGATTGATCTCTATTTTTAAAAAGCACACCACCCCTCTTATTTAAGATAAGCCCGAAGAGAAGCGAATTTGTTTAAAATTTGACTTGATTGATAAAAAAATAATGTCATTTTTTCTTTTTGTAAGATTTTATAAAGTCCTTTAACAAATCTACTTAATATAATGTGAGAATTAGATCGAAACCATTTAATATAAAAGAGATGTTTTCAAATTATTTTATTAGAGAATTTGTATATTATTACTATTATATAACACCACTAAAATCCCTGAGGTAGCTGAATTCTAACATGGATTCCCCAGGTAGCTAATGGTGAAAGAACCATCAGATATGGTATTAAGATGCGAATCTCTATAAATGAAAAGTATATATTTGCTTAGTATGAGTGTGTGTGACAATATTATTTTATATATAAGGTGACATTTTGGCACGATCATTACGTCTGGAAGGAGTCACTGTCATTACTTTCATCTTTAGTTATGCAATTCAGCCAAATAATAGGTCAATTCGCATATTCATCATGGGTTTTACAATATTTGACCTATATAAATATTAAACCTTACTCCTATAAAGAGTAGGTGTGAGAGGCTATCATTGTATCCACTCCGTAATATACTAATTGCTCCTATAACAATTAAATTTGCATATTCATCATAAGTGTTCACAATATATTTTCCCAATATAAATATTAAATTTTACTCCCATATAAAGGGTAGGTATGAGATAATATCATTGTATCAACTGGTAATATTGTGGCGAAGAAATATTTTATTATTTAATTTAATATTATTCAATGAAAATATTCAGCAGATTATAAATATATATTACTCTGTTGTTGTAAAATCATTTTAAAGATATTTCTTAGCTTGCTTGTTCAAGATTCCCTAGCTGTAGATAGTTTGGTTTATTTGTTAATATTGGTCGGCTGGTCGTGGTGCCGTCATCAATAAATACGCTTACATCTCCAGACATCCCAAGATTAATTTTCTACGATATAATATACTAATAAATACAATCAATACGATACGTAATTTATTTAAGTTTCCGAAACTCTATTGTTGGAGATATCAGTTTTGTTATCCATTCGAAAATGGGTGCCGTTGCAATGTTAATCATTTTGGAAACTGATCAGAATTTGGTCAAATAATCCAAGGGTCCAGGGGGACCGCAGGAAGGTGTGGCCGAACTCGTCCCCTCTGCAGCATAGTATATCCCTCAAATATCAGTATTACAATAATGATTTTATTAGAATTCGAAACTATTATAGACGCGTATGATTCTTTTAAGTATAAAACAATTTTATACTGCCCTTACTGCAATGAAAATTAATGGGAGGGCCTAGTTCATCAGTGTTTGACCCTTCCCAACGGTTCCACCACTTTAACCTACCACACCGCTGTTATATTGCATTTTTCGGTTTTTCTTTTATACTGATATTGATGACTCTTGGAATGGGTATTTTAAATGAACTATGGATAAGCCCTTTGAGGACAGTAGAAATACATACTATTATAAATAATATAATATTCCTCGAGCAATCGCTCTTCCGCAAATATAAAATTGAATCTTTTATTATAACAAATAGTTTATAACAATAAAAATGCAATATAACAGCGGTAATGTAGATTAAAATGACGAAACCGCTGGGACGGTTCACCACTGATAAGCCAGGCCCCCCGATTATTTTTCATTGCTGTAAGGCCAGTAGAAATTGTTTAATTTTTAAAAGAATCATACGCGTCTATAATAGTTTCGATTTTCTCATAATAAATGGCGCGCTAATGTATGATAATGTTTTTATTGATACTAGGTTATGCTGAAATAGTCTTAGTTGGTAGAAACTGATGCTCTGTAAATATTGAGGAAAGAATTTTAAACCTTTTTCCATATCCGTCTCAAATGAACTTCACTTTAACCTTTATGTTCTTCTTCTCTCTTTCTTCTTCTTTGTGAAAATTAAAAGTATATTGCTACGGTAGGTTGCTTTTTAGTAGGTTTGTCAAACTTAATTTTTGGGGTGTCGGTGGAAGGATGGTCTAAACCGTTGGTTTTAGACAGCTACGACCCGGGTTCGATTCCCGCATTAGGCACTTTTTTTTTTCTGATAACAAAAAATTCTCAAATTGCATCCGATTCTTGCAAAATTCCAACCCCACCAGCGAGTGCAAGTAACCAAACGGGGTTTTGGCACATTTGTAAGTGCAAAGTCGAACTGCTTTTCACATGTGTAGACATGTGGTGCACTTACAGTAAAAATAGTCGCCTACTTCTACCCACCATGATTATCATGGCATGTATCACGTGTACTATGCATAAGCAAAAAAAAAAAAATCTTATTTTTTACAGACTCGAATTAAATATTTTCCCGAATAAGTTTCCATTAATAAACATCATTGTGAGAAGCTAAAAATAGAGTAATTACCTTTTCACAAGTAGTTAGATTTATTCTTTTCCTCGTAGGGGATGGTGCAAAGTCTTCTCGTCGATTTCTTCTACTATAAATTGGTGATTTGACGTAGGACAGTGTTGTAAATAAATATTATAATTGAGAGAGAGAGAAGAATCAGTCAATAAAAATATGCGCATTAAACAAACCCCTGCTAGAGAAATATTCAATATTATACGATACATCACACAAGATATTTCTGTAAGACGACTTGCTCAACATTTGGGTTTCAAAAAATAAAATCCTGTGGGGGTCGAACTAGCTTCAATGGTGCACTCAGTCCCTTAACGACAAGAGAAAACACTTTTTATTCTATCTTTCTCGATGGTGGTAAACTAGTGAATTATCAGAGATCCACAGATATCTTGAGAAAAACAGTAAGATATAAGAAAGAAGTAGAAAGATTTCATCTTTTTAGCTCTATCTTCATACCTCTCTCTAACTCCGCCTTTGCCGGTCCCAAGCCCGGATGAAAAAGAAGGAGGGGGAGCAGTAACAAGCTCACTAAAAAACCTAGGTTCAGCTAGCCCGGCTGATAGTACCCTGTGAGGGTTCCAAATCCAGGGATACAGGATGAGCAGCGTTTGTACTCCATGTTAGGAACAGGCTGTACATGGTGTCTGTTCCTCATGTCAGAGGCGGCCGTTATTTTGGAGCTAAGTCGGCCTGCCACTGAGTAGTGCTCCCAGTCTTGATGACAAAGGCAGACGCATTCTACTTCACCCAGTCATGATGGTTGTCAAACAGACACCATCAACAAGCTCTACAAGCTTGACACCCTAATATGATTGAGTGGAGATAAGAAAGAAGAAGAAGAAGAAACTTATCCCTCTCTTCTTTCGAAAGGTTTATCGTAATTAGTTGGAAGTATTCGGAATCTTCAATCCTTGTCCTTGATTAATCAAGAGGAAGACACAGAGTTTCATATAAGAACAACAAATGTATAAAAAATATTAATCTAGAAAATATATAGTCTAAATATTTTTAGTTATAAGGAACAATGTCTGTATATTTATATGCGATCACAAATCATCCATAAGCGTTCATTCTAAAGATCGGCAACCTACCTGAGTGACCGCTTTGAGGAAATTTCAAATTATACAAGAAGAAATAACCTCCGGAAAGATAAAAATCAATTGTTTTAGGTAGTCTCTCTTGTGAGGTTGCATTGCTTATAAGATACACCTTGTCGCCACCAGAATCTATTTCGTAACAATTTTGAGTTTGGATATTACAATACAACAAATAATACTTAGGTATTGAGTCTGAGATAGTTGAAATTCTATGAGAATCCGCCTAAATAGAATGGCTACCCCAGAAGTTGCCTCTCATTGTAGACGATCCTCCTATCTCAATTACTTTCACTTTCCATCAAACAAAATGGGTTCGATTATCAGTCAGAAATCAGGAAATTTTCTGTTTCTATAGTCAAATTGTTTTAACACCTGTAAAAACCCTTTTTTAAAATTACATTTCTAAATTTTATTCAAAGCTTCATCAGCATTCTAAAAAATAAACTCTGAATAACATATCTTGCACTTGGTCTGACATATATTTCAGAATGTATATAATTTTATTATTTTTTTATTGTCATTATTTTTGAGGAGAAATATTAATTCACAGCTATATTGGACTTTTGATGATATTTGTGTAAATAATCTTTGTTTCTTGTATAATTTATTACTCTAAAATTTAAATAACTTTCACTCTCTCTCTAAAACTATAAATAATTTGTATATTTATGTAAAAATATGTACATAAAATAGATTAAAAATTTATACGCAAATATCCACGTAGGATATAGCGTGTGTTTTGTAATAAATAAAAATACATGTAGGAGAAATCTGGCGTTATATAGGCGATTAAAGAGTGGTTTATGCCTAAAATTTTAAACTTCCTCAAGTTTTGTTCATTAGTGTATTTATAGTTAATTTCACCTTCTAGATAAATCACAAAGGTTGGAAGTTTTAAAATCTATTGAAAGAGCAATCAACTGAGCCCGCCTGTTCTTGTATAAAAACGGTGGTAATCTCTATCATTAGTGGCATTGCCAAACTGCTGTTTTACCTTCGTTTGACTTTAGGGGAATCGATATTGCTTGTCACGTGACTTCTACATGTCTACAATATTATCGTGAAATGATAGGATATGAAAAAACTAGTTTTGTTACTCAAATTATAATTCCATCTTACATTTAGTTCTCACCCACATGACCTCGAAGTTGGACAATTCTTGATTTATATTCGTACCAACCGCTATCTTTAGTGTCCTTTTTACTATGGTAAATATTGCATGCCAATTATTTCCGTGATATATAATTATAAATCTGAAGATATTGTAAAATACATAATAATGCAAATAATAAATTCTAATTATAATTTTTTATGGTTTTTAATTCTTACAAGCGGGTTTGAATCTTCCTCAGGCCTACTGTATAAATCCGTAAAATATGATTCTTTAGAATACACGGTAGGATCAAAAAGTTTCCTAACTTTTAAAAAATAAAATATAAAAAAACTTTTAAAAAATGTAAAATCAATTTTACTGCAAAGAACAAAGCCTAAACTATAATTTAATTTAGCAACGCCAGTAAGGCATATTCAGTAGGCATATTTTTATTGTTAGTACTAGCGGACGTACCCGGCTTCGCCCGAGGTTTCACCCGAGTAAAGGTTTGTCTAACGAACTTATAAAAACTTATAAGACTTATAAACTTATAAAAAAGAAGATATATTTTGATAATTTGAAACTCATAAATTTGAATCTCTCGATAAAGTGAACATTTTTTCCCGGTCCCTGTGTGCCGTGTCATCCTGAATTTTGTCTTTCATAATTTTCTACATTACAAAATCATCGTTTTATCTAGTGAACATATTTTCCCGGTCCCTTGAAAAATACTCGATAAGTTGAATATAATCATGGTCGTGAATCTCTCGACAAAGTGATTATTTTTTCCAGGTCCCTGTGTGCCGTGTCTTCCTGAATTTTGTCTTTCCTAATTTTCTACATTACAAAATCATCGTTTTATCTACATATTTTCCCGGTCCCTTGAAAAATACTCGATAAGTTGAATAGAATCGCGCGCCAGGACCTATTGATCCCTCTGATTGGCCGGCGGCCGGACGGGGGGTGGGGGGGCTCTTGATCCCTCTGATTGGTTGGTGGGAACTTGGACTGTCCAATGGCCGGCGGCGGACCTATTGATCCCTCTGATTGGCCGGCGGCCGGACGGGGGTGGGGGGGGGGGTGGGGGGTGTGGGGGGCTCTTGATCCCTCTGATTGGTCGGTGGGAACTTGGACTGTCCAATGGCCGGCGGCCGGACGGGGGGGGCAGACCTAAGCCTATCTCCGTTCGTAAAACTTTCCGGAGATACACCTAATAATATCCCAATATTTCGCGGCGCATCCTAAAATTTAATTTTTAGTATCGCATTTATTTTTATTCGAATTTAATATTTAAACGATACTCAGTATTTCTTTAAAATAAAGTACAATACTTAAAATAAAATATGTTTCATAAAGTACAATACTTAAAATAAAATATCTAAATTAGAAAATAAACTTTTAAATCGGTAACCTCAAGGAGATAGCACTAAAGCACTAATATTTGAATTAGTTTTACTTAATATATTAGCCCTGAAAGACCCAAGGTCATCAGGCGTGGACCAAAACCTAAGCCTATCTCGGTCTCAATGGTGGCGTTGCTTGCGAGTTAAAGCTACAAATCTGCAAATAACTCTAAGGATATTAAAGATATTCAAGAAATTATTTTTCGTAAACCTTTCCGGAGATACACCTAATAATATCCCAATATTTCACGGCGATTGGATGTATGGTTTTCGAATCCATAGAGGACACACACACACACACACACAGACACACACACAGACATTCAATTTTATATATATAGATTTAGCTCGCGTCGGTTTCTGCAATGCCATCATTTGAGCAAAGGGCAAATATTAAATTTTGTTTAAAATTAAAAAGGTATTTCACAGAGACATTAGCATTAATGAATGAAGCTTATGAAGACGAAACATTGTCACGAACGCAAGTTTATTTCTGGTTTAAACGTTTTAAAGATTAAAACAATAATAAACAATAAGAGGAGCTTCTTGTGTAAATTTCTTTATTACCGCAAGCTTTCGAACAGAACGTTCTTCAACGGGCGTGGATAGTAAAAACGTACTAACATGCTATTAGAGGAGAAAAAAAAAATAATCTCGACCATCCTCAAGTTAAATACCGGCATATACATAACAAACATCACCGACTCTGCCTAGAATCTATTATTTCCACACAAAACAATAGTTGTAACCGTAAAATAGACCTCCCAGACATTACCAGATACTTTATAAATAGCTTGTCTTTCACCCCCCCCCCTCTTATATCTCAAAGATTGTGGCAGCACTGGGTGGGACCCTCCCTTTCCCCTGCCTTGGTCTTGTTGATTTTAACTTCCATATACTGTTTTATTCTTTGTTCTTTTGGTGTAGGGATGTCGCCGTTTTAATAATAATTTTACCTTAGTTTTTAGTCTCATTCAAGTTTATTGCTTATTTTTTAGTCGTCACGTTGGTATTATGTAAATTTCATTTTAAATATTTATGTTGTATTCTCTTTTTACGCTATTATCTCTTCAATATGTAAATTTATTGGTGTATATATTAGTTTTTCTCCTCTAATAGCATGTTAGTACGTTTTTACTATCCACGCCCGTTGAAGAACGTTCTGTTCGAAAGCTTGCGGTAATAAAGAAATTTACACAAGAAGCTCCTCTTATTGTTTATTATTGTTTTAATGATCGTGATTTTAAGAGTTTAATTTCTACAATCTTAGCCTTAGTTTTAAAGATTGCCGTAAGAGCATTGCAGATGATTCAAGGTCAGGTCGGCCATTGACGTCAACAACGGATCGCAATATTGGACAGGTACGTGATTCAATTGTTGCTGATAGAAAAATTACTATTGATAATATATCACAAATACTTGGAATTTCGTATGGTAGTTGCCAAAATATTATTACGGAACATTAAAACGTGAAAAAACTTTGTGGTTATTTTGTCCCACGAAATTTAACAGATCAACAAAGAGAAACCAGATTATCAATTTTCAAAGATTTAATTGAAACTGCAAATAATGATTCTGAATTTTCAAAAACAATAATAACTGGTGATGAAACATGGTGTTTTCTTTTTGATCCACAAACAAAAAACAATCACTCGAATGGCACACACAAAGTTCTCATAGGAAGAAGAAAGTTTGTCTTGACAAGTCCAAAGGAAAAGTAATGCTTGTAGTGTTTTCGATTAGCAAGGACTTGTCTATTATGAATTCATTAAAAAGGGGGTTAATATTAATAAGCAGGCATACGAAGAAATACTTGTGCGCCTTCGTTATGCGATAAGAAGAAAAAGAAACCAACTCTTTAAATCAAAACAGTGGAAATTGCTACATGATAATGCCTCTGCTCATAGAGCCATTGTTGTACAAGACTATTCAGCCAAACACTCTGTATCTGTCTTGCCGCATCCTCCTTGCTCTCCTGATATCGCCCCATGTGATTTCTTCTTCTTTCCAAAACTTAAAATGACGTTAAAATGGAGGCGCTTTTCATCGTCATCAGAAGTAATTGAAAATGTGACGGTAGAGCTAAACAAGCTTAGATAAATTGACTTCGAACTAACATTTCAAAATCTTTTTTCACGCTGGAAAAAATGTGTAGATATCCAAGGCTCCTATTTTGAAATATTTGATTTTCAATTAATATACTATGAATAAATAATTAATTAAAAAAAAAAAGTAAGGGAACCTTTTGATCCTATCTTGTATATCAATTTTATAAGGTTATCCCAAATTTTCGTGTTTTTCTTAAAACATTGTGTTTCTTATTACTTGGCCAAAATTATTATTACGGCGAATACATAAAAATAAATAATACAATTACTATATAAATAATACGAATACATTATACATAATGGCGAATAATATTGGTATTTCAATTTTATGCAAGTTTTTACGAACTTCTGGGACAACCTTGTATTTACTATACGTACCAATTATACACTTTCATGAATTTAAATAATTAAATATAAGGTTTATATTATAAAATATATATACTATAAGAACGTGGAGGGATAATAAAGCTTATCAAACAGTCTTGTCCAGACGAATAGTATGGGGCAGGTTTAGCCATACAAAATAATTGGAAAATTAAACAATTTTATATAAAATGAGTATATTTAAATATAATGTAATATAAATTTATTAATATGTGTTTAAATATACGTATGTGTGTTTATGTAAGTACATAACTACGTAAATTTAATATTACGGAACTTTGATATATGAAAAGGTAGTACAAATTTGAAATTTTATTCAGATAAGTTGGATAAATTAAGAAAAAGGCATCTCCTTATCGTACAACTGAAAGTTGCTGATGGCTTGCGTAATCTGTCGATGTATGTGACTAGGTTTTCTTGATTAATCAAGAATGGGTGTTTGGCCAATTCTGGAATAATTGGAAATCAACGAATAGTTGATATTCATTCCGACAGATAGCGCAATCATTCAGCAACATTTAGTTGCACGATAAGGCGAGAGCAAGCAATAGGCAAGTTTTAGTTACACGATAAGGAGATTTGATATATGGGCTAAAATAAATGTTTAAAATAGTTTTTCACTCTCTTTCACAGATCCGGTTTCGCCTTTTCACATGTAAATTTGATATATTAGTCATATTAGAATTTCTGAAAAGCATAGTTTTCCCACATGTTGAATAATTTTAATATAGCTTCGAATATATACACTGTAATGATTAATAGATTCACTGTTGGCCTGGAAAGAGAAAACGTTCTAAAACCCTTCGATTTCAATATTATTATTCTCATCTTTGTTTATTTATATTTCCAAATTCAATATACCAAATCTAAACCAAAAGCATTAGATTATAAGCAAACTTTCACTTCAAAAATGATAGACACAATTTCAATACAAGCTAAAACAGCAAACTAAGAATTATAATTAGTTTAAAATTGTGTTTTATATATTTATAATCATTCACATAAATAACCTCAACGTCTTTTTGAGAATATTTTGGGAGCTATCTGATATTGTTCTTTCTCAAATTGTATAACAAAAGTTTATTTTATGTGGGTTTATACACAATAGATTAAAGCATAGATTAAAACATCAAAAATATTACACAAAAAAATTAAAGAACAAAAAAAAGAATAAAGAAGTTAGTAAAAAAAATACGCGAGTTCTTATATTTAAATTATAAGTGCAAATCTCAACCTCAACCTGCAAACCCAAACCACATTATTGACTCTATTGACTCATCCATTGATGACACAGACAGACGCAGACACAATAAAAGGTCTCAAGCTTTACAATCTTGATACCGTGATATGATTGAGTAGAGATAAGAAAGAAGACGAAGAAGAAGAATATTCCAGCGTTGATCAGAGCGGACCGGGGCTCCACTGGTATGAGAGATCGTTTAACACGAAGAAAGAACATCGCGAATGTTTTAAGCGTTTCCACACCACTCTCCAGGAAAGAATCTCACGCATCACTTTTAATCCTTTTATGTACACACATGGCCGAATTTATCCAATGAAAAGGCACTGAAAATCAGTTTTCTAATCAAACTCAAAACATTTTTTCCAGCTAACCCAAAGGCTCTAAAATGTTTGCTCGTTTTATAATTTAAGACAAAAGTTTCAAAAGGTATCCTTCAAAAAAAAAAAAAAAACCTCAACTATTTCTAAATATCTTCCGATTGTCCTGTAAGAAATTTTTCCTTTGGCAGGAGGGCAAAAACTCACGGCAGCCATGTTATAAAAAAACTGAAGAGAAGAGAAATTAGGCATCCGGGTCGTTTCCTGAATGTGGCTTCCATCTCTCCTTCAAAAAAAAAAACTTCATAAAACGAATCCTGCACAAACTTTCATGAGTTACATTACCTTGAATATACATATCTAATATGCTCTTGTAGACAGTGTTAAATGGGGAGAATATATGCTGATCTGGTATCGGCTGGGCATGTAAGGAAAATACATTGGGAACTGAAAACCTCTATACCAGCTAGTGGAGAAACTGTGCTATTCTATTCATAGGTTTCCATTCAGTTCTCTCAACGCAGTAGCTAAAAGCTCTTCTTAACTGTCTCTAAATGCTTTCATCCTATGGACATGTAAATCTTCTCATTGTGCATGCTGACCACTCGTACTTTGAAATTGTCAACAGAAACTAGCTTGCACATGGAAAGACCCATAGTAGTTGTAATAACATCTAATCTTGGAAATAAACGTTTTCCCTGATTTATACTATTATGAAATAAGTAAGTAAATAAGCTAAGTTTCTTGTTCAACTTAGCCATGGAAGCTTTATTTTTTTATTATCTATTCTTAGGGTTAGCTATCATTGCCATTTCTCATTGATCGAAACTTCTGGTATAAGGTGGCCTAGGATTTAAAGAATATTCACGGAAATACCTGAAATGAATTGTTTAACACTCACCCTGTCTCTTTACATCGCCCATAACCTCTCAGTTCAAGTAGAATTTCTAAAACCATCAACAAAACCTGCGTCACACACACAGTACATTTTAAACTAAGTAAGTGGCAGCTTTACAGCTTTGTTTTGAGAATGTACATCACTAACTTCTCCTTTAAGGAACTTGAAACCATTGGTTTATGTCTTCTGGCAACTCAGCAAAGGTCTACATAATTTCGGTCTTGTTTTCAAGGAAATCATAAGGTTACTTTACCGTACGGGAGGCAATGGAATATTCAATCTCATTATATCACTGATTCCCAGAATCCCGTCGTAGCCCTTATTTACGAGAGGCAATAACAAAGAGCATATCTCTCCCAGCTCTATGCAATTCTCCTTGCCTACTCTACAGGTTTTCAACACGTATGAGTCTGCTCGTGACCTATCGTCGACACTATACATAATGTTTAAGTTCATATCTCGTTCCGAATATCTTTCAAGACATTGCAATTTACTAAATCAATGATACTTAACTGATATATTTCCTGTATCATATCATAGTTGCTACATATTGTCGTTAATACTCACCTATCTATTGAAATATTTCCAAACTCATCTCCGCCATATAAGCGTATGTTCACAATCTCAGCCCTATCTAAAGTATTGCTGTTGGCAAACATAGAAGCCTGAATAGAGCAATCATTGGCTCTATGTCCTAACCTACACTTAAGCGGACTCTGTATGATTTTGCTTAACAATTTAGCCAGTTTTTTACCTCACTTTTAAGGCCCTTAATACACTGCTTATTATCGTGCTTCATCTTATTTACACACTGGCATTAATCATTATTACTTCTATTACACTTTTCATTTCTTGATTCTATTTTACTAAAAATAACTCTTTCATAAAACTGCAATTATGTTTTACATTCTCTTCCGTGGCCATGACACTGACTACTTTGTCTATTGATTTGACCTAACTGTGAACAATAGCCTCTTTATTTAACCTAGAGCATATTTTATAATAATAATTTGAACATTAATATATCGTCAAATCAGTACTATATTTTATCTTTAAATGCCAGGACTCTTTCTTTAAATTCCATAGGTCTTTCTTCACACTTTGTTTAATACATATTCATTTAACACATTCCTTAATACCACATTCTCTCTTAGGATACAATATGTTCAGTTCAATAAAAATACTTTCATTCAAAACTGCTATCGTCACGGATACCCATATCCTCTAAGCTCTAAATATTGGGGATAAAGTCTCGAACAGTGAGCCGTGCTTCAACCTTGACATCCCATTTCCCTACACAGACTTTGAGCCCGATTTCCCAGGTAAAAGATTCTAGATCAACCCCATTAAATACTGACAAGCATATAGTTCACAATCAGGATGATGTACAAAAAAATATATATATCGTAAACGCCAGTAATCCAGGCAATGCGTTGTGCGTTTACACACAAAGAATCAAAAAGTAAAAATAGATTTTAAAATTACAAAATATTTTCTCACAATGAGTTTCTTTTTATAATATATTTTGTAATTTTAAAAGTTTTCACAATCTTATCATGAATAAAAATGGCTTTACAAATAAAAACGAGTCCAAAAAATATTTAACAACAAAAAAGGGAAAGTCTAAAAAACACGAGTATTTATAAGAAAAAAAAATACTTATCTTTATTCCAGTGTTGATAAGAGCGGACCGGGGCTACACATGTATGCGAGGAGAACACCAGACACGAACCAAGCACAGAGCACGCTTTTTAAGCGTCTCAATATAACTCTCTAGGAAGAAAGAGCTCCTCGCAATATCTTTGAACTCTTTTATGTACAAACATGGCCATAATTCGCCCAATGAGAATGCTCGGGAGATCAGTTAGCTTATCAAATACAAAACATTTTTTTTTTCGCAAAAAATTCTCTAAACTGTTTATGTTTGTAAAATGATTTGGCAATATAAAAGTTGCACACGCAAACTGAAGAGGCAAAAAGGGGAATCGAATTTTCTTTATAAGTGGATAATCATATTTACATTTCTGTTTGTACATCATTGCATCTTCAATCTTTTTGTAAGTTCAGGTTCAAAAAAGGGCAATAATATATATTAAAGATTTTTCCAACTAAATCATTTTTATATTCGGGAATATTAATTCATATATATTCTTTAAAAATCTTGTAAATTGAGAAAAAAATGCGAATATTCAAATATAAAAAATATGAATTGTCGTATAACGTTCCTGATTCATCTTGCATAATCTCAAGAACATTTCCACACAACTAAATGGATATAATATCCACAAACTATTTTCTTCCGCAATCAAATATTTTGACGCGAGCGAATTGATTAATGAATTTGATAATGCTATTGCTAAATACATTTTTTTTAAGAAAAATTTTAATGAGTTGAAAAAAAGTTACCTTTGCGTGCTGCAATGATTATTTATTGCGAATGGTAGGAATAACCCAGCCGTCAAACAGGTTCACGAATTCAGGAAAGTTTGGCTGGAAATTGTCGAGGCAGTGGAGAACAAAAGATCAAGACTTCCTTCTTACTTCGTTGGACACTCGATCTTCCTCAACAACCACCTAGCTTCTTCGTGACATCGACAATAGTCAGGTTTGGGAGTCAAGAACTCTTTTAAGTCATTTCTTGCAGAAGGGGCCTAATAACAAAATAATAGATCTCTCGGAGAAGTATGCTTGCTTTCTTACCATTATAGGTTTTATTTTATAGCAATTAAAGAGATATTTAAATGCCGTTAAATGAGGGCAGAGATTAATCGTACAGAGTCAAATTCTAGGGTTTAAATAATTTCTTTATCAATTCTGTATAAACAAAAGAATAGGCCTCTATATATTCGAAGAATACCTGCCAGAGAAATATCGCAGTTTGGAATTTTAAACCATTATGCTCTCATATGAAGCTGTTGAGGATGTTTCTATGGATAATATTGTTTTCTAGCCATATAGTTTTATTTTATAACAATTCGTATATTAAACCCCCGTTATATGAGCGCAGAATGAATCCTACATTGTCAAATTCTAGTATATATATATTTTTCACAATTCTGAATCAACAGAATAATAAATCAAGAATAGCCAAGGAAATGTCGCTGCCTGGAAGCTTAACTCATTAGACTCATATGAATTTAACACTGTTAAGGAAGTTTCGATAGATAATAGTTCCTTCTGGCCATTATAGGTTTCATTTTATAACAATTATAAATATGCGCGTAGAGATGAATCGTACATAGTCAAACTCTAGTATTCCAATATTATAACCTCTGTGAAATCTTTAGGACAAAATAATAAAGCCTCCGAGGTTGCGTTTCTTTCTTTAAAACGTTTAATAATGCTCAAGCTTTCGGGTATGGTGGCCCTTCTACAGGAGCAACGCAAATGGTAGTGAATCGTCAGCAGCTGTTATATATTTACCTAATATGTTTACATATTTACAATTTTTTTTATAAGAGAACTATTAATTTCTTGATATATGCTAAGTATTGAAATATTATTAATGTTTATCCAGAATATTTACATCTTTCTAAACTTAAGGTAAAAACTATTATAAAATAAAAGGACTTAAAAGCGCGAATGTTTCTTTTATACATAACACGAACTTCTACTGTCCTTACTGCGATGAAAAAATATATTGGGAGGGCTTGGCTCATCAGTGGTGAACCCTCCCAGCGGTTTCGCCAATTTAATCCACCAGACCGCTTCTCGGAGCTCTAATACTGTATTGGATCATCCTGCTTTTATATGCTACACTGAAGGATGGAATCTTAGAAATGGTTTTCAAGTAAACTATGGACATAAGATGTCCATATTTGCTTCGAGCAATGCTCTTCGGCAAACTATAAAGACAAGGCCAGTTAGGAATAAATTAACACAAAGCAATAACGCGCCATATATACATATAAAATAAAAGGACTTAAAAGCGCGAATGTTTTTTTTATACATAAAATATAAAAGAAACATTCGCGCTTTTAAGTCCTTCTATTTTATATGTATAGATGGCGCGTTATTGCTTTGTGTTAATTTATTCCAAACTGGCCTTGTCTTTTTAGTTTGCTGAAGAGCATTGCTCGAAGCAAATATTTGAATGTAATTCTACTGTCCTATAAGCTTATGTCCATAGTTTACTTGAAAACCATTTCTAAGATTCCATCCTTCAGTATAGCATATAAAAGCAGAATGATCCAATACAGTATTAGAGCTCCGAGAAGCGGTCTGGTGGATTATATTGGCGAAACCGCTGGGAGGGTTCACCACTGATGAGCCAAGCCCTCCCAATATATTTTTTCATCGCAGTAAGGACAGTAGAAGTTCGTTTCATGTATAAAAGAAACATTCGCGCTTTTAAGTCCTTTTATTTTATATGTATAGATGGCGCGTTATTGCTTTGTGTTAAAAACTATTATATAATAATTTAACATATGAGATTTGAATTAGCTATAGAAAAGTGTTACGAAATAGGAGCTATTGCATTAAATATGGGGAAGTGTACATTTTTTACTTGCTATTTATGAGTTCTGTATATGATTCTGGAATTTCAATGTGTCTATTGATGCTTGCGTGTTTTAATGATAAAAAAGCTTCTAAATACAGTCTTTTCTGTTTGTTGTTTATGTTGGTGTAGAAAGTTTTTGGGTTATTTAGGTTGAAGGTGTGACCTGTATTTTGCGTGTGTTGGTATAAAAGGGATTTTTTTATCTTTTTTATTTATGGATCTGGTGTGCTCGTTTGTCCTGTCTATTACTTGTCTGCTGGTTTCGCCTATGTACATACTATTGCATTGGTTGCATTCTATTGAGTATATTGCTTGACTGTTGTATATTGGTGAGTTATGGCTATTGTTTTTTGTTATGGGATTTCTGACTATTGCGCCTATGTTGGGTGTGTTTTAATCGGCCTTTTTTTAAATCACACACACACAATAGAGAAATCTCCAATTTATCTCTCTTTTTTTGTATTGTATTGTGCTTCTATTATGCTTTTATCCATTGGTACGTTTACACACATATGAATTATAGTAGATGAAATGTCTCTGGATTTAAAGAGGAACACCATCACCGACAGTTATCGGATTCTTCTGTTTACTTCAGGCTGCATATCTGAAAAATAAAAAAGACACCTCAACTATGATTGCATTTATGAAAATTGGAATGTTTATATAATCATGAAACGTAGGATATAATACATTATTTAAATATTTTTCTATAGGTCATTTTGCATTACTTATTGACCAGCCCTTGTACATATGTGTCCGAAAAATTAGGTGAACAAATAATTTGCTAATAGAAATATGATATTTTATTGAAACTGAATTAACCTAATTTGGAATACATACTAAATTCAACAAATAAATTTACTTGTTACAGTAATATTATTTATTGAACAAGTATATATTTATATCCAAAGCTATAAATATCATTAATATGCGCTCGAATTTCTTAGCACATAGCAATTATTCACGAGCGTTTTGAAATAAATCTGACATAATTGCTTCACATAATCTTTCATCCTATACTTCCTTGTATAGAGGTATTGGAACAGTATTAACAGAAATGTGGTCTACCAGTTCGGAAAAAAATTCGTTGAAACCGAATCTAACACTAGATAGTCAGACCAAGGCTGGAAAAGATTCACCACGACCCAATAAGGGACAAATGGATAAACAGATAAAACTACAGATTCTCCCTTTCTCAAAACGTTAATTGGATTCACTCATTGCGCTAATATTTTCTTATATTCGCTCATCGGATGAGTCGCTGCTGGTTAGAAAAGATGGGTTGATATCTGTTTCAAATATTTGACAAATGTTCTTCTATAATACATATCGTTGTATTATTATTATCCCTAGTACACGTGGTACAGGCCAAGGATAATCATGGTGGGTAGAAGTTAGCGACTGCTTTTTATTTATTTATTTATTTATTTATCAAATCAGACGCGATATCCCTACAAGGGATGCTTGCGTCAATAACAAGACTAAATTCAGATACTATATTACATAAAAAAAAAAATAATTACAAGATTTGAAAAGATAAGAAAGAGGACATTAAAATCATTCTTGATTTTACATCACAACCAACAAAATAAACAAACCAAAATATATATACAAATAGGTAATAATTAAGGTTTTTTTAACCAAGAGAGAAAATCATAGATATACAAGGTATGTCCCATAAGTTCCCGGACTGGGTCCATAAAAAAATAAATAAATGAAAAATGTAAATAAATTTGACAGTTTATTATAGAAAAAATATCTGGCAACACGGTGGTACCAATATCGAGACGGTACGTGCGCGCGCGCCAAAGTTATTCTAATTTATTTAAAGGTTACACCTTGCGCTGCGGCGATTTTACGATGGAACAAAAATTGAAGCAGAGGATTTGCATAGAATTTTGTGTGAAACTTCAAATATCAGCAACCGACACTTTTGAAATGCTTAATAAAGCATTCCCCAATAACGCCCCAAAGAGAACAACTGTTTTTGAATGGCATTCTAGATTTAAAGCTGGCAGAATTTCCATTGAAGATGATCCTCGTCAAGGACGCCCAACATTTCAAAGGACTGATCAAAATGTGCAAAAAATCACCGATTTGATAAAAGAAAAACCTCGAATCACTTTGCTTGAGCTAGAGCAAGACACAGGCATCTCTAAAACAACGATTGGAAGGATCGTAACCGAAGATTGAGGCTCAAAAAGACTCCTGCAAAATTCATCCCAAGATTCCTCACTAATGAGCAAAAACTGTGTCGGCTTGCAACCTGTGAGGACATGCTGGAAATGACAAGAATGGATCCGGAATGGAAAGACAAGATAATCACAGGCGACGAGACATGGGTCTATGGCTATGACCCTGAAACCAAGCGTCAATCTGCCGAGTGGAGAGGTCAGGGTGAGCCTAGACCCCAAAAAATCCAGGATATTGAAATCCAGAAACAAGGTGTTGCTGGTCGCTTTTTTGGATAACAAGGGCATTGTTCATCACGAGTATCTTCCTGCAGGCCAAACAGTTATTTAGAAAATGTATTTGAGCATTCTTCGCCGTCTAAGGGAAGCGATTCGAAAAAAAAGGCCAGAAAATGGACTAATGGTGACTGGATCCTACACCATGACAATGCCCGCCCTCACACAGCGCACTTGGTGACGAGTTTTTTGGCGAAAAACGGGACAGAAATCCTACCTCAACCACCCTATTCCCCAGACATCGCACCCAAATGACTTTTTTTCCTGTTCCCCAAACTCAAAGCAGTTCTAAAAGGAAGACATTTTGACACCAGGGAAGACATAATAGAAAAAATCGCTGCTGGCATTGAAGAGCATTCCAAAAGAGGCCTATAAAAACTGTTTCGACAATTGGGAGAAACGATGGCGCTGGTGCGTTGAAGCAAGGGGGATTACTTTGAAAAGTTTTAATAAAAAAATTAAAAAAAAAATCTTACCTTTTTTTTTATGGACCCAGTCCGGGAACTTATGGGACATACCTTGTATTTACAGAATTTTCTCAATTTAAAATACGAGTCCTTACTATTTACAAACATAAAAAGATCCTTGTATTCGATGTTTTCCCGGTTTCTGTAGTTCTGGAAGATTGGGCACTCAAGAAGCAGATGACTGGAATCCTGCTTTCTCTTTCCACATAAACATCCCGGATCGTCTATAGCTCCTATTCGAAACAGAAAATCTCCGAAATTTCCATGACCAGTAACGAATTGCACATTGTAAAAGTCAGGGCGGAAATATTTTGGAATGCCCAAAGGGAAAAAGAGACGAAAGTGATCACTTGTATTAGAAAACATATCTTCCATTCTTGTTCTCAAAAATCCTTTTATAATTGAAGGAGAATGTGGACTGAACGTTCGTTGGTCTTCCTCGCTTAGTTGGTCCAATTCATATTTAATCAATCTTGATTCGATAAAATCAGTCAGGAATGGGATCTCTGCCAGACAGTGGACACAATTTGAGGAAGATGTTTTAAACGATCTAGTAGCCCAAAGAACAATTTGGTATTGCATCGAATTTAATTTCTATTTACAGCGGTTTTTTTATTTGGTAAAACCAAATTTCAGCTCCATATGTTAGAATAGGTCTAATTAGCGTCTTATACAAAATTAACCTTTTATTAGAGTTTATACCCCATATTTTGCCGCTGAGGGAAAAAAGCAGATTTTTCATGCGATGCGCCTTATGCAAAATCTCATTGATGTGCGGGGTGAAATTTATTTTTGTTTTGAACCTATGATTAGATAATTTCATTCCCAAAATTTTGATTTCATTTGAAGGCTTTATGACTGCTTTTACTACTAGTACTCCACATGTCTACACACGTGAAAAACAGTTAGACTATTGCACTTACAAGTGTACCAGAGAAACACATTTGTTTACTTGCACTCGATAGTGGGGTTGGACTTTTACAAGAAACGTTGGCCATTTGAACATATTTTTAATTAGAAAAAAGTTCCCAATGCAGAATTCAATCCCTGGTGGTAGCGGTCGAAAACCAATGTTTAGACCACTAGTGCATTGACCCCACACATCGTTTTAAAACATAATATTGATATACATAAACTGTGTTTCTAAGTTATATGATTCCCGAAGTTTCGGAGAATCGGCTTCCTCAGGGGGGGAAACGAGTTCTCAAATTCACACATCTAATTATTTACATAACTCTGTAAACTACCACGGTGTCAAATGATTGTCACCAATGTTCTCCTACATCTCTCTGCAGCAGGAGTAATGGACGGTACAAACCTTGGCTTTTTTATGGCCAATTATAGATTTCCCTTTACGATACGATAAACTGCTTAATGGTGTCGCAACGGAAGGCAATGTTTTTGAAGGAAGAAATTCCTTTGTTGTCTATTTTCCTTTACACCATAGATTTATCAAAATTCCTCTATGGATATATTTTAACCCTCATGTTTCACATAATGGAGAGAGAAATAATGGTGTCCTTGGAGATCAACTAGAATATCGATATATCCGGTATATATTTTGACTTGGTTGATCGCCTATTTTCTTCTAGGAGAGCACTTCTCTAGTATATTTATATCTTCTATCATTTATTCCTTGTCTATTTTCACTATTCCTCAAAATCTTGCAATCTCTCTGTCATCAATCGCTATGTGATAGTTTACAAACTAAATCGACCAACTCCACTTTTCGAATTTTCAAAGTTTTTAGTGTTAAACAATTTTATTGAGTTCTACCTTTTTATTCGTATAACAAATATAAGGTTAGGAGAAAATGTTCTTTATCACCAGCGAAATATGCAAAGAAGATGCGTCAATTTGATGCGTCTATTTTGCAAATATGCTAATAATAGTACCCAGTCTCAAACAAAACACGTTCTACAGGAAGGATGCCACTGGGGAAACTGGAACTCCGGGCTCTAATACGTTACTGTTGGAGGCGACACCTCTCAACAAGTTACAATAGAAATTTGTGAAGCCGAAGGAAAGGAAACACCCATATGACCGTATGGAATTGGTACAAACGCTTCAAATCAGGTAACTACAGCCTTGCAGGTCAAATCCGTACAGGACGGCTAACGACGTTGAAAGCTGAAAATCTCCGGGCATCGGGTAGCCGGGA
Organism: Cordylochernes scorpioides; assembly: GCA_030710605.1. NCBI lineage: Eukaryota > Metazoa > Arthropoda > Arachnida > Pseudoscorpiones > Chernetidae > Cordylochernes > Cordylochernes scorpioides. The sequence continues at coordinate 19,892,092 of CP092872.1, read as the reverse complement.
ACCTGGGAAGCCTCGCTTTATGTCAGATAAAGGACCATCGTGGATTACCTGCATCGTTTGGATTACGTTCACAAAAAAAAAAAAAAACCTCGTCAAGAGCGCCATGAGCTGACTACAGCACAGCCACAGCAACTTTTGGACCTTTGCCGCCAGCTGCTTGAAGACCCACGGGACGATCGTTTTTGGAAACGTATCGTGACGATGGACAATAAATGGGTCTACCTGGTGAACCGTCACAAACGATGGGTTGCACGAGGCCAATAGTTGCCATCTGTCGCCAGCCATTATCGCTTTGACAAGAAGGTGATGATATCAGTATAGTGAAACTTCGAAGGTGTGCTCTATTTCGACCTTGTCCCTAATGGTCGATCCGTAGAAGCCGATCTGTACTGTGAGCAGCTGGAACGGGTCTGCACCAAGTTGACGGTAAAATATCTATCACCGATTCGCTGTGAACGTGTATTGCTTCAAACAAATAATCCCAGACGGCAAGGAAAAGGCGGGAGAAGCTTGCAGCACTTGATGGCGTTGAAGTACTACCACACCCTGCATACAGCCCTGAAGCCGCCTCGTCAGGACTACGGTTTTTTCTTCCCATGGAACATGCATTTCGGGGACGTCGACACTAGATGAGGTTGGAGTCATGGTACCTTGGACAAATCCGGTTGCTTGCAATTAGGTGGAAAACCATTATAGATAATGATAGCCTGTATTTTAAGGAATGATTTTCATTATCTTCTCAATAAATAGCTTCCAGGACTCCTACTGCTGGAATGCCCACTCTTCTTCACCGCTAGACAACAGACAATAAATAATGTTGTAGATCTATATCAATTTGTAAATAGCAGAGAGAATTATCATAGGTTTAACTATTTTTTGTAGATATATTTATGATTATCTTTCAAACCTGAAAGGTTTAGGTTCCTAATATAAATTGTTGTTTCCCTTTTTATATCGATTACTTTTTCTTGTATAATATGCTTATAACTATTTCTGTTTTAAAAAAATGTAAATCGACGCGATTATCCCTAAACGGGATATCGCGTTTTGTGTGTTGAAATAAAAAATAATAAATAGCTTTAGTGAAATCGTATTTGTCTTCTGTTGGCTTTATATTCGGAGTTTTTCCGAGTGTTAGATAAAATTTTGGCCAGCCTAGTATTTTCCAATCATATTGATTAACATCACTAAAACGACAAATTTAATCAACGCTTTGTTGTACAGACGTTCTGTAACTCAAAGTCCATCAGAATGTGAAAGTTACCCACTGAAACGTCAGGTCAACAATAAATAAGTTGTACATACGTTGATGAAATAGTATATTATTTTTCAAAAAACCTATAATCAGAAAATTATCTTTACAAATAGATTTTAGGTCATCATGTTAATACACTCACGGATAAAACTTAATAGAACGTCTGAGGTCGCCGGTCATATGTTTTTTCAAGAATAGGGGCAATTTTATTCACACTTGTTTATCTCGTATATCTTCAATAAAGGTCACTGTGTATCAAATAGCTTTCAGAGTTATTGTCTGAATCCCGATATACATGATAAAAGGTAAAACTTCTTCAAGTTTTTCCCATGAATGTAAATTATCTTTTAAAAATCATTTTTATCTCCATATACAGACGGGAAGATGTAAATCTAATTATATCAACTTCACAAACAGACAGAGATGTTAATCTAACAATTATACATATAAAAAACAATGCAGAGTTAATTGCCTAATGATTACAATTTACCATTATCGAGTAATAGGCGGAAAAAAGCCAATACATTTTTTTTCACCTGATGATTGGCTCAGTGAACAAAATGTTTAAAAAGTGAAATGTACAGATATCTGTGCAGATTACATAAAGAAAAAGGCATATTCTGATCATACAACTGGAAGATGATGAAAGCTAGGTGTAATAGATCTTTTCCATAACCATTAAAAAATTATATTCTCACGATAGAAAAATAGTTACCGGAAGAGGAAAGTAGAAAAATGACTTTATTCTTCAAAGTACCAACGATAAGGCTCCTCGAAAATTGAAGATACACAAATTCAAATATAGCAATGACTTTCCAAACTATACTAATAAATCTAACAAAATCTGAAACTCCAAATGATGTAAACTAATACAGGAAAATAAACTACACTAAGATATCAATAAAAAAATTTCAAAAAGTTTGGTATTGAATTGTGATAAAACATGTTAAAAAAGAAAAAAAATCGAGAGAAACCCTAATTCATTTATTTATGGCCTTCACGAGTTGCGGATTTTAATGCCTGTAGGTCTGCGTAGATAGACCAGTATGTCTGTAAAATGTAGATCTAACTTATTTTTATCCTACAGGTGTGTGTAACTGCTGATGGATCTTTTGGAATTAAATTCACTCGGCCATCGTTTGCCTGCTTGAAAATTCTCTGAATCACTAATTGATGAATTGGCAATTTTGTTTAATTTTTGTATATCCTAAATATATATATACACATATACATTGAGACCAAATATTTATTTGCGATATTTAATACTCAATTTATACGAAAAAATAATCAATAATATTGATGTGGAGTAGATATGCATTTTAATAATATTGGGACGTGTTGAATTCACGCGCGTGGAGCAATTAAACCGAAGTCCACTCTCAATGATAAATGACAATTTTATTAAGTAAAGATAAAGAAGGTTTTTATAAGTTAAATACATTTTGATAAGTTCAAATAAGATAAATAAAAATTTGCAAGACATAATGACAAAGTATTTTACCACTTATACCTTACAAGAGCATCACAATGTGTGTGTGTTTGTGTGCTAAAAGTAAGATATATCTATAGATTAAACCTTGAAAAACCGCTGAGAAAAATTCACAACTGATAAGTTAAGTTCCTGAAGAAATTTGGTTCGCCTCCTTTCGTAGTAAGGTTGGTAGAAATAGTTTTATATTGGAAAAAATCTTGCTTGATTAGCGCTCTAATTTTGTAGAGATATAATTAGTAAAAATTAAAATTTTTATGACTCAAGTAAAGAAATGTCGTATGCCAGCCTTGTTAATTGGACATCCTACTAACATAAGGACGTGCGATTAAGAGACTGACACAAGCTCTTTGAGGAAAAGACGTTTTTATCATTGTTGTGCCATTGTATCGTTTCCGTGACGTTGTTATATGGGATAACGTTGTTTTACCATTGAAGTATCATTGTAATGACTTATTCTGATATCGCTGTAGGGAGTTTTATTATGCTGTTGTTGGGCCTTTTTTGTGCCCTTGTATCGTTGCCATAACGTCGTTGTACCTTTGAAGTAGCATTTTTGTGACTTATACCTGCATTGCTGTGGGGAGTTATTTTATGCTGTTGTTGGAGCATTTCTGTGTCATTTCATCGTTGTGTTGAATATTTTGCTTCATTGTAATTTCGTTGTGCCGTTTTAGTAAAAATGTTGTACCTATTCTGACTTTAGTGTAGGGAGTTGTATTAAGCTGTTGTAAACATTTTTGTGTCATTGAATCGTTACCATGACGTTGTTGTTTCATTTTCATAACGTCATTGTACCATTGAAGTAAGGTCATTATTGTAACGTCGTTGTATAGTTTTAGAACAATTGTTGTTACTCATTCTGACATTTTTAGGGAGTTGTATTGTGCCGTTGTTGGACCATTGTTGTGCCATTGCATCATTGCTATAAATTTGTTTCATTGTTGTAACGTCATTGTGCCGTTTAATAACAATTGTTAAACATATTATGATATTGCTGTAGGGAGTTGTTAATGCTGTTGGACCATTGTTGTGCCATTGTATCATTGTCATAAATTTGTTGTCTCATTGTTGTAATGTCGTTGTGTGATTGTTGAACCATTGTTGTTGACATATTATACCATTGCTGTGCGGAGTACTATTGTTGTGGTCGTTATAACGGCTTTTTAACATTATTATGGCACTTTCTCGTTTGTATTATTACTAAGATCGTGTTGAAAACTTTGACGACGTAGTGTGGCATTGTTTAGGTGGTATTTTCCTTTTGTTGTGGCAGAATTGTAGTTGTGATGCACTAACTTTATTCGAACGGTTATGCGATTTTTGTATCCTATTCCACTGTGACGTTGTTGTGCCATTGTAACGATGAATTAGAGAGTTGTACCCTTCTTATATTATTGTTAGGTAGATGAAATACTGGGTGGAATTAGACCTTTGTAAAAATTGAGGTCAATTAGAGTAATTTATTTTATTCTGAAAAAGTGCACAATGCGGGATTCCATCTCGAGTCGATACCGTATGAAATCGAGGGTTCATATCGCTCGCCAACCAATACATATAAAATCCCTGAATATATAAATTTATGTTAAAATTTGATATTGTCTGACACCTACTCACGTTTATTGGATCGCAAAAAGTTTAAGGCAAACCTTATCGTCCTTCAACAAGTACTAAGCCTATATCTAATCATTTGAGTTTAATCTGGGAATTCCGCAACAAAAGCACTTCTCCCAATATTTCCTTAAATATCTTGTTTTTAAGAAGAATGTCATGGTCCATTTAGATTAGGAAAGCAAAGACTAGAACGCGGCTGATTCCACACTAGTCTTTTAAGTGATACGCTAATCTTGACATATGCACGGTGTGGCCACTGGACATGCGTCTAATATTGTTTAATGGAAAAAGGGCAGTGAATAGGTATTTTATATATAGAGAGAAAGATTCGCGCAGAATATATTTTCAATTTTAAATATTTATAACAAAAAAACAATTCTGGCGCTATGTATTTCTTTTTAATAATAGTGTAGCAAATTATTTATTTTTTATTAACAGAGTATCATTTTTTTATGTTTATATTTTGCTAACTCTGTAAACTTCCCTCATTGCTTATCTTTTGTTATCATTCATAGTTTGTTCTTGTCTTAAATAAATTTCTGTGTCATCCTGAAGTTTGTCTTTCCTAATTTTCCACGTGACATTTTGTTGGAGATGTCAGGTAAATTAGGGAGGACAAACTGAAGATCGCCGAGAAGACCTAGAGGCCATGGGTGCTGTGATCTACATTTTTAGAGACTGATTCTAGGATTCCACCGCCTTATCAAAGCCAAGACTTCCTTTCCAAGATGACGATGTCCCTATAGACGATAGGACGACAAAGCCGTTCTGCACGTCGCAAGAAAAAAGACGCAAAGGTACTAGGGACAAAGTTCCAAGACTTCGATGGAATACTTGACAGAAGCACGTCAGATCCATGTCGGTACCTACAATATTTGCAAGCTCTGGGTCACAGCTCTCTTTGAGAAGGAGCTATGTAGTAAATTATTCATTATTTTATTAACAGAGTATTATTTTGTGTTCATATTTTGCTACTCTTTAAACTTACCTCATTGCTTATATTTTGTTTATTATTCATAGTTTGTTCTTGCCTTGGATAAATTGCTATGTCATCCTTAAGTTTGTCTTTTCTAATTTTCCACATGGCACTTTCACACACACACACACACACACATCAAACATTATCTCTATATTTTATTATATTATTAAAAATAACACATTTTTCTAGAATTTTATTACTGTTTTTTCTCGATAGATGTGGCAATTGAATTTAATAGAAAATTTCAAATATATTTTCGCCTAATAAGGCTGAATATTGAGACTGAGATATCGGGGTAATAAAGAATTTTCCATCTGGCCTCAAATTCTAAAAATAAATATTATCGCTTGTCAATTTTAGAAATAGGCGTTTATTAGAGGTTGATACAGTTATGTACAAATTTTACAATATTTTATATTGGCGGAAACTCAGAGGAGCTTTATCACTAAACTGGTTGCTTACGAGAGGTTTTACCTTTGGAGTCCAAATAAATATTGCTACAATACGAGATATGAAAAACTGGATGAATTTCATTTACAAAAAAGGTTTGTCTATTATTTGAACAATAGAAACGTGGTTTGAAACGTTCTTTTTTCCTTATCACAAACGTCAAGTTTTTACTGATGTGATAAACATGAAACATTGTTCTAATGCATTATTGAAGAGATTGGTCAATCTTTTTTAGTGCATGAATCTAATCTTCCCGCTACTATGTTGTATTCTTGCCAGAAAAATCAGCCCTTGCCATTTCATCAGCTTAACCACCTTTTTGATAAATTCGACTGATTTCATAACTCATCTCGTTTATATAAAATCAAAGTTGCACCTGTACTGATGAGGACAATAACCTGAAACCATGGTATACAAGTTGGCTTTTTGTATGAATTTGCCAAAATTGTGGTAAAATATGCTTTATCACCAGTAGTAAAGTTCTTCAATTGTAGTTATACAATTGCATTGTTCTTATGCACAATCAAAAGAAGAGATGCCTCTTTTGGAACATGGATATCCTTCCGCAACTTTATATTATATATACACACAGGATATAGACATTTAGAGTATATATATATATAATTTTAAAAAATACACAAAAAATAACGAATAAATATATTTGAAAATAATTTGTTCATTCTCATAATAGTTTAAATAGTTAAAATCTTATTAAAGTGTAGATTTCTTTTGAGGGATTCTCCAAAGGCTCAACCTTTTATCGTTTTAAAGAAATGAAAAGAATAGATGTGGAAATCTGACTAAAGTGTTGAGAATACAACGTCTCATTGGTTTGTCATCTAAACTTATAATTCACATATATGTAAATATTGAAGAATATTTTTACTCTTGTAGAAGAGCAAACATGCTCGAAAGCTCAGCAGGATAAAAACCTTACAGGTACATATTCGCCTCAGTATTTTGTATTTTTGATAATTTATTGCTCCAGGTAATAATCTAACTTATGTATTATATTTTTATATAAATATATATATATATATAAATGAATGTATGTGTGTCTGTCCTTTACGAGGTGTGTTCAAAAAGTATCGCGACTTTTGTGTTTTTTTTTTTCAAAAATTATTTATTTATTCATGAATACCTATTTTGTCGCCTTCAAAGTAATCCCCATGAGATATTATACACTTGTGCCAACGGTTTTTCCAATCTTCGAAGCACTTCAAAAATCATTTTTTAAAATCTTTTTCAGCTCCTCCTTCGAGGCCGTCTTTATCTCGTCAAGCGTAGCGTAACGTCGTCCTTTCATGGGCCTCTTCAGTTTAGGGAACAAGAAAAAGTCACAGGGGGCCAGATCTGGGGAATACGGTGGCTGCGGCATCATTATTGTGTTGTTTTTGGCCAAAAAGTCGCGCACAAGCAACGATGTGCGCATAACTTGCAGGTAATATTCCTTATTGACCGTTCTACCCTGTGGCAAGAACTCATGATGCACCACGCCCCTGCAATCGAAGAAAACTGTCAGCAAAACTTTCACATTCGACCGAACTTGGCGCGCTTTTTTCGGTCTTGGTTCGTGCGGCAGCGTCCATTGAGATGATTGAGCTTTGGTTTCCACGTCATAACCATAAACCCACGCTTCGTCACCAGTTATGACCCTCTGGAGCAAATTTGGGTCGTCGCGGACAGAGTCCAACATCTCATTAGCAATGTTCATGCGATGCTGTTTTTGGTCGCAATTGAGCATTTTGGTACGAATTTCGCGGCGACCCGTCTCATGCCCAAATCATTGATAAAAATCGAATGGCACGAGCCAATCGATATGTTTAGGTCCTCAGCAACTTCTCTAACGGTGATTCGACGATTGGCCAATATCATTTTCTCCACTTTATTAATTTTTTCGTCTGTTGTTGAAGTGCTCGGGCGTCCGGCACGCTCTTCGTCGTTCACATCTTTTCGGCCTTCTGAGAAAATTTTGTACCACCGATAAACGTTGCTTCGGTCCAAGGTAGCTTCTCCGTATGCCACAGTCAACATTTGGAATGCATCCGCGCACTTAAATTCGTTTTTCACACAAAATTTGATACCAGTTCTTTGATCCATTTTTTTTTAATAGGTAAAAATCGAAGACGATCCAAAACACCTGCAAGCAAAGCAGCTGTCAACAATTAAGTGAATTTTCAAAATGGCCGAGCTTGTCGGCATAAGTGAGAGACATGAGTACCAACATAAAGCCACAAAAAGATCGAAATTCGAATATACGTAACCCGCGAAAATTCAAAAGTCGCGATACTTTTTGAACATACCTCGTATGCCTGACCAAACCACTCATTAAACGCCATAAACTTTGGGAAGTTATTTAGTATAGTACTGGGAAGGTTTCTAGCAAATAAAATTTTTGTAATAACTTTTCGCCTAAAAATAATCAAGATAAATATTCTAATTTATCTGTTATAATTCAACAATCTGCTCTAAATATTATCATGATGATACGATGATTTTGTAATGTAGAAAATTAGGAAAGACAAAATTCAGGATGACACGGCAATTTATTTGAGACAAGAATAATGATACAATTCCAAGGCAAGTTACTATTCCTTTAACTTACAATTACCGAGGGAACCAATTAATATTGATTTTATTCAACTTATCGAGTATTTTTAAAGGGACCGGGAAAAAATGTTCACTTTATCGAGAGATTCGTTAGACAAACCTTTACTCGGGTAAAACCCGCGCGAAGCCAGGTACATCCATACAACAATAATGATACAATTCCAAGGCAAGATACTATTCCTTTAACTTCCAATTACCGAGGGAACCAATTAATATTGATTTTATTCAACTTATCGAGTATTTTTCAAGGGACCGGGAAAAAATGTTCACTTTATCGAGAGATTCGTTAGACAAACCTTTACTCGGGCAAAACCCGGGCGAAGCCGGGTACGTCCGCTAGTATAAATTATAAATAATATCAAAATAAATCGGCGATTGAAGAGGAGTGTCTTATACAAACTTACATATAAGACACTCCTCCTCTTCAATCGCCGTTTTATTCTGCTCTTTTAATTCGAAGAGTTTAATTCAGTCGTAATAAATAATATTGACATAGATAATAGGTGTTTTATATAATTCATTCTAGTTTTTCTGAAAGTTAACAAGTTTTGATTTTAATAAATCCAATATCAGGCTGAGCTCCTGATGTTCACTCCTCTTCTAATCTCAATTTTCAATGCCAAACATATAGCAGAAATCATTTAAAATATCCTTTGTTTTTTCAACCAGATTATAATCCTATTTTTCTCAATTTTTATTTTGTTTTTCTCTTTTTGAAACATACAAGATTACTGAAACCTACAAGATTACTGCAAAAATAACACCTATTTTACTTAGAATGTACATGTATAAATGATCTCTCTTCTATACCATATCTCAAGACAGGCAGGATAGAGAAGGAAGATCTCCCCGCTAAGGCTATGATCTTTACACCATTTATATAGACACTTCGGTCAGTTAGAGTTTTTTTATTTTACAAAAGATTTTAGTCGAAACGTTGAGAAAAATAACAAACTCTAACCGGCCGAAGTGTCTATTTATGCCGGCCAGGCCACCTCTATCTTCAAGATAACCAATTATATAGTCAACTATCAGGATAGCCAAGATGAAGAAGGAAGATTCACCCGCTAAGTGGGAAACAAAGTAAAACAATAGATTTACAATGTGTAGTTATTCCTTACTGACAATAATGTCTTAGGGCGAAGGTCCTGGCGGTGATGTATAATCTCAGCATGTCTTCAATTATTGTGAATGACATCGAATAATGTTATCATCCACTTGTCGGTTAGAAATGGTGTAAGGGAACTGATTGTGGGGGGACACTTCCTGAAGAGATAAAGCAGATAATTGGTGTGGAGTAATAACTCGTGAGGAATTTTTTATATGAAATAAAATCTTAGAGAGAGAGAAGAAATGAATATTTGTGAAATGAGATTTTGTTGAAATCAAACTGCTTTACCTTTTTTTGAATCTATGTTTATTTTGATATATATATAATTGAAATTTACTTTCCAGACCTTACTCGATGATAGAAAATATTTCTTTATAAATATAGTAATAATAAAATAATATATTAGTTAAACTATAGACGTGAAAACGGAATTCTCGTTCATCGGTTTCCGGTGGTACCTAGCTGAGAAAATATCACTCCCAACTAGCCCTGTGTAGATATCACATGCTTGGCCGTTACAAAATGGAACACTCTAGACAAATTGAATTTGAGAGATAGGTGATATTCTTCACAACCTCTACTATCATAATTAGGGAGAGGATGCAGCCTCAGAACAACTTCTTTAGTGTATGGAGGCAACTAGAGAAGACTTGTATCATAATCCTCAACTAAATTCAGAAATTATATCAATATCTAGAGTCTCTATGACAGAGTATAATAATTTATCCATTATCTCGTCGTTTCGACAAAATTCTTCTGTCCTCGTCAGGAGCGAACAAAAATTAAAACATTTGGCAAAGCGTTAAAATTTAACACTTTGCCAAATGTTTTAATATTTGTTCGCTTCTGACGAAGACAAAAGATTTTTGTCGAGACAATAAAAAATATTTACTGGCCGAAGTATCTTTAATTTTAAGAAATATAAATGCAGGCCAGGCAGCCTTATTCTTTATGATAGTGTAATAACACATGGGAAGATGATAATTCTTTAAAATTTAGTTTAATTTGTCTATATTTTTGGAATAAAGAAAAGGGTTATTTACTCCAAGTTTATCTAATGAAGAAATGTTTATCGGAAAGAGCATCAATGATTGATTAAGGTTGAACGGCCAAACTTTGCAATATGTTGTTTAATTTCCGCTATTACAAACAGTATCCCAACATAGAATGTCAATTGAATCTAAAAATAAAGATCCGAAATTAGCTCTTCACTCAAGAATGGATGATTGAATACTCAGTGATGACTCCACATCACGCGCTGACGAGAGATTGGCAGTACGTGTATTGAAAGAATGAACTTTAAATGGCGGTTCGCGACCGAGGGTGACATGATATCCTTGAGTCTGGGTCGGCTAGGTTTATTAATAAATCCGCATTGCAACACGTTTCCCCGCAGTGCAACTACCCAAGTCCAGCCACGAACTTCAAATTGACACTTCTTAGATGGACACATTAGATATTTTTATTCAAAATAAATTGATTATTAATTCTATTCAAACATTTCAATTAATTAAGTAAGTGCAAAGTCGAACTGCTTTTACATGTGTAGACATGTGGTGCACTTATAGTAAAAGCAGTCGTCAACCTCTACCCAACATGATTATATCATGGCCTGTACCACGTGTACTAAAGATAAACAAAAGAAATTGATTAAAAAGGCATATATTGGATCAAAATATAATTTTTGTAACCAATATTTCAGTTGGATGAACGCCAACCTTTTTCAAGGTGTTATATAACACTTCAATGCATTCATTTATTCATAGGATTAGATGATAGAGAATAGAAACGAAAATATCTACAAGGGAATATATCAAGTACTCTAAAATCATTTAAAAACTACAAATATTTCTCACAATGAGTTTCTTTTCATTTAAAATTCAAGTTTCCAAGTGATAACCGCTCTTCAACTAGCTCAATTAAAACATCGACAATTTCTTACAAGAAATGTTTACAAATATACGTGCGCAGCGACATATTTATAACTGAAATTTAAACTATTAACTCAAAATTTTAATGAATATTTGTTGAGTAAAATATATCAGGCCTCCAAGTAAAGGTATATTTTTAAAAACCTTTTCAATCTCTAGCTTTCGGACACGAACGGTCTTCTACAGGAGAAAACATGTTGTTTTCAAACGCTTTTCATATTTTTATCTTGAATTCTCAAATCATGTTGACGTTGTGGAAATATTTCATTATTCTTTCGGATCACCTTAATGAGAATTTATAAATTACTAGCCGAATGACCCGGGCAATGCCCGGGTTTTACCCGATTAAATGTTTTTATTCAAATACTATTCGTTACAATTATAAATTGGCGCCGTGGATGTCACTCTTGTGAAACGTCCCGCTCCAAACTTTGTGTCTGAGAAGGGATATTTTTATAGAAAGATGATCTGGCTTTTGTTTTCTGCTCGAATGAATTTTTTTAAGTTAGAATTTTGTTCCTGCGTACGAAATAATGAACTGGTTTCACCCGTTGTCTCTGCTTTTTGGAATTTTTTTCCGATATAATTTTGTATCTGATAATCAAACATGATACAGCAATATCGTCATCATTATTTTCTGACTAAAAATATATAGTTTTAATAATCGATTTATATATATTTTTAAATAGTCTATCGTCTTCCAGGTATTCTTTTACCTATGTATGGAAATTTAGGTTTGAATTAGTGAACTACTGCGAATTTGTATACCGGACATACAAACAAACATACAAACATTCATTTTCATATATATAGAAGATGTAGTTAAAGTGTTCAATATTATGACAACAGTCAAAATTAGAATCCTAAGGATATTTCTATCTAATTAAGATTTTAATATGAGTGTAACAGATACTAAGATTATTCTCTCATTTTACTCTTCATCTCTATATGGTTCAAAATTATTTTCAATGTGATTAGATATTTTTGAATCCTAGTCAAATATCTACCAGATTGAAGATACAATTATTATGAAAAATCTGCGATTATCAGATCCCTTTGTATTATCTTTTGAATTATAAAATGAATTTTCCCGTCAAAACCTTATCAACACAGTAATCCATTACCATTGCGAAATCACTATGATGATTTAGAATTATAGGTTTTATTGCTACATTTGACAAATTTAGAATAATCTACTGAAGATATTGTACAAATTAACGTTGGTATATTGGTTTCTTTATTTTGGTCTTTAACCTTCCAATAGGTCCAATAGATCGTTGATGGGATTTCATGATAGTTGAAGAATCATTGCTAGGATCCTTGACATTCGAAATAAAGAAAATCAATGCATACGGAATCTATCATAAAAATATATTCTGTGATTATTATATTAATAATTTTAAAATTTAATTAACCAAAATTCAGCCATCCTTTTTGTCGCCTAATTCGAGGTAATACACCAACATAATGTTAAGTTGCCGGCAATATACCAATGTCTGAATATAAATACGTGGAGTTTGTAGCGCATCGATTCAAAATTCAATAAAAACAGGGTTGAAAAAATGACGTTAAATATAGAAAAGCTTTCTTTGATATTATGGATTCTTACCTTATTTTCTTTATTAGGTTTTTGTACTCTGTTGGGACATCATTTTTATTATTTAGAAAATGACTGTAGATTTTTTTTACAATTTTCACATCCTCTGGAAACAACGGTAATTCCCTAGTTAATAAAAAGGATGTCTCAACGGAGTGCAAATGCCTAATAAAGTAAAAAGGTGAAAATCCAGAAACTCAAAGGATGGGAAGCAAAATAAAAGGTTTTATATGTAGCGTTTTTTTTTTCAACAGTTTCTATTCGATTTTGAATATCGACGCAATGAACCATTCGCGTGTTTGTAATCAGACTTCAAATATGGTGTTAATTTTGATTAATAAATTAGAATATTTCGATATAAAATATATTTTCTAAAATATATTACTTTTTATACGTAGTACAACATTATAAAATAAGAAATGAATAAATGCAAAAATTATATTTCTGAATACGAAAGGTTATATAGAAATTAAAGACCATCCTTTGTTCCTAAAACCATGTTATTTCTTGGTTGTTTTTATTGATGTTACTTTTTCCACAAACATTATATCTTCAATATATAATCTACAAATTTACAACTTATTAAAATTTGTATCTTGAAAAGAGCAACATTTGTTAGCCGAAAGGTAGGTAAAAAATATTTTAAAAAGTATTTAATCTTTTTACTTTGTAAAATCGAATTTACACACAATATTTATTTCTATAAATGAGCCCATTTTACACATTCTTTTAATGTTATATTTGGGAATACGATACCACTTTAAACATCGAGTTATATGCATTGGTTTTATTCTATTATATATTTGTATTATAATTCCTGTACTTAAATATACCTTTACCATCTCTCTTCATATTAGTTCATATTGATTTTTACCATTAAATAAATTATTGATATTAATAAGAAGGGTAAGGTAAAAAGTTCTCGGCATTACTCATATATGGCATTTCAATGGGCAAAAGATTACATTTCCTCCCTGCGAGCGCATGTTATTAGTTTGTAAGATAAGCTTCAACTTGATTACTCAGATAGTTTGTGTATACGAGTCTATTGAAATACAAACAATCCCTCTTATTTTTCAAAATGTTCCAAATGGGAGATTCGATCCCGAGTTGTTGTTTTCGAATATCAACGGTTCATACCAGTCCTTCAGCAACCTCTGAAGCCAGTAAGCCAGAATCTAAGATTTGTACAACTCAGTCTGTTTCTAAATATGGCGAGATCAATCCAAATTTAACAAATAAAGTTGCAAAGATGCCGTTCTTGTCACAGAAGGGCCATCGTATTAAAGCTAGCTCTATCTAGTCATTTTTTTTGAAGATAAATAACCTTAGGAATTACGCTAAAAGCCTAAAAGATCTCAAATTTACTTCCTAAGAATAAATTTGTATGGAATTGTGGACAAAGAATGAGACACCCGACATTTAGTGCTTGACCTTCCAATGACCCTCTAACAAAGATTCAAGAGATTATATGATATTAGAAGATATGATATAAAAGTTAAAAGGAAATAGCAAATGTTCTATTTCAAATCACTGTTTCAATAAATGTTTCTGATAATTCTGTTACCTACTCTACTACAATATGAAATATTGTAAATAGTTTCACGCGTAATTATCCAGATCGGATATAGCGTGTCTTGTTCGCAACTGGTATTAAATAAAATAAATAAATGTTTCAGAAGCAAATATTTTTAAAAACATATTATGTGGAATATTTAGTGTTTTAAATAACGAAACTTAAAGGAAGTTATAATAGAAGCATAACGTATTTGTTAATCTGTTTCAATTGGATCTAAAGAAGCAATGAGGGTGGTCTTGAGGACACGAGGATGATAACGTGGGCAGTCTGAGGGGACGTCACACTGCCTCTAGACCTGGAAATTCGGTCCATTCTATTCGTTATTTTCATAAAACATTACTATAAGACATTTAGACTTAATATGCTTATTTACATGGGGAATTCATTTTATTCTCCATCTCATTATACGTCTCATTCTTTTAAATGCCATTTCGTGACGCATGCACAGAGAGGAGTGAGGTTATTACAGAATCGGTCGTTTTCTTTGAAAATATTTTAGAATATATTTTTTTTTATGTTGAGTGAAAAATAAAGTAATATTTGTCCTTTTGTTTGGGATATTCTAGAGTTCCTCCTTCACATATGTTCTGGCTAACGTTCTAGTATGCAAATATGTGTGGTGTATGTTATATTGATTGGGCTGTGTGGTACTTAATGGCTAGTTCTCAAAGGAACATACTTTTTACATAATAAAACCAGAATATATTCGCTCGTGTTACACTTGAGGCTTTTCCGAATCGAAATTGTTGCTTTGGACAGTTCAGCTAAACCGAAATTGTTTATTCGGTAAGCTTACGTGAACCAAACGAATAAATTTGGACTGATTAAATGAATCTATCGTGTGTTTTCGACAGCTTACATGAACCGATCCTGTTGATTTGGACAGCTTACGTGAATCCATCGTGTTGGTTTGGACAGCTTACATGGACCGAACGAGCTGACTTGTATAGCCTATGTGAATATAACCTGTTGGTTCGGACAGTTTATATGAATCGAAATTTATGTTTGGACAGCCACGTTTACCGAACGTGTTAATTTGGGCAAGTTATGGGAACCGAAATTGTTGATTTGTACAGCTGACATGAACCAAACATGTTGATACGGACAACTTACGTGAAGCAAAGCGTGCTGCTTTGGATGGTTTATGTGAACTGAAAGAATTGATTTTGAAGGATTACATGAACCGAACGTGTTGATGCGAACAGCTTTCTTTAACTGAAGCGTGCTTTGGACAACTTACTTGATCTGAACGTCTTGCTTTGCATGGCTTACATGAAACAAATTTATTCATCTGAGCAGATTTCGTAAACTGATCATATTTCTTTGAGCAACTTATGTAGCCTGGGTTTCTCTGGATAGATAACGTGAACCGAACGTGTTTCTTTGGAAAACTCCTATGGACTGAACATTTTGTCTTGATATGCGAATGCATTTGTCTACAAACACGCACATTTGGAACATTATTAGACATCAGTTGAAGAGGAAAACAATCCTAATATATTAGTTGGAAACTTAAGTACAAGATATCAGAACATTTCTCATAAGACATAAGCGGCTACGGTAATAGGTGTGTCAGGATTTATACAGACATGTATCTTTTTTTTCGCACGTTTCGCTCACCTTAATTATGGAATCAATAGAGCTTATTTGCATATTTATCTTCTTTTTTTTTATCATCATTGATCCATCATTAACATATAGAATCTGTAATTATTAATAATTATTCGCCTTTACCTTCCTGTTGTTGCAATTTCATGCTGGAATTCTTCGGAAAAACTTAAATCTCATTTCATATCCTATAAATTTAGTAATCAACTACGTCGATTTCGAAAGATATAACAAATCATTCTCAGCAGGAAGGAAAATATCAAGAATTCAAAAAGTCGCCCTAGACAGATTTGAGCAATATGCCGAAACCATATTTTTCAGCTGGGTATTCGAATCTGTCGAAGTAGATGCGGTGGAAAGTTGATTAGTCCTATTCTATTAGAGTATCAAGCTGATCACTAAATGGTGCATAAAGATATGAGTCTATTTCAACAGGAGAGATTAAGATTGAAACTACTTTATTTCAATGTCCATATAAGATTATATAGGGTTAAATACAAATATGAATAAATATGATTATAAAATGATAAATATATTAATAAATAGAATTAAAAATGTAAAATAATTGATAAATATACATATATATAAAAATATATACAAGTCGTCATTGGTGGCGCCCACCGCGCAAAAGACTCCGCCACCGATGGACTGAGTAGTTCTTTCCCACAGTTAACAGGAGAGATGTTCACACTTTTCTTTGATAACTTCACAAGTTATCTTTATAATTATTTTTGTAGTCTCTGTATGTGTGTGAAAATCGCATCGAGATATCAGGCAATTGATAGAAAGAGATTAATAGCTCAGAGGGTCGAGAAATGAGACAATATGCAATGAAAGCATCAAGAATAGTTGATATATAACCTTTTCATCGCAAGAATATCACTACCAACTAGCCTTATCCGCAAGAATTTGTTATCTGAATAGGAAATGATGCATAAAGATACGAGTCAATTTCAACAGGAGAGATGTTTATGCTTCAAGTTATCTGTATAACTATTCTATTTATTTATTTAGTCTGAAAATCCCATCGAATAATATCAGGTAAATGTGGAGTAGAGATTGACAGCTCAAAGAGTAGTTCGAGAAATGAGAGACATTATGCAATGAAAGCATCAAGAATAATGGTTGATGTATAACTTTTTCATCGCAAGAATTTCCCTACAAGCTAGCATTAACCCCAAGAATTCGTTATCAGAATGGAAAACTGTTTATATATCAGAATATATTTATATTTTGTTGATATCAGCGTTGATTAGCTTGAATAGAAAGTCTCGGGCATTTTATAGTTGCATAATTTACTTCACTGACGACAACTGTGCGTCATTGCGGGTAGTGACGTCATGTCGTTCAAATAGCCTCTTAAATATTGATAAATACTTGATGGCGTGTGTTATTGTGGTTGTCGCAACTCTTGCTTTATATTTTCATAGGTTAAAGATACATGAATAATACATGAATGATATATGAAACACTTAAGGAAGTTTCATATTTTCATGTCGCCGATTGTATATATATATATTTAAAGAAGACAGATACAATTTTGTTCAAACTTGTTCACATCTCGTGTGTCTTCAATAAAGTTCACTGTGTGTTAAGTCTCTTGTGTTGTTTTCAATAATGGCTACCAGTCATTAAAATCATAGAGAAAGATCACTATCAGCCTTTCTAATAATATTGAACTTTTATTTTCTTATTTGCAAATCTTTAATCTTAATAGGCTTTTTATTTACATACATGTATGTACTTTCATAATTATACTTTAACTTCATCTTCTTTAACTTTGAATTCTTTAACTTTGACTTTAACTTTCTCTTCTTTAACTTTTCTCTTCTTTAACTTTAAATTCTTTAACTTTATCTTCTTCAACTTTATCTTCTTTAACTTTAACTTCTTTAAAAAACTTTCTATAAGAGTTATTGTCTGAATCTTGATATAATTCTAAAAGGTTCAACTTCCTTTTGTCCATGCAAATGTTCTTTAGTTCATATCGAATGTTCAAAGGCGAATGCTACACTTATAAATCTATATAATATTTTGTAGAGAATATATACAGGAGATGTTTAAATAATACCTTTAAATAATATTTTTAAATAAAAGAGTAATTTAAAACACATGGGTTAAAAAATGTTCATGTATGTTCCATGAATATAAAGTGGATTTATCACAATTAACAAACACGCATTCCAAACATCGACCTTTTCATGTCTATGTTGACAGGAAAAGTGGCTTTTCACCATCAAAATTCTATCAAGGGATTGCTGATAATGAGACATTGTCAGCTGATTAGAGGAAGGTCTAGTTGAATTAAAATTGTCGCCGATGGTGGCCAAGGTGAGGTTGACCAATCCGGAGCGGGGTCATTGACGTCAAAGAATACGGCCGACTGGAAAGGTGAAAGCCCTATCATTCCAACATACCTCCATAATTAGAATACCATCACTGGCCTGATCATAGCAAAAGACCATTATATACAACAAACACTTAAGATCAAAACCCGCATTTAGCGCTTTTTTAAACGCATTTGCTTCAATGGATCCCGCTTTTTGAACAAGTTCATTCTCATCAGTGAGTGTAAATAACTAAGCGAAAATCTATGGCACTATTTGTTGAATTGATTATTTCCTTATTATATAAATCATCAAAGCTACCTTAACAGACTTTACTGCGATTTCCAATTGTCTTATCAACAGTAAACCTCCCAATGTTGTTCATCATCGACATGGATACTTCAACTCATACCTGTTTAAAATTGGCAAAGCTAAATCACCTGGATGCTCGTGTGGAGGCGAAGAACAGAACACCAGACACTTATTAACTGACTGCCCGCTGACCTTAGGGAACTAAATCAACTTCCCATAACAAATATGCAACATCTGGTCTACACTAAGAACATTAACCAAAGATTCAACAAATTCTGCAGAATGTACTTAACTAAATAAGTGACTACTAATGTAATCAATTTGCATACTGATATGTAAATATGTATATATCTCTTTAAACTACTTTTTATTTTTTCATTCAAATTTATGTATTTCACACGCAAATATCTGATTTGTGGATATAGCGTGTATTCTGCAATTGTTAAATAAAATAAATAAATCGCAGTAAGGTCTGTAGATGGTAATTCTTATATATTATAAGAAACATAAATACCAAAAATATGTTAAATTTATTTGATATATAGGCGGCATTTATATCTTATAAAATAGAACTCTCCCCCCCCCCTTTATATTTCATAACTGAGACATTTAATACCTTTTTTTGCATATACCATTTGGGAATTTCCAGTTGATATTTTAAAAAGAAAAGGCTATTGAGCATTTTAAAGTTTATGCCGTAAATGTTGAAACACAAATAATTGAATAAAAGTAGTTTGAAAATCTAAAATTAATAAACGATTTCGTTCTTTTTTAAAAATGTTTTCTATAGATATTAATGAAATATGTTAAAATTCAATTTGAAAATGTTTCGACATATCAACGAATTATTTGAACGATTCGAGCGTTCTTACCAATTTTATCTACCTGAATACTCTTGTACTCGGCCTTTTTTCAGATATTATTTACAATTTTAAAGAATATCATGGTTATTTAGAGATCAAATGTACAAATATTTTGGTGCATATGTTTCTTTTTTCATTTTATAATATATATTATCCCTTTGGAAATGGAAAATATTTACTATAATATCAATGTACCTTTTAAGGCAGCTCCCAGATTATACTTAAATGCATAAAGATGGCTATGAACGAACACGTTAAATGAGAAACAAAGAAAACAGTCAACTGCCTTAAAGAGCCTGGGCAACAGGATTTAAGTCTTAAGAAACCATTAACAATGATTAAATAAGATTTAACGAAAGTTGATCTTCTTGTGATATGGGTTCCCTTTTGGAAATTGAGATTGGCTCTGCAGTTGAAACAGTGGAGCAAACAAGATGTTCCTCCCTTCCATCTATGCATATTGCACCCAGCCACTACGGCTGACTGACCACCCTTGGTGTAATAAAAAGATAGAAACGATTTATTTGTTTTCACAGGAATTTCAAGGCTATAGTTGTAAAAGTGTTAATGCTCCAAACTTTATGGCCTTTTTACAGCTTTTTGTTTCGTCCGATTTGCAAATCTGTGAGTTAAGAGGAAACTTTACATAAGGAAGATCTTACACGTGAGGTGGTGCTCTAAAGAGCAGTCTGGAAATGTTCAAGTACCTAGAGTTGAATGGGTCAACGACTTGTGTTGAAAGTGTTCAAGTACTTATATTGGAAATGGAAAAATACCTGTGTTTGGAATGTGAAAATACATATATTAAAAATGATTATATACTTTTCTGGGAAATATCCAATTTTCCGTAATAAAAATGATCGACGATTTGGGTTTGTAAATGTTCAAGTTACATTATTGGAAATGATAAGATACTCTTTTTATGGATAAATTCAAGTACCTCAATTGGGAATGGTCAATGGTTTGTTTTGTTAAATGTTCAAATACCTATATTGGAAATTGTCGAATACTTTCGTCGTTACTTGTTCAATAAACTATATTGGAATTAGTCAAATACTTGCTTTGTTACTTGTTCAAGTACCTATTTTGGAAATGGTCAAATTCTTGTTTTGTTAAATTCCCAAGTACATATATTATAAATGGTTAAAGGTTTGTGTTGTTACTTATATGTTCAATCACCTATATTTGAAATAGTCAAAGGCTTATATCGTTACATTTTCAAATACCAATATTTGATATGGTCAAATGCTTGTGATGTTATATGTTCGAAAACCAATATTGGAAATTGTCAAATGATATTTTGTTGCATGTTCAAGTACCTTTATTGTAAATGGTCAATAGTTTGTGATGAAATTTTTCAAGTACCTATATTTTAAATGACGAATGGCTTGTGTTGTTACATGTTCAAGTACCTATATTGGAAAGGGCCAATGGCTTGTGTTGTTACATGTTCAAGTATCTATATTGGAAATGGCCAATGGCTTGTGTTGTTACATGTTCAAGTACCTATATTGGAAATGGCAATGGCTTGTGTTGTTACATGTTCAAGTACCTATATTGAAAATGGCCAATGGCTTGTGTTGTTGCATGTTCAAGTACCTATATTGGAAATGGCCAATGGCTTGTGTTGTTACATGTTCAAGTACCTATATTGGAAATGGCAATGGCTTGTGTTGTTACATGTTCAAGTACCTATATTGGAAATGGTCAATGGCTTGTGTTGTTACATGTTCAAGTACCTATATTGGAAATGGCAATGGCTTGTGTTGTTACATGTTCAAGTACCTATATTGAAAATGGCCAATGGCTTGTGTTGTTGCATGTTCAAGTACCTATATTGGAAATGGCCAATGGCTTGTGTTGTTACATGTTCAAGTACCTATATTGGAAATGGCCAATGGCTTGTGTTGTTACATGTTCAAGTACCTATATTGGAAATGGCAATGGCTTGTGTTGTTACATGTTCAAGTACCTATATTGGAAATGGTCAATGGCTTGTGTTGTTACATGTTCAAGTACCTATATTGGAAATGGCAATGGCTTGTGTTGTTACATGTTCAAGTACCTATATTGAAAATGGCCAATGGCTTGTGTTGTTGCATGTTCAAGTACCTATATTGGAAATGGCCAATGGCTTGTGTTGTTACATGTTCAAGTACCTATATTGGAAATGGCCAATGGCTTGTGTTGTTACATGTTCAAGTACCTATATTGGAAATTGTCAATGGCTTGTGTTGTTACATGTTCAAGTACCTATATTGGAAATGGCAATGGCTTGTGTTGTTACATGTTCAAGTACCTATATTGAAAATGGCCAATGGCTTGTCTTGTTACATGTTCAAGTACCTATATTGGAAATGGCCAATGGCTTGTGTTGTTACATGTTCAAGTACCTATATTGGAAATGGTCAATGGCTTGTGTTGTTACATGTTCAAGTACCTATATTGGAAATAGTCAATGGCTTGTGTTGTTACATGTTAAAGTTCTATATATTGAATATGGTCAATGGTTTGTGATATTATATGTTCACGTAACTAAATTGGAAATGATCAATTGCTTGTTTTGTGAAATGTTCAAGTAACTATATTGGAAATAGTTGAATGCTTTTTTGTTACATGTTGAATTACCAATATTGGAAATGTTCAAATGCTTGTAATGTTACATGTTCAAATATCTATATTGTAAATGGTCAAAAGCTTGTGTTGTTACATGTTCAAGTACTTATATTGGAAATGGTCATTTGTTTGTTTTGTTGAATGCTCAAGTACCTAAATTGGAAATGATCAAATGCTTGTTTTGTTAAATGTTCAAGTGACTATATTGGAAATAGTTGAATGCTTTTCTGTTACATTTTGAATTACCAATATTGAAAATGTTCAAACGCTTGTAATGTTACATGTTAAAATATCTATATTGTAAATGGTCAAAAGCTTGTGTTGTTACATGTTTAAATACCTATATTGGAAATAGTCAAATGCTTTTTTTTTTGTTGAATGCTCAAGTACCTATATTGGAAATGTTCAAATGATTGTTTTGTTAAATGCTTAAATACACCTATATTGTTTTGTTGAATGCTCAAGTACCTATATTGGAAATAGTCAAATGCTTGTTTTGTTGAATGTTCAAGTACTTATTTTGTAAATGGTTATATGCTTGTAATGTTACATGTTCAAATATCTATATTGTAAATGGTCAAAAGCTTGTGTTGTTACATATTCAAGTACTTATATTGGAAATGGTCATTTGTTTGTTTTGTTGAATGCTCAAGTACCTAAATTGGAAATGATCAAATGCTTGTTTTGTTAAATGTTCAAGTGACTATATTGGAAATAGTTGAATGCTTTTCTGTTACATTTTGAATTACCAATATTGGAAATGTTCAAACGCTTGTAATGTTACATGTTAAAATATCTATATTGTAAATGGTCAAAAGCTTGTGTTGTTACATGTTTAAATACCTATATTGGAAATAGTCAAATGCTTTTTTTTGTTGAATGCTCAAGTACCTATATTGGAAATGTTCAAATGATTGTTTTGTTAAATGCTTAAATACACCGATATTGTTTTGTTGAATGCTCAAGTACCTATATTGGAAATAGTCAAATGCTTGTATTGTTGAATGTTCAAGTACTTATTTTGTAAATGGTTATATGCTTGTAATGTTACATGTTCAAATATCTATATTGTAAATGGTCAAAAGCTTGTGTTGTTACATATTCAAGTACTTATATTGGAAATGGTCATTTGTTTGTTTTGTTGAATGCTCAAGTACCTAAATTGGAAATGATCAAATGCTTGTTTTGTTAAATGTTCAAGTGACTATATTGGAAATAGTTGAATGCTTTTCTGTTACATTTTGAATTACCAATATTGGAAATGTTCAAACGCTTGTAATGTTACATGTTAAAATATCTATATTGTAAATGGTCAAAAGCTTGTGTTGTTACATGTTTAAATACCTATATTGGAAATAGTCAAATGCTTTTTTTTGTTGAATGCTCAAGTACCTATATTGGAAATGTTCAAATGATTGTTTTGTTAAATGCTTAAATACACCGATATTGTTTTGTTGAATGCTCAAGTACCTATATTGGAAATAGTCAAATGCTTGTATTGTTGAATGTTCAAGTACCTATTTTGTAAATGGTTATATGCTTGTAATGTTACATGTTCAAGTACCTATTTTGTAAATGGTTGAATGCTTGTAATGTTACATGTTCAAATATCTATATTGTAAATGGTCAAAAGCTTGTGTTGTTACATGTTCAAGTACTTATATTGGAAATGGTCAGATGTTTGTTTTGTTACATGTTTAAATACCTATATTGGAAATAGTCAAATGCTTTTTTTGTTGAATGCTCAAGTACCTATATTGGAAATGTCCAAATGATTGTTTTGTTAAATGCTTAAATACCTATATTGTTTTGTTGAATGCTCAAGTACCTATATTGGAAAAGTTGAAATTATTGTGATGTTACATGCTCAAATATCTATGTTGTAAATGGTCAAAGGCTTGTTTTGTTAAATGTTGAAGTCATATATATTGTAAATGGTCAAAGGTTCGTGATGATATATTTTCAATTTTATATGTTGGAAATAGTCAAATGCTTGTTTTGTTGAATGTTCAAGTACCTATATTGGAAAAAAAGGTCAATGGCTTTTGTTGTTACCTTTTCAAGTTCCTATATTGAAAATGATCAAATGCTTGTTTTTTAAAATGTTTATGTCCTTATATGAGGGTTGTCCATTAAATAAGTTCCGCGGGGCACCAATGTCATGAGGATCGTTTTTGGCGCGAGCCGACTCCGCGGGCTCGTAGCTTGTTCTCCCCACTCCAATTTCCCACCAAGGCCACGTCGCTGGCAAGCTCAGTCTTGGCTGAGCATCCGTTAGTGATGGAGCTTTCCCTCGTGTCTCCCGCCAGCTGCGAATTACGGCCAGTAATTCGCTTTTTGGCCGCAAAGAAGAATTCGGCGAAGGACATTCATACTGAACTCTGTCAAGTGTATGGAGAAGGGTGTATGAGTTCCGGGATGGTGCGCAGATGGGTCAGAGAATTTAAAAACGGCTGAACAGACGTACGATGAACCGCATGCTGGACAGCCATCGGTTTCGGACGAAACCATTGCCAAAGTCGAAGCGGTAATGCTTTAAGATTGAAGGGGTACTGTACGGAAGCTCTGTGATTTGGCTCCTTATGTCAGTAAAACCACCATTATTTTGCGTGAAAATTTAGGGTATTCAAAGGTCTGCGCAATATGGGTTCCGAAAATGCTGACTGAAGACCATAAACGGCAGCGGGTTGAAGCAGCCCAGAAATTTCTCGATTGCCACGAAACTGACGGAGAGGAATTCATGGATTCGATCGTTACTGGTGATGAGACCTGGGTACACTACACCACGCCGGAGACAAAGGAGCAATCCAAGCAGTGGAAGCACACTTCTTCGCTGAAACTTCTAAAGTTTAAACAAACGCTTTCTGCCGGGAAACTTATGGCTACCGTCTTTTGGGACCGAAAGGGCCCATTGTTGTGTGACTTTATGCGTCGGGGGGTACAACAATCAATTCCGACCGTTTTCAGTTCCGCGCTAACATGTAATATCTCAATAATTTCAACTTTTCCAATATAGGTACTTGAGCATTCAACAAAAAAAAACATTTGACTATTTCCAATATAGGTACTCAAACATGTAACAAAACAAGCATTTAACCATTTCAATTCCGCGCGATTCAGAACAAGAGGAGAGGGATGTTAACCAAAGGGGTGCGTTTACACCATGACAACGCTCGGCCGCACACCGCCCGTCAAACCACCGCCCTCATAGAAGAATTTGGATGGGAATTGGTGTCACATCCACCTTACAGCCCGGACGTAGCTCCTTGTGACTTTCATCTCTTTCCCGAGTTGAAGAAAAACCTGGGTGGAACCCAATTCCAGAACGATGACAAATTGGAAGAAGCGGTTTTAAGCTTTCTTCGCGGCCAGGCGGCAAAGTTATTTGACTCTGGGTTCCATAAGTGGGTGTCCCGAATGCAAAAGTGCGTCGAACGAAACGGGGAATATGTAGAAAAATGAAAAAAAGTCTTCAATTTTCGAAAATGTATAGTTCAGGGCCAATAAACCTCTTTTTCTGTATGAAAAACCTCTGTGGAACTTATTTAACGGACAACCCTCGTATATTGCGCGAAAATGGTCAACGATTTGTGTTTTTAGGTGCTCAAGCACCTATTTTGGGAATGGTCAACGGCTTCTGTTGGAAATTTTAAATTACCTATATTGAAAATGGCAATAATATGTATTGGAAATGTTAAAGTAGCTATGTTAGAAATGTCCAACGCCTTTATTGGAAATGGTCACAGACAATACGTCGAATACCAAAGTTCGTTTATTTTCCTGAATGCAGGTCTTTTCGTTAACAATTCTACCATTCAGAATATATTCAAATGATATAAAAAATGTTGCAATTATAAATTGAATCGATAAATTTGGTAATTATCATTTGGCAATTTGTTGCCACGTGGAAAATTAGGGAAGACCAACTTCGGGATGAGACAACAATTTATTTCAGGCAAGAACAAACTATGAGTGATAAATAAAAGACAAGCAAAAGAGGGAAGTGTACAGAGTATAGCAAAATATAAACATAAAAATAATACAAAGCAATAACGCGCCATCTATACATACACTGCGTGACATTGAAAATGGAACACCAAGAAATAGTGGCCAGAAAGTGATGAAACTCGGCAGACAGAGAGAGACAGGGACGAACAATAAGTGATCTTTATTTCAAAATGATAGTCATAATACAGAGCGAGAACGGCGTCGGCTTAGTAGCAAGTAGGACCACCGCGGACGGCGATGCACGCAGCAACACGTCTAGGTAGAGAGTCAGAGTACGGATGGCGTCCTGAGGGATGGCTCTCCAAACGGCGTCCAATGATGTCCCAGACGTGCTCGATTGGTGAGAGATCAGGAGAGTACGGTGGCCAGGGAAGCATCTGTACATCTTGCAGAGCTTGTTGGCTAATGTGAGCAGTGTGCGGTCGGGCGTTATCCTGCTGATAAAGGGCATTGGGTACCCCCTGAAGGTAGGGGAGTGTCACCGGTCGCAGCACATCATCAACGTATCGTTGGGCCGTCATAGTGCCCTGAATACGAAGTAAAGGTGACCTGGAATCATACGCGATTGCGCCCTAAACCATGATTCCACGTTGTCGCACGGTGGGGCGTTCCACAATTGCTGCCGGATTGGACCTTTCTCCACGTCGACGCCACATGCGTACACGGCGACTATCACTGGACAAGCAGAAACGCGACTCATCTGAGAACACGACCCTGTGCCATTCCGTCATCCACGTCGATCTAGCCCGGCACCATTCCAAACGTTGGCGCCTATTCGGTAGGGTCAATCGCAGTCTTCTTAGCGGACGGCATGAGTGCAAGCCATTAGCAACCAATCGACGGAAATGGTCCTGGTCGAGATGGAATGATCTAGGGTGTCTTGCACATGTTGCAGGATGGCGGTACAAGTGGCTTGTGGGGCCGCCACTGCTTGTCGAAGGATACGCCGATCCACACGTGCTGACGTCACTCTGGTTGCACCGACATTCCTATAAATTGCCACATTTCCTTGTTCCAACCATCTTCTCCACAGTCGGTGCACCGTGGACGCACCAAGGTGTGTATCAGCTGCGATTTGACGTATGGACCAACCTGCCCTTTTCAGTCCGATCACCATGCCCCTCGTAAAAGCGTCTGTCTGCTTGAACTGCCTCCGTTTACGATGACCTGGCATTCTCTGTTATTACACGTGTCTTTTGACACAAGAACAAAATTTCTACAATGATTTTCCTTGAATAAATAACGACACGAATACTGTCCTTTCTGCAAGTTCCTTTATTCCTAATGGCCTTGTCTTTATAGTTTGCTGAAGAGCATTGCTCGAAGCAAATATTTGAATGTAATTCTACTGTCCTATAAGCTTATGTCCATAGTTTACTTGAAAACCATTTCTAAGATTCCATCCTTCAGTGTAGCATATAAAAGCAGAATGATCCAATATAGTATTAGAGCTCTGAGAAGCGGTCTGGTGGATTAAATTGGCGAAACCGCTGGGAGGGTTCACCACTGATGAGCCAAGCCCTCCCAATATATATTTTTTCATCGCAGTAAGGACAGTAGAAGTTCGTTTTATGTATAAAAGAAACATTAGCGCTTTTAATTCCTTTTATTTTATAAAAATAATAATCTGCTAATAAAATAATAAATACTTTGTTACAATGTGTATTCACACACCTATGTGCAGATCTAAAGGCTTTTGTCCATAGATTCCCTAAACATCCCTTAGCTACCTTCGATAGTAGATGCAGGTTATATAAAAGGAATCCGCGGGTTGGTGAAACCGCGGAGAGGGATCACACCACTGATAATCTCTATCCCTTCTCATCTAATCATTTTACCATTGCAAAAGGTTCTCTGTAGAAATAATAATTGATAATATATTTCATAAGAAACATATTTATCTATAATAATTATCAATTATATTATAAAATATCTTAAAGATGTGGATGATGCCTGATCAGAACATATATTTTTATTTGAATGGAGATACCACGGCCATATACAAATGTTTACCTTCATTTTGGCTGTGGTATTATTTCAAATATAAATAAATGCTTTAGCTCAAGGAGAGTAACTTTAGCTTCAGCTTTTACCGGGTGAGGATAATTCTTAAGTTAATCATGAATTCAGTGAATTGCATTGAAGATTCTTTGGTACCATTTTGAAAATTTATTATATGATTCTCTTAAGGATATTTATTCATAAATATCGATCATATTCTGAGAAAATTCCATATTATACAAAATATATATTTGCTGTAGAGAAATAAAGAGATTGAGATTGAAACACCTTTATTACAATGTCCAAAATAAGGTTATATAAGGGTATTTAAGGTTGAATAATATATACTGTATATACAAAATAAATATAAATATGAAAGAGAGAGAATAGAAAAAGAGATCAAATAAATAAAAATAGATAAGTAAATATGAAATATAAAATTGATAAAATACATATATATATATATTATGATTATTTTGTTTTGTTGTTGAAAAAGATAGAGAATTGAAGGTGCAGTCGTGAAAATAAGAAATAAATTATCTACTTATCAAGTAGTTTTTATTTTTTAAATTACTTGAAGCAAATTACACATTTAATTATTTTTCACAGTAATATAGATTTTATAAAATGAATTCTATATTCGTGAATTTAAAAAAAAAGGTTGGTCAACTATACATATTTATAACAATATTCAAAATGGTATCTTCTAAATCTATGGTCAATAATAAGGGAATAGTCAATGATGAAAAAAAAACATGTTTTTTAAAAATAAAATATTTGAATTCAGAGAGAGATTATAATATATATATAATGCAAGGTCTTCATTGATATGGCCCACCACGGGAAAGACTCCGCCACAGATGGACTGCGAGAGACAGAGAGAGGGAGAGAGAAATTAAAACCTGACGAAATAGGTTATGATAAAAACAGTTGGCTCACCTGCTGTTACTTTTAGCATTGTAATTTCACGTGTTTTCAAACATCGCTTCGATATGAATTTATGAATTCAAAGTAAATACATTAGGATATTAATAAATCGCTAGTTTTTTTATTATCAGGTTTTTATTTTCCTATTTGTGACCTCGGTTATTTATTGACGCTACCTTATACAATAAGGTTTCACAAAGATATGCAATACTTTATTTTTGTAAGATTTTATGCAGTTTGTGGTGAAATCTCAGCAATGGAGATCCGGAAAAAGAATCTTTAGAAGATTTATATCATAGGCGCAATTTATAATGATATATATGACATAAAATACTTGATCAAAAGTAAAGAATCATATTTATTTAATTCTTCATATATCAACCATTTCTCTATAAATACTCTACCTAGTTGAAAAAAAGATTTATAAGCATAAATATTCAGTAAATTATCTCTAACATATATAGAATATAGTGCTAAAATGGGTAACTCTAACCCTTGCTCAAGCCTTGCCTAGTTTTAGCAATCGCTTTAGTTAACCTTATTTTATCATCATTTTCCTCAAACCCCATGCTAAAATGCTCATTCTATGGATAATTGATAAGCTACCTTACTGTTGGTTTGTTTTTATGTGTTCCTTTGCTCAATTTTCCTTTGTTTCAATTGATAAATTTTTCATATATTTAAATATACCAAAATTTTATAAATTCTTCCGCCATCTCAATCCTCGTCCTCATTCCTGGCATTTTATTTGCTTATTACCGGGCTAGAAAATCCGCGCGCGTATGTATATGATCAATTATCTTCTTATTCAATTTGATATTTGCGCTAGAATAAGTCCAAGAAGTGTTATATATACGCTATCATTACACCTCTTTTGTTGCACGCACACCTACCTGCGTAAAGCAAGACGTCGTATAGCTCTTCACAATGAATGAATGCCAAAATGAGAGAACATCATTCAGAATTATTTCAAACTTGGCAAATCGCCACTCGATTATTAACTATAATTAAGTTTTATAAATATCATTTTTATTTCACGTTCAAATATTTTAAAATGTTAATCGATTTTTCAAAATTGGATTCGCACATGAGAAAGTCTTAAAGACAATCAGGGCGCCCTACTCAAAATAAAATCTGATGAATATTTCGATTGATTTAAAAATAATATATCCGATATTTGGGGTCCATGCCTTTGATATTAGAAAAAGTTAGGGAGTTATTTTGAAATTGTTTCTTAAGTTCTAAACAAGAAAAAGACTGTTACAAATCTGTGATCAAAATCCAAACGTTAGAGCAAAATGAATGGTGGGCACTAAAATGCAAGAAATTTCTATATATAGCACAAATAGAATGATTTAAATTTAAAAAAAACTATTGCAGAGGATATAGAAGTTAGTATTTCTAATACGATACTGATATTGAACAGCAGAACATTGAGTAAAGAAGTTTTTTGATATTTAAAAATTCTGATTGATTTTTTATCACCGTGAAATTTACCATGAATTTGTTCCTATTGGAAAGATTATTCATAAGCAATACTTGGGGAAGTATTCAAGTGGCTTCGCCTCATAATTAAACAGTAAAGATGAAACCTTTGGAGCTTAGATGATTGGATTTTATCGTACGACAATGCCAAGCCTCACATGGCGTTCACGATATTCTGAATTTCTAGCAAAACATTCATTATTTGATCTTCCACCCCCACCCTGCTCTCCAGATCTCTCCCTCTCTACTTTTATATTTACAAAAATTAAATTATGGATTTATTTATAAAATATGTAAAAGTTTATTTTAGGACAATATCTAACGCCGATGATAGTGCAGCTGTGGTTAAATTGAAGAGTATCAAGAAGATAGTGAATAAACATTTGAGGTAATAGAGGATTGGAACCATATCTTGACGTTCAGGAAAATTAATCCGGGAAAAGGCACAAAATTTCTAATCAACAACAGTAGCGTCAAACAGTTCAACACCCCAATGAATAGCATGGTTAGATTTTTAAGCCACCATGTTGTATGGAACAACAATTTTAAATATCTAGGAACTAAATTAATTAATATAGGATCTAAAACAGCTTTGTGTTCCCTTCCCGTCAAATTAAACGTCAAAACTAGACGCCATTTATTGACCGTCGCCGCAAACTAGCGGCTTTGGGTCGGTGTTGTGTCTTTGTCACCGACCTGAAGCCGCTAGTTTGCGTTGACGGTCAAAATATGGCGACTAATTTTGACGTTTAATTTGAAGGGAGAGGAGCCCTATGCTCTTTTAGATCAATTTCCTCATGGAAAAAAAGGTTCCATCTAAATATCTATGAGTTATTCTTATTCAACCCCTTACTTTGAGAGATCATTTCAAAGCACAAATGAAGAAAACAATTTTTTACAAGAAAGTATTATCAGTTTTTATTGACAAAAGGAGCCCATTGACACAAAAAGTAAATTAAAAACGCATCTAGATCATGAATAGTCTTTTACTTATCAATGCTTGTTCAGGCTGCAACAGGGAAGCCCCAACTAACTTACGGCATATACGAGGTGTGTTCAAAAGGTATCGCGACTTTTGAATTTTCGCGGGTTACGTATATTCGAATTTCGATCTTTTTGTGGCTTTATGTTGGTACTCATGTCTCTCACTTATGCCGACAAGCTCGGCCATTTTGAATGTTCACTTAATTGTTGACAGCTGATTTGCTTGCAGGTGTTTTGGATCGTCTTCGATTTTTACCTATTAAAAAAAATGGATCAAAGAACCTGTATCAAATTTTGTGTGAAAAACTAAACTAAGTGCGCGGATGCATTCCGAATGTTGACTGTGGCATACGGAGAAGCTACCATGGACCGAAGCAACGTTTATCGGTGGTACAAAATGTTCTCAGAAGGCCGAGAAGATGTGAACGACGAAGAGCGTGCCGGACGCCCGAGAACTTCAACAACAGACGAAAAAATTTATGAAGTGGAGAAAATGATATTGGCCAATCGTCGAATCACCGTTAGAGAAGTTGCTGAGGACCTAAACATATCGATTGGCTCGTGCCATTTGATTTTTATCAATGATTTGGGCATGAGACGGGTCGCCGCGAAATTCGTACCAAAATTGCTCAATTGCGACGACCAAAACAGCATCGCATGAACATTGCTAATGAGATGTTGGACTCTGTCCGCGACGACCCAAATTTTCTCCAGAAGGTCATAACTGGTGTCGAAGCGTGGGTTTATGGTTATGACGTGGAAACCAAAGCTCAATCATCTCAATGGAAGCTGCCGCACGAACCAAGACCGAAAAAAGCGCGCCAAGTTCGGTCGAATGTGAAAGTTTTGATGACAGTTTTCTTCGATTGCAGGGGCATGGTGAATCATGAGTTCTTGCCACAGGGTAGAACGGTCAATAAGGAATATTACCTGCAAGTTATGCGCAATTTGCGCGAAGCAATCCGCCAGAAACGCCCAGATTTGTGGAAAAACAAAGATTGGCTTTTACACCACGATAACGCCCCTGCTCACACATCGTTGCTTGTGCGCGACTTTTTGGCCAAAAACAACATACTAATGATGCCGCAGCCACCGTATTCCCCAGATCTGGCCCACTGTGACTTTTTCTTGTTCCCTAAACTGAAGAGGCCCATGAAAGGACGACGTTACGCTACGCTTGACGAGATAAAGACGGCATCGAAGGAGGAGCTGAAAAATATTTTTTAAAAATATATTTTTTGAAGTGCTTCGAAGATTGTAAAAACCGTTGGCACAAGTGTATAATATCTCATGGGGATTACTTTGAAGGGGACAAAATAGGTATTCATGAATAAATAAATAATTTTTGAAAAAACACAAAAGTCGCGATACTTTTTGAACACACCTCGTATTGACATTTGAGAACAAAGACTTGAGATAGATCATCCGATCTCTTCCATTTGTTCGTCATTATTTCTTTAGGAAAAACAATAAGGTTGAACCCATAGGACGCTCCACAAGGACAACCAAGGCAAAAAAAAGATCAATATGTTTTTCATTACTTTACAAATCTTCGTATTGTAAAAACTTTCAAATTCTTTGTTTGATTTAAATAGAGCAAGCTTTATTGACTTTGAAGGTTTGATACATTATGAATTAATACCTTAAGATCTAAAACCGCTAACCAATTTTTATATAGAGATATATTTTTTAACGTTTTTTTTAATGAGAAAAAGAGATGATAGGAGCTCAAAGTTGATTTGTTTCACGATATAACCGTCTTTCAACTTTGTTGATAAATGAGTAATTGGCTATATCTGGGGTTATCATTATGCTATACAATCATACCTGCCTTATCTCTATCCCTCTAACCTTGTAATATATTTTTCTTTGATAATCTTACATGGCCTACAGATGATAACAATTTTGATTCACTTATACAATTGACAATTTAAACAATAATAATGATCTTCTAATCAATTGTTACAGAAATTAATTGCGACAAAAAAAAAAGGGTAATATAAAATAAATCAGTAAATAAAGTGAGAAAAAGTTTTTTTTTGGTCGTTGAGGTACAGCTTGTACCACGCTGACGAGTGCTAACAGCCCAAAACGCGTACGAGGTTATCTTTTCTTGATCAATCAAGATTGGGTATTTGGCCAATTCTAGAATAATAAAAAAATCAACGAATAGTTGATATTTTTTCTGATAGATGGTGCAAGCCATCAGAAACTTTCAGTTGCACGAAAAGGAGATGCCTTTTCTTAATTAATGAACTTTATCCCAGTACAATATCACATTTTTACTATTTTTTCACAGTAGATAAAGGGTTATCAAAATTATAGGGAAATATATACAGTTGTATATGTACAATTGCAAAATTGATTCACTTAAAGATATAAATGGGCAAAAAAACGATCAATTTTGCGTTTGATCTAATGTGTTTTCGCTCTTTAACCAAAAGAAAAAAATTTGAATATGATTATGGAAATATTTTGAAAGTTTTACTGAGACAACAAAATAATTGCCTAAAGTTTGTTCTTTTACCTTTTCCTTGATCGATCCGCTGAAAATACGTTTTATATCTACCTCTTGTGCATAAATTATTTAGAATTCAAGGTGATATTTTCTAATTTTACAAAGCTGGTTTTGTGGCATTGTTACTGTGTCAATTATACTAGACTGCATAGAAGGCCAAAAGCTCTCGCACATTTCTTACGTTTACTTTGAAGTAAAATTTATCCTTTCTTTTAAAGCATACTTAAATTTATGAAGTAGATTTGTAATTAAAGATCTCTCAAAAACACATTGCTACCTTTAATATACTCATAGTTCTTTGAAATTTGTTTTATATTCGAGATAAAGCAATTCTCTAATTTACAAAATTGGTCGATTATCCAAATTTTTTATCCCAAATATTTTTAGCTCATTGTTTCTGTAGCATTCAGGAAGGTGAAATACTACAATTCACTGTTATCTAGTTTTAAGTTTAAGTTACAGATGTGCCAACAAGTTTTGTATTTTGGCTTTCGAATTTCTCCGTCGCATGTTAAACGTACTGAGGCTCTTATACACAATACTGGAACAGTGGCCCGTACAACGAACTACAGGGTGATCCAAAAGTCCCGCACAACTTTAAAAATTAATAACTCCGCGAATATTTGCGCTATAGCAATGCGGTAAACACCATTGTGTTCAGGATGCAATGGGATTTTTTATGGCAAATAATGAAAAATTCGAAATTGATTTTAGTTACAACTTTATTTGCTAGATGGCGCTCTACCTGAATCAGCGATTCAGCGGCCAAATTGTTAGATAAATTGAAAAATATAAATGAACGACACGTATTTTTCCTTTTTGAATACCAGGAAAGAACCCTAATAATATCAAATGATAAATTAATAAAACACCATTTCACCAAAAGTTTGAAGAAATGGTTAACCATTTTTAAATACAATCTGAGATATGTAAAATAGGTATATGCAAATTAAGACATGTAGCTAAAAAAACTGATATTTTAGATGCGGTTTGCTGGAATCCTCTCAGCTATTTAAATTTCGAAAATAATAATTTTATAATTTTTTCAATTCAACCCTCTCTCAGTATCGATTATATTTATTTTAATTCATTTGAAAAATATTTATCTATCTCTGATGATTTATTTTACTCTGGAATGCCGTTGTTGTTTTTGTCGTGTCCAATAAAGAGCCTCAGATGTCTCCATGCATTTCTATCACAGCAGCAGCAGCATTGTCCACTATCTCGGGTGTGTAAAGCAGCTGCTCTGGGTCTATGTCAATTTTCTGCAAGGCTGCGGGCATGAGAAAATGTGGGTAGGTGTTAGTTCCACACCAGGACAGTTGTTGCATGTTCTATAGGTTCTTGTGCCATCTGGATTTATTGTCATCCTTTATAAAGTTAAGATTGATTATTACATTTGATGGCAATGGGGTAGGAAATATTTGTTATTCTCGAATTTGATATTCATTATGTTTCATATTTATACTCTTTCTAATATTGTTGTCGTACTGAAGTGTTGAAGTTCTTTTGAGCCTTTCTTTTTGTGTCCAGTTTAAATAGGTTCTATGGGATATGCGTTCGGTTTCTTTAGTTTTTAAGCTATTGGTGAATTTTATTGTTTTTAATTGTCTTCTGCTTTCAAGTAGGTCTAGACCACATTCTCTCTGTATTTTCTAATTGTTGGTATTTGAAACAGAACCAGTGATTAATTTGGCCGTTTTTGCTTGAACACTGTCTAGTCTTCTTTTTAGTGATGAACTTGAGGGAGCCCAAACAGCTTTTGCATATTCCATTATTTGGCCTTATTAAGGTGATATATCTTGTTCTGGGAATTTTAGGTTTTGCTCCCCAATTTGTTCCACATAGCCTTCTCAGAATGTTTAGGTTTCTGGTAGCTCTATTTGAGGTGCTAATTATGTGTTCTGTAAATCGCAATTCCTCATCAAGTATCACACCTAGGTAATTTGGAGATCAAATTTTATCAATTATATGGTTGTTTATGCTTATTTTGGTGTTAAATTCATGCCTTTTTTCCTGTCAGTGAAGGAGACCTATAGGTTTGTGTTTATTGGGTTTATTGTCCTTTTGAGTTTCATTGCCCACTTCTCCAGTCCTCTCATTGATGTGTTCAGTATTTTTCTGATATTTCTATACTGCTACTTGTGTGCCATATGGCTATATAATCTGCATAACAGGCAACCTTTGTGTCTTCAGTGACGATGGATGCTGTTAAGGTTGTGTCGTAATTAGATGTACAACAACTCAAACTTAACAATGACTCTTTTTTTAGCTCTTATTCTTTTCGTTTGGCCAACAACAAATGTCCAATTTATATACACATATATTCTTACATAATGAGGCTTTAATGAATGCAAATAATCTTCATCTATCACATACACAACACATCTCCCCCCTTAATAATACTCCAGTCAGTCTGGGGGTTTCCTGGCTCTCTGAGGTCTAGGACTGCGGACGGGCACTTGCACAGCGGCAAGCTCCGGTTTAGGAGTGCAAGAGGGCACGTGCACAGAAGCAGTCTCCTCCTTGTTTCCTGATGTAACCTCTGGAACCTCCTCTTCAATTTATTTCTGACTTCCACCTACAGGCTTCTCTCCTGATGTTCGAGGAAGTATCAAATTTCTTGTCTCCACTTGTTTCTTTCTCACAGGTCGCAATTGATTGATATGCCTCTCATACACGACGCCCTCGCAAGTTATAAGGTAGTGACGGTAGCTCAATAATTTCAAAATGGTACCTTTTTACCGTTTAGGTCCAGTTGCATAGTTGCGGAAATAAACCTCGCAACCTGTAGTAAACTGCTCCTGCCTTCTTACGGCCTCATGAAATACCTCTCGCGGATTTCCCATATTGGTATTAAATTCGAGAATCTTGATCTTAAACTTCTCTTCATTAGCAGTTCCGCGGGGGAATTCCTTTATTACAGTTTGGGGGAATGCTCTATGAGCAAATAGGAATCTTTGTAGATTCGTCTCTAAATCATCCTTCCCATTATTCTTTCTCAAAAGGTTTTTACACTCTCTTACATATCTCTCAGCTAAACCATTTGTACTAGGATTATACGGACTGGTCTTAGTGTGCCGTATACCATTCATTTTGGTAAATTGCTCGAATTGACCGGAAGCAAACTGTCTTCCATTATCTGTAACCAAAAATTAGGGCAATCCAAATCTGGCGAAAATTTCTCTAAGATGATTTATAATCTTTTTGCTGGTAATATCTTTGATGATAAAAATTTCTTTCCACTTTGAGTATGCGTCCACGAGAACCAAAAACATTCTTCCCATGAACGGACCCGCTAGATCAATATGAAGTCGATGCTACGGTTTTTCGGGCCAAGTCCATTCCGAGATGGTAGCCGCGGGCATGCTTGCCGATTCTTGGCATACTCTACATTCTCTAGTTAACTCCTCGATGTTACTGTCTATGCCTGGCCACCAGAAAATACCGTCTGGCAATCATCTTCATTTTAACAATCCCCATGTGTATTTCAAGC
Source organism: Cordylochernes scorpioides (assembly GCA_030710605.1). Taxonomy (NCBI): domain Eukaryota; kingdom Metazoa; phylum Arthropoda; class Arachnida; order Pseudoscorpiones; family Chernetidae; genus Cordylochernes; species Cordylochernes scorpioides. The sequence goes on along the minus strand of CP092872.1, from coordinate 19,854,332 downwards.
AAGTCATTTAAAATTAAAGATCTTAATATTTGGGGAATTACCACTCTTTCACGCCATTGAAGACAACCAAACTCCAAACTTAATTCCTTATCGATCTTATTATGAGGAGCTAGTGGGTTTTCTCTCGGTACCCTTGTGAATTTCCACACACACAGTTGCCTTCTCTAACATTCCTTAATACTATAGACAGTATTTTATCTTGGGGCGTCTCATATGCCACCTCCATAAAAAAGAACGGTACCTCATTCAACTTCCTGAGAAGAAGTACCTGGTCTTCATAAAGAGACTCCCTGACACTCGATTCTAAAGGAAGACGTGACAATGCGTCAACATTGGAATTATCACTAGTTTTTCGAAATTCCACAGTATAATTAAATGCAGCTAATTTTAAGGACCATCTTTTAATTCTGGATGATGCACATATGGGAATTGGTTTATGAGGTGAAAATATATGAATTAAGGGTCGGTTGTCTGTGACCAATACAAATTTCGTCCCAGTAAGTATTGTCTGAATTTCTCAACGCCAAAAGTTATGCTCAACGCTTTCTTTTCTAGTTGTGAGAAACGTTTTTCCGCTTCAGTTGATGTTCTAGAAGCAAAAGCTATAGGGCATTCTTCCTTTCTATCATTTATATGACTCAGAATTACGCCTAGTCCATAGTCCATTAATAATGATTTACATTTTTTAAATAACATTCGATATTCTTTTTCCAATTCCATCTACAATTTTTATTCAAAGGTTGTTAGAATAGCGCTAAAATGTTTGCTATATTCGATATGAATCTACGAGGGGCATCCAATAAATAAGTTTCCCTATTTTTTTTTCGGCGAACGAAACGTTGTAAAAATTAGTTAGTAGGTAAGAAATGGTCACTAGGATGCGTTGGAAGCTGGTGACCTTTCAAAATCACTCTACTCGTACGCGCAAGTCCGTAGCGCTTCAGTTTCCATGGAGCTACCACTGGTGAACGTGTCCACTTGCGAACTCCGTTCTGTAATTCGTTTTTTCACAGCGAAAAATGAAACTGCGGTCAATATTCATCGCAATTTAGTGTCAGTGTATGGTGAAGGATGTATGAGCATCCAAATGGTTCGCCGATGGCGTTCATGGTTCTTGGAAGGACGGCAAAACGTGCATGATGACGAGCGAAGCGACAGGCCCGTTACTGCTACGGACAATGCAGCCGTGGCTGCTGTTCGGAATGTGGTGGAAGCAAATCGCCGCGTCACCATTGACGAAATAATGATTCGACTGCCTCCTGGAATCGAAATTGGATGCTCTTCGATTGGAACAATCATGTCAGATGTTTTGAATTTGAATTGAAAACAGGCGGAGGCGAACCACTGGCTACGAAGACAGGACACGGCTTGGTACAACAGTGGTATCAAAAAATCGCTACAACGGTACCAAAAATGTTTGGACAGAAATGGTGATTATGTAGAGAAGTAGTCTATGAGTTGTATAATGAAAATAAAATAACTGCATAATTGTAAATAAAGTTGTTTATTTGTTACAAAATAGGGAAACTTATTTATTGGATGCCCCTCGTATAATAATAAATTAAGAGTCCTATGAAAGATCTCAATTGCGAAACATTCAGGTTCAGGCGCCTCTATCACTGCTTTAATTTTATTTTCTAAGGGATGCAGTCCATATTTATCCATTTTTAACCCTAAATATTCCACCGATTTCTTTTTAAATTTACATTTATATCTGTTTAACTTTAAATATTTTTCTAGCAATCATCTAAACACTAGATCCAACTTTTGTTCATGACCTTCAAAGTCTTTTCCTGCAACCAAAATATCATCTATGTAGCAGGCCACACCTGGCAAATCAGAAAATAGGCCTTCCATAATCCTCTGAAATTTATTTGGTGCTACCGCTACGTCATATGGTAGAAAACAACCTCTTTGTTGTGTTTATATCAACAACAGCTTTGGCTTCTTCCGCTAACATTACTTCTAAGTAAGTCTGTGATAGGTCTAGAGTCGAAAGTACGGTGCTTGTAGATAATTTTGAAAATATCTCATCGATCGATGGAATGGGATACCTATCTAATTCTATTGCTTTATTAGCTGTACATCTAAAATCACCACATATCCTTACACTACCATCTTTTTTTGATGCCGGTACTATTGGAGCGGTCCAATATGCATGAACTATAGGTTATAAAATGCAAGAATTCACTAAACGATCAATTTCATTCTCTACTTTGTTTTTTTAGAGAGAAAGGTAAACTTCTGGCCTTAAACACAGGAGTCACATCCTTTTTTAAATTAAAATTTATTCTAACGCCCTTTAGACAGCCCAAATCTTTGTTAAACAAATCTGCATATCTATCAATCAAAATATTTCTATTAGATTCATTATTTAAATTTTTAATGCTGAACAATCTAGAATAATCAAGTTTTAACTGTTTAAGCCATTATTTTTCTAACAAAATCAACTGGATTTTTAATTTACAATTATTAATCGTAAATATTGGTTGGCTTCTTTTACAAAAACATTTCTTTGCCCTATAATCTCTATTGATTTACCACAAAAGGATTTTAATCTTAAATTTATTGGAAATAATTTTTCACCTTGCCAATAAATCTTATCTTTAGGTATTAACGTAACTGGACTTCCTGTATCTATTGTAAAGCACAAAGAATAATCATCTACTGTTAAAATTATTGTGGCATCAGTTTCGCCCTGTACAGAATATATAGAGTCATCTTGTACAAATTTACATCCCCACATTTTTTTACTAGCTTTGCAGACCCTACTTAAATGACCCAGTTGTGGTCCTTCCAGTAAAGTATTCACAGGTCTTTACGTCTACCTCTAGGTATCGATACTTTTGCAGCTTTGGATATGTTCGAAGAGAATTTTTCCAATTTTTGTCAATCGTTCTGTGATTTAATTCTTCGTTGCACAGTTCTTCAAGCTTTTCTGTGAATTTTTTCCAGTGTTCTTTTATTCTGTTGGAAATTCTCAATTTTGAATTTTAGGGTTGTTAAAATTGGTCTGTGGTCACTGATTGCACTTTTCAGAATTTTCCATTGTGTTGTGGGTGCGATGTTGCAATTTATCGCTGTGATGTCTATTGCGGATTCGGTGCCTGTGGACTTGGATAGATAGGTGTTCTTTTTCCTTATTTAACGGTGTAAGGTCGAGGTCGGTTAGCATGTCCTCAACCTGCTGACCTATGTTATCCTGGACAGGTGATCCCCAAGTTGGTCTTTCGGCGTTAAAATCACCAAGTATGATTGCGATAGCCGAAGACGCTTCACTTAATGTCTCTATCAGGCCTGTATTGATGCTAGTATTATCGTGGTGATAAACATTTATGATTGGAATTGTTTTATCTGTAAGATAGATTTCTATTGCCTGAGCCTCTGTCGTTCTTTCTCTAGGCTTACTCTGATTATAGGCGATTTTCTTAAATTTGATTTCTAGAATTTTAATCAAAACGGCAAGTCCTCCTCTGAATTTTCCCGGTCTGTCCTTTCGTAGTGTTGTAAATCTTTGATATTGAATCTCAGATTCTGATTCAATTTTGTCTCCTGAGGACAAGTAATATGTACATTGTTGTCACAGAGAAGACAAGTCAGCTCTTTATTTTCCTCTGGGTACCATTTATATTGAGTTGTAAGAGATTGAATTGTGTCCTCGTAGTAGATTTCTCATCATGAGCTCGAGCTGCAGCTCCTGACGCGGCGGTTACCCCGGACGCGGTAGCATTACTGGAGATATCAGTTTTGCTCTTCATTTGAAAATGGGTGCCGTTGCAACGTTAGTCATCTTGGAAACGAACCAGAATTTGGTCAAATATTCCAAGGGTCCAGAGGGGACCGCAAGGAGGTGTGGGCGGACTTCTCCCCTTCCCCCTGGAATGCCGTCACTACAGGATAAAGCACTCTTGGTTAATTTTTAAATTGTGATTCAGAATCTGCCACTGAAGCTTTACGAGCGTTTCGTTCCTTTAAAGATATTCGAATCGGTGAAGGACCCGTGAGTTGATAATCTCTAAGGCGAATGATTAAAAGTTTCGAGGAAATTGGATCTCTGGAAGCAAAACCTCGGAGTGGAAGACCATCCACATGCAAGTCAGTGGCTGTTACGGTTTTGCAGAATGCTGAAGCTATTGAAACGTTATCCACGTATGGAGAAGTAAGTGCTAGACAAGTTTCTCGACAAACGGGGATTTTGTATGGAACAGTTTGGAGAGAAAACACATTTAGAATTTTTCTATAAAAATACCCTAACAAAATTCAAAGTTTTCACGAGTTGAAAGTCAGCGATTTTGAGAAGCGTCAAAAATTCGCTGCATGGGTTTTCCGGCAAATTGATATTGATGAAAACTAGCTGTCAAATTTTCTAAGAACAGATGATGCTCACTTTCATTTAATGGGAGAATTTAACATTCAAAACTGCCTCATTTTGGCAACAGAAAACCCTAGGATTTTCACAGAAATGCCACTTCATCAGCACAGAGTTACAGTTTTGTGTGGGTTCACTTCTTCTTTTATTATTGGGCAATTTTCTTTGAAAAAATCAATGGAAGAACTTTTAAAACCGTTTTTGTAACTGGTGAACGTTATGTTCAACTTTTAAGAGAAAAGATTATTCCCATATTGCAGGACAGACAAGCACTAAGCGAAATAACAATCATGCAAGAGGTTGGACCTCCTCATATCTCCCGCGGTGCCAAACAATTGGTGAAGGATACGTTCAGTGAAATTCGTTGATAAGTCGCCACTTTATATGTCAGTGGCCTCCAATATCACCAGACTTGACGCCTTACAATTTCGGTTATGGGGGTACATTAAGTCGCGTTTTTATCGATGCCGCCCTACCACATTGGCCATGTTGAAGGCTTCTATCAGATGGCACGTTTTATAAATTCCAACTATTTAATTGTGACCATTCTGTCATCTATCGTCTGCAGGCGGTGTTTGAGAATGAAGGGCGCCACATTGAGCAAGGATTGTGACCTAATACAAGAGAGAAGGCAGTTACCTCATGTGTTATATTTTGCAGCTCTTTGTTTTGAGTTATGGGAATAATAAATGCTGTCCTCACATCTTGACCCTTTTTTTTCTGTGAACAGTAATTTTTTGTTTGTCATTTGCCCACATCTTATATTATGTCGTGCAGGCCAAAGTGTTATAACTTCTCGAATAACACTGGTATACACAATTTTACCCCTTATGTTTAGTTTATCGCTTTTCGCTCATTAGAAGAAATAGCATAAGGAATATTCTCTGTATCCCCCTCCAACTTTAGAAATTTTGCGCAAAAAAATAATACAAAATGATTTTACTACCACGTTTTTCAACGCAAAAGGTCGATTTGAAAATGATTTTTTTTTTGAGGGGGTACATTTTCAAAATTATGTACAGTATAATAAACAATGATAACATTTGACAAACCCATAGGATATTTGGAATAAAGTACGACAAATATATTTTGTCACTCCCCTCTATATTTCATTTTTGGATCATGACAAATATCCAGTTAAATAGTCAAGTGTCGCCAATTAGTCAAGAAACTACACATTCCTTATAGCAAGAAATCCTATTAGTAGTGCCATCATAATTTTTGGTACTATATTAACATTTAAAAAATCGTGTATTGATATCAGTAGTTATTTTCAAACATTCAATCTATTTCACAAAACTCCATCTAAAATATAAATATTTTTTGCTACATGTTTTAATTTGCATATACCGATTTTACATATCTCAGATTGTATTTAAAAATCGTCAACCAATTCTTCTAACTTTTGGCGAAATGGTGTTTTATTAATTTATCATTTGATATTATTAGGGTTCTTTCCTGGTATTCAAAAAGGAAAAATACGTGTCGTTTAGTTATATTTTTTCAATTTATCAAACAATTTGGCCGCTGAATCTCTGATTCTGGTAGAGCGCCATCTAGCGAATAAAGTTGTAACTAAAATCGATTTCGAAATTTTCATTATTTGCCATAAAAAATCCCATTGTATCCTGAACACAATGGTGTTTACCGCATTGCTCTAGCGCGAATATTCGCGGAGTTATTAATTTTTAAAGTTGTGCGGGACTTTTGGATCACCCTGTATATAGAACGACAGTCGGAATTCGGTCTTAAAATTGACTGAATAAGATTCAATGTATATGTGCGATAGAGCCTTATTTTCGATATTTCTGTATTCAACCATATCGAAATAAAATTTTTTATAAAACTTCGGATTGGCTTTCGTTCCAGACCCTGATATAAATGGACTTATAAAAAATTAAATTTGTATATATTTATTTATTGGGTTTTGACTAGGAGTAGAGTAAACACATTCTGTCGAGAGATACGTAAATTTTGATTGTTTAATTTTTGGATAAAATTTGTTTTGTTAAATTTCTTTTATGTAAATATTTTTAAAGAAGGTAAATAAACTTCTTTTATTTTATTAGTTCTGATATATTATTTTGTTTAAAATAAATGTGTTTATACTATTTTTTTTTTAAATAAATTATTCAATAAGCAAAATAACAGACCCATTCTTTTTTAATTTTTAATCTTATTACACGTGATACAAGCATTCATAATAATGGTGGATAGAAGTTGACGACTGTTTTTAATGTAACTGCACCTCATATGGAAAGCAGTTTGACTTTTATACTTACAAGCGGGCTTGAACCCCGTATGTGTTCGTAGGCGAGGTTGGACTTTAGTAAGAAACGGAGGACTTCAAGTATTTTTTTAATTAAGAAAAAGTGCCCAATGCGGGATTCGATCCCTGGTCTTAGCGGTCGAAAATCAACGATTTAGATCACTCGTCTGCGTATCTCCTGACCCATTCGTTTAACCAGTAAATATAATAAATAATTTATTTGATTAACACGAGAATAACTAAACCTGTGTCGATGTGATAAAATCGACCTATTGTAACGTCGCTAAAATTACCATTATTTCTTAAAGAGATCAAGCTTAGGATCCTTACTTTTATGCTTATGAGGTGATACAGCAGCGTATCACCTCATAAGCATAAAAGTAAGGATCCTAAGCTTGATCTCTTTAAGAAATAATGGTAATTTTAGCGACGTTACAATAGGTCGATTTTATCATGAAACACAAATAGAATAATATTAACAATATGATTGGAAAATAAAATGATGATATCAATTTTCTTTCTCACTCTCTCTAAAATGTACAAAAATATTTAAGTACTACACACAATTCCTCGCCCCCCCCCCCCCCCTCCCAAAAAAAAAGAGAAATTACAAGAATCGAACCCGCGATATTAAATTTCATAAAACTTTGATGTTCACAAAAAAAAAATAATAATAAAACGCGCTAATGGGCTGTGGTGAACTCGATGTTGATGAGCATCAGTGTCTCGTGAGAGATGAGAACCAATCAACGATTAAATAAAATTACACTATAAAGATCACGTGATTCAGACAGCCTATCAGTGGAGATCTACACACCGAATCTTCCTTTTATTTTATTATAGGCCAGAGTACAGGATCTCTAGAGAAAAAATCAAAGAGAATATAGGGCCTTTATACAATTATGTCTGATAAACATATTCCTAATGAATATATTAAATTCATGGTATTTTTGTCTTTTTAATTATACGTATGGATAAGAAGATTTAAATTGCACTTTTTTATCCTACCTTTTCGATGTCAGGTCGGTATGACAAGGCTACTTTATGAATATCACTTCGATCTGAAATAACTTAATGTTGTGGTTCTTATGTGTATTCACAGTATCATCTTTGTTATTTGCTTCTATTTCATGCCTAAATAGAGCGTTGAAACTTTGGATTTATTTGAATATACGGAGTTTTCTGTTTTAAGATCAATTTGAGATTTTAGATGGTTATTGGAGGAATGATACACACTGTGGCTAAACACGACCCAAGATCGAATCCCGCTTTCAGTACCTTGTTCTTAAAAATACTTTATTTGTTTATGATTCATGTAAATGTCCAGCCCACCGGTAAATACAAGCAGCAAAAGAAGATCCTGACATCTTGTAGGCGCAAGTTTCGAACTGCCTTCTACATGGGTAGACTTGTAGTGCACTCACAATAGAATGCCTTTGCAAACTTTTAATCATCAGGATTAGCATGGCCTAGACGAGATGTGTTCATTGGATAAGTAAAAAAAAACCTTGAATAGCAGCAGTTTCTTAAATTTAGCATAAGCGAAGTTTTAAAAAATATTTTTTTTTTCACAATTTTCCTGGTTCTGATTTATTGCGTATTTTGATGACGTATATCATATATGCTTAATTTTCATTATGCTATACTTAATATATTTTAATAATTTTTAACGCAAAATCTTAGACATTGACGCCGTTTAATTGATTTCCTTTTAAAATCAAAGTAACTACAAGAATTGTTCCATAAATATTTCTCTCAGACTATAAATAAATACACGATGTAATAAATATTTAAATACAAATGTTTTATTTTTGACCATAGCTATCTTTCAAATTTATTCATTTTCCGGCCAACTTTATAATGTCTCTATGTCTTCTGAATGGAAGGTTTCGTTTTGGCTCTCCAAAAAAGTACACAATGGCATCCATCAATTCTTTATCATAAATATCTTTCTAAATTAGTTCAATATCCGAATAAGTATTACTCTCTTGGAGCTAGTTCTGGAGAATAAGGAGAATGTTTAACTTTGGTTTGTCGATTTGAGTGGTCGAAATGACCACGGCATGAGCTCTTGCATAGTCGTGATGGTATAATTATTGTTTATAGTTTTTACCTCTTCTTTACTCTTCTATTTTATTCTTAACTTTTTATTAGTTCTGGAGATCCTTTGTTGGTTGGAAGTTGATTGAGAGAAAAACATTACCATATCAACCGATAGTTCATTTCAACTCCCGACGTTTGAGTGACTTCCTTTCACTGAAGAGAGTGACAGGGAACGCTTCACGATTTTGCGTGTCATCCTTGCTCAGGGGCCATGCTAATCTTCTCTGTATCGTTCCAATTTTAGTATATGTACCGCCGAACAAGCGTGTACAAGAGAGTGACAGGAAGTTACAGAAACGTCGGGAGTTGAAATAAAATATCGGTTTATGTGGTTGTGTTTTTCTCTGAAACTTCTTTTATCATTAGTGAAGAATAATAAGTTTCATTTATTTTTTTGTGCCATAAAGAAAACAAGTATTATTAGTCTCTCTTCGCAATCTAAAAAACTGACACTATGACCTTCCCCTGAATATATTTAGGATTTTCAAATTTTGTAGGATAGAAAGATGAGATGTTTCCATTGCGAACTTCCTATTGATAAGTTTCTGGGTCAAGGTGATAAGCTGAAGTTATATATCTATAATGAAATAAAAATATCTCTCTTCTGGTTTAAAAACTTCAGTCCTTCCTTGCTTAATCTCACTTGCTGTGCTTTTTCCTCGAGAGTTGAACATTTCGTTAACCATCATGCAGTTACCTTGTTCCCTATTAAATCTTTATTTAAAATTGCTCAAATTGTTTGACTAATGGTGTATTTCTTTAAAATAGAACTCTTTGGGGATATAATCGCCTTGAGTAAATTTATAAAAACGCGAAATCATAAGGCGAAATGTTTCTTTTAAAGTTTTTTTAATAAAAATGTTTTTCCTGTGGAAGGGAAGTAATGCTTGAAATAACGGCAAAATAATAAAAAACTTTGAAAGAAACCTTTCGCATTATGAATTCGCGTTTTTTATGAAATAGAGGTCTAACCGTTATTCTTTTGTTTTCTAGAACAAATTTATAAAGGTTTTTTCAATAGTTTTTTAAGCTTTGATGCTTTTCTTGAATGAGTTGTCCCTTTTAAAGGCAAAAAATGATTTTTTTGTGGAATTTACTATCTTCCTCAATAGTTTTTACGATTTTATCAATTTTGAAATTTATAAATATAATTTCAATTGATTTTCAAATTTTATATAATTATTTTATATAAAAAGGTATAAAACGCAATTATATTTACATAGATGATGTATAACATTTGATAATGATTGAATGACAAATTATGGTGTCTCTAAAAATAATATAAATATACCTTATAAAAATATTAATAATTTTTTAAAATTAAATATATATATATTCAAATTATTTAATATATATGAGTATAAAAGGCACCTCACCTCTTAAAGAAAATGCCTTAAAATGCATCAATTAAATACATTAAACCAGCGCATTTATTCGTTGCGTGATAGCGCATATTTGGATAATTGAAAATCCACACCACTTTTGGAAAATTCGAAAATATAATACATTAAATAGATATATATTAAATAGATATATTAAATACATATATCAAGAAATTGAGTTTGCCAAATATCAGAGAACAGGCTAAATCAATGTTTAATTGATTTCTGTTCCACCAGATGGCGCTCTGCCTTCTGTAAAGCACATGTGCTCCTGGTCAGGATATGCTATTTTTAATATTAAATAGGGTATAAAGGTTAGGGTATTTTTCCGAATTTGCAAAAACTAGTGCTCTTTTCCAATTATCTGAATTCGCGCGACTTGCACACTGAAAAGTCGAAGAGATGCATGGTTTAATGTTTTAATATTCCAATTTAAAGGCTTTTATCAAAAGGAAGTAAAAATTCTCCCTTTAAAAATAAACTAACGCGATGCATATTTTGGTTTCAACCCAATGTATGGTGATAATCACACACACGCATTTATTATGACCACCGGTCTTATACAGATTCACCACAGGAATAAATGAAGCTTAGATGGAGTTCCTTTATTCCAGAAAGCGCAGGACCCAACAACAACTTACAGGATATTCATCAATAGCGTTTATCACTAAAATACTTTTTTTACTGGATTGATAACCAAAGTAATATATTTTTAGTGGATTTGTAACTTAAACTATACTAAGAAGGTCCAAACTTAAGTGAAAACATGTTATATTTTGCTAAAACCCACATAGATATCTAGCTCGCTAACTTGAACCTGTATTAAGTGAGTCGTTCTTTTCTGGTTAGTTTTTCCAACCGGTTCCTTCTGTGTACGCTCAAAGAGTGTTTTACTGTTGTCGTTGAAAAACTTAAATTCTCTCCGTTTCGCTAGAATATTTTCTAGATTTTCATTACTGCCTATTTTCAGGATAGTATACTCCCAAATGTACCTTCAATACATAGCAAAATTCAGAAATAGAAATAATATTGAATATTTAAATATGATTCCCTGTGCACAGTTTGAAATTACATATTAACAACGTTCAAATATTTACTCTCAATATCTTTTTTTGCTGTTTGCCTTGACAGTTTTGTAAAAGAGAATCCCCTAGTTTCTCAACAAGGTGAAGCTGTGAACTCAATATACAAGGGGTCGGCAACCTGCGGCTCACGGAGCCACATGCGGCTCTTTGGATGTGGAGCTGCGTGTAGTACTCGTATAAATATAAACTATTTATGCGAATACTATTTTTGGGGGGGGGGGAGAAGTCCGACCACACCTCCCTGCGGTCCCCCCCTGGACCCTTGGAATATTTGACCAAATTCTGGTTCGTTTCCAAGGTGACTAACGTGGCAACGGCACCCATTTTCCAATGAAGAGCAAAACCGATATCTCCATCACACCCAAGATAGTGGATATTGCTGCTGTTGTGATGGAGATGCATGTAGACATCTGAGACTCTTCTTTGGACACGACAACAACAACAATAACTTTTTTTTTTTTTTGGCAAGAAAAAATGTTATGGCTCTTTATAAACTTTGAAATTTTGTAAATAGTAATTTTTGACTCGTCTGACTCAAAGGTTTGTAGACCCCCTGCAATATACCATTCAGCAGTTACTTGGAGTGTAGATGATAAAAGCATAGATTTCCTCCATAACTCCCCTCCCCTGTTGTACAGCAATATGCCATGGCCGAGAATGTTTCAAACACACGCCCAGAAGGTAGTGGTAGATACCCTACAATTTGTTAGATTCCTGCACACCTACAGGTTTGGAAATCTGGTTTCGTTCCATTCAGGGCCTTAGGGGGATTTTTGAATCCTCAACGCATGAAACCTCTCAGGGGGTCAGACCACTTGGTTTTCGACCACTACGACCCGGGTTCGATTCCCGCATTGGGCACTTTTTTTCTGATTAGAAAGATGCTCCAATTGCCCCCGATTCTTGAAAAAGTACTACTCCACGAGTGAGTGGTTCTGGTACATTTATAAGTGCAAAGTCGAGATGCTTTTCACATGTGTAGACACGTGGTGCACTTACAGTAAAAGCAGTCGGCTACTTCTACCCACCATGATTATCATTGCCTGTACCACGTGTACTAGGTATAAGCAAAAAAAAGGAAACCTCTCATAAGCCACTCGCCTAAAAAACGAGCATCTCCTTAAGCGACCATTTTTTACCAAATTGAAAAGGGATTATCAAGATTTACACCAGCCTCCTATTAATAACCATTTCCAGGAAAGACCATGTTTTAAGAGCCTGTCTCATAAGAAGCTCTATTAAAGGTATCATCTTCAGAGTCACTTGGCCGAATGTACTTTATCTCTTAGTGGTGATTCCAAAACTGAATGTAGATAGAATATTACTCAGTGAAATTATTAAATCCATTAGCTCTAACTCATTAACATTTAAATTGCCTAAAGAAAGCGAAATTAATGGAAATTTCAAGTATTCACATGGTTATTGAAAAGAAATATTCATAGGAATAAAGCTGGATCAATTGATTCACCAAGTAAACTCGTTTTTAAAATGTTATCATCTAGGTATAGTACTTATTTATTCATTTATTTATTATAATTCAAAGCGCTGTGTCCCCCTAGGGACACTTGCGCTGTTATACATGTATGCCTTTACGATAGGTATAGTACGCTAAAGCTAGTTATTTTTAAAATACATTTTGTTACGAGAAAAATACGAAGGCAAAGGGTTTCTTTAATTTATTTTTAAAGATTACTAGACGGGTGACCCGGGCTTCGCCCCGGGATTGACCCGTGTGCATATCTACCCGAGTGATATATATTTAGATAAAAAAAATTTATAATTGTTTGTTATTAGCGATATATTTGTTTGCATCAGCATAATTTAATATAATTTTTGATAGAGGGCGCTGTTCGTGAGCTAAATAGAATAATTTGAATATATAGTTTTAATAATTGATTTATATATTTTTTAAAATAGCCTATCGTCTTCCCCGTATTTTTTTTTACCTATGTATGGAAATTTTGGTTTAAATTAGTGAACTACTGCGAATTTGTATACCGGACATACAAACAAACAAACATACAAACATTGATTTTTATATATATAGATATGTAATCTCTATGAGAAAATATAATTGCTGCAGTATGTAAATAAGGTCATTTTTTATCAGCGTTCCTATACACCAGTTGAAAGGCAGAAAGTTTTGAAAACTTGTGAAACGATTTATAAATATAGAAACTTTTCGCCTTCGCTTTATTCTCGTGGTATGTCTTATCGGAGAGTTTATATTGGGCTTTTTCTGTTGTTTACATGTTCACAGTATATAATATAGGAATATTCCATAGCGCGGCCCTGACATGAAGGGATCGGGGGGCCTGTACGAGCTGCGCGCGGCGTCCAATGCCACGGTCAGGGTCGCCGGTCAGCCACTCAGTCAGCAGCGATGCGATCGGCCGCCTTGACGCTCCTCTTCGGCGCTCTGGCGTGCGGCGGGGCATTCCCGGAGATCCCCGTGGAAGATGTCCTGAATCAGGCGCGGACCCTGCAGCTTGAACCTGGCGATGGCAGTCCTGAATCTTGGTGGGACGGTCTGGAAGAGGTTGCACAGGTGGGAGTTGATCATATTCTCAACCTTGCTCTACCTATCGTCATGGACATCGCCAAGAACGCCGATGTGTCTTCGGATTGCATCAATGGTCTCTTGTTCTTCGTCTCCGGACTAAGACGTCTGAAACCCTGGGCTTTCCACAGTGAGTACCAATCTAACACCTGCTGTTATAGCTAAACTACTGCTATAGCATCTATACCACTTATTGCTTTAGGGACCCAAAGTTGGAGGCCCTAGATCAAAGCTCAAACCTTTTATTACCATCGCAATCAATCTGTTCTATGATGATTAATTTCTTCAAGACTAACATCATGCTAAAACATATTTCCTTATTGTAGATAAGTATACATTTATATTGTCAATACTATAGAATAATAATAAAAATATATAGAAACTATAATAAAAAACGCGATTTGTTCGTTAAACGAATCAATACGTTGTGCACTTTGATACCTTCTCGCGGTGGAAAACCGGATTCACGGACCTATAATCAATACCACGCGAGATGTCAGACATCTTTACATCTCTCCAGCTTTCTAAATCAAAATAACATGCTCCTGTGATGGAGGTTGAGTAGAAAATTATTTATATAAATATAGATTCTTTACTTCTCTAATGTACATATGGAGCAGATAATGATAATCATGGTAAGGTAGTTAGCAACTGATTCTAACCGTATGTACACAACATGCGCACACACTGGTGGGGTTGGACTTGTGGAATTAAATGAAATCATTGAGGCAGTAAAAGTGTACTCAGTGAGAGCGGGATGCGATCCTGTGTCGTGTTTGTCGGAAATTACCATTCTTCATTAAACCCCCCAAAATACATCATAATTAACCTTTCTCTTTAGCGCAGGTATAAACCCTAACAGCGTTTATATTTAGTGTTGAATAATTGCAGTTAATTCTACATCCAATTATAAAAATAACATAATCTATATTTGTGCGTGTATTGATACCATTTTTAGTGTATTTATATATACCTTTGTAAGGTAACAAAGTTATAAGAGAAAATTCTATATAAAAAGATATTGTCTCTCTCAGTGTTAATTCCAAATTTCCATCAATGTTATCAAATCATCTGACATCGACTATGCTATTTATCAGAATTAAGAAGGAATATATGTGTACTGATTATCTATATTATTGAGGCCTTGCATAACCATTGCCATCAATATAGGATAGAGGATGCATCAATATGAAATGGATTGATGAAGAAAGCAGCTAACGATGAATTAATTGAGAACATAATGGGAGGAAGAAGAGGAAGTGTTGGAATATATAAAAATGTAATGGGAAAGAGAGAAATTAATAAAGAGAATCTATCAATACAGAGAAGAATAGCACCATTATAGGCAAGGGCCTGCTAAAGAGTAAATACACTATACATGCAAGAAAAATGATCTCATAAGAATATAAGATAGAAAAAGAATAAGTTATTTAAACTATTATTATGTACAGCAAGGGTTATCAGAATAAAATGCGACTTATGATTGTAGAAAGACGTTTTTACAATTAAACCGCAAATGTTTCTTTTACGACTTTCTACATAAGTTATTAGGTTGGACCTTTGCAAGACAACAAAAAACAATCATTTTTTTAAGTGCCGAATAGGGAATTTTTAATCTGGGATCGTGGCTGTCGTGAATCGGAAGTTTTTATCACCCCCTCACCAACCAATCCTAAAGGGGATTTCCTTTATATCGATTAGAAGGAAGATTTATTAAAGAATTCATTCTGTTCTTGTTAATACGATAGTTACTTCTAACGAGATACCTAAGTCCAAATTCTTAGATATTACAGTCACTCATGAAAGTAGTTTCTTATTTAAGAGTTCATTCTGTTCTCTTTCATATATTATAGTATGAAGCAGATTTTGAATACTTTGGTCCAGAGTCCAAAATGTTGGATATTCACAGTCATTCCTGAAAGTAGTTTCTAATTGTATGTTAGCTTAAGTGGATATAAACTTCCTTTCTTTTTTTTCAAGGATTGGAGTTCAAGGAGATAGTCGTTAGTGGGAGGTTTTTTAACTACATTCATTAACAAAATTTAAGGAAGTTGTACATTTTAGTATGTATATCGGTATTCATACAATAACTCTTAAAGATATTTGATACGCAGTGAGATTTATTGAAGACACGCGAGATAAACAAGTGTATACACTCATAGACAAAACTTAAGGAAGTTGTACCTTTCAGCATGTATATCGGGATTCAGACAATAACTCTCAAAGATATTTGATACACAGTGACATTTATTGAAGACCCGTGGGATAACCAAATGTGAACGTAATTACTTTAGTCTCCTTCAAAATAACAGACAACCGCCAACATCAAAATATGAAACTTCCTTAATATTTGTCCATGAATGTATATATTAATAAAAACAATAGTTTTATTTTTCAGTCATTCTTCCTCTTTCTTAGATGTCATGTATTGGATGTTTCTATATTGGTCGTTTGTGGTGGGCAATTTGTTACATACATTCAACTATATTTCCATACTTCAACGATCACCTATATAATATTTATCAATGAAATTATCAAATTTTCTACAAAGTGTCCATATAATAAAACGAGGTATGTAATGGTTACTAGTTAAATTAGTTACATTGAGAACCAATCTCCTTGTTTCGAAAGAGGAATTCCCCAAGGTCGTACCTGGTCTTCTTTGATAGATTTTGTTCTCGTGGAAAATCTCTGATATATTTTGTCAGCTTATGATCGATTACTCCGTTTTGCTTCAAACATCTATCTTTGTTTTCAGTCTTTATGTCAATTTTTAGTATGTATGTAAATATATATTTTTGATGCATTAGCGCGCCATCTGTTATCGAAATTCGAAACTATTATAGACGCGTATGATTCTTTTAAAAATTAAACAATTTCTACTGACCTTACTGCAATGGAAAAAATTAATGGAAGGGCTTGGCTCATCTGTGGTGAACCCTCCCATCGGTTTCGCCAGTTTACCTACCACACCGCTGTTATATTGCATTTTTCTAGACTCTTGGAATGGGTATTTTAGATGAATTATGGACATATGCTTTGAGGACAGTAGAAATATATACAATTATAAATATATATTTATTAATAAATACACTATATAAATATTATTAATGAATATAAATGAATATAATTAATAATTCCACTTTCCTTAAAGCATATGTTCATAGTTCATCTAAAACACTCAATGAAATTATCAAATTTTCTACAAAGTGTCCATATAATAAAACGAGGTATGTAATGGTTACTAGTTAAATTAGTTACATTGAGAACCAATCTCCTTGTTTCGAAAGAGGAATTCCCCAAGGAACTTCTATACTCCAGGCAGCGCAGAACCCAAGAGCCTCCAGGTCCGACGCATGTCTATTGGCCATACATATCATAAATATGACGTCTAATTGCGTCCCTTTGGTATAATCTACTAATTAAAAATCAATAAGTTGTTGTATTAACAGCTTATGAAAATATTTCGTTATAAAGATCCGGAATATCAATGTGCCTATTGATGCTATTATATTTCAGAGATAGTAGCGCCTCTACAACCAATCTCTTATATTTATGTTGAATGTTAGAAAAATGTGAACGGGGTTCTATTGTATTAAAAGTATGTCCTGTATTTGAAATATGTTGGGCTATGAGGGATCTAGGGTCGTTATTTCTTATATTTCGGATATGTTCATCAATTCTATCTTTTATATGTCTACCAGTTTCTCCTATGTATAAGCTAGAGCAATTATTACATTTTAATGAGTAGACTGCATTCTTTAAGTGTATGGGTTTTAAGGGGAAACTGTTATTGGTGATAGGGTTTCTAAGTATAGTGCCTAAATTAGGAGTATTGGAAAAGAAGGTGCGGATACCAATTTTTTTTAGATAATTAGATATGTTAAGGCTCTGAGGGGAAAAAGGAATAGTACAAATAGATTTATAACTATGATTAACAGCTGTTTGTAAAGGGTTATGAAAGTGTCTCAAAATAAAGTTTTTTGGATAGCCCAATGTCAATAAATGTGATAATATGATATTTGTTTCCTGCTGTTTTGATATATCTGTGGTACAATGAGTGAATATGCGCTTAGTTAATGCTTTGACTGTGTTAATTTTATGGCTAATTGGGCAATACGAAGAAAAATGTATGTATGATGTATAAAATGACGGTTTGTAATAAACGCTTGTGGTATATCTATTATCTATTTTTGTGATAAGTATATCTAAGAAAGCTAAAGTGTTATTGGTCTCTGTTTCAACTGTAAAACTTATATCATGGTATAAGTTGTTTAATGTGGATAAAATGTTATCAAGTGAACTGGTTTTGACTATTGCAAAAATATCATCAATATATCTGTGCCATGATAAAATCTCTAAGTGGTATTGTTCAACTATTTGCTTATCTATATGGCGCATAACTATTTCTGATAGAGGGGAAGATAGTGGGCTACCCATAGGTGTACCTTTTGTTTGTTTAAAGTATGCTTGATTAAAATTAAATATGCTGTTATTTAAACTAATACTGATCAGGGATATTAATCTGGAAATGGTGTTAATGGGGTAATTATGGTCTGATAAGAATTGTGTTGTGCAATCTATCATAACCCTTTACAAACAGCTGTTAATCATAGTTATAAATCTATTTGTACTATTCCTTTTTCCCCTCAGAGCCTTAACATATCTAATTATCTAAAAAATTTTGGTATCCGCACCTTCTTTTCCAATACTCCTAATTTAGGCACTATACTTAGAAACCCTATCACCAATAACAGTTTCCCCTTAAAACCCATACACTTAAAGAATGCAGTCTACTCATTAAAATGTAATAATTGCTCTAGCTTATACATAGGAGAAACTGGTAGACATATAAAAGATAGAATTGATGAACATATCCGAAATATCAGAAATAACGACCCTAGATCCCTCATAGCCCAACATATTTCAAATACAGGACATACTTTTAATACAATAGAACCCCGTTCACATTTTTCTAACATTCAACATAAATATAAGAGATTGGTTGTAGAGGCGCTACTATCTCTGAAATATAATAGCATCAATAGGCACATTGATATTCCGGATCTTTATAACGAAATATTTTCATAAGCTGTTAATACAACAACTTATTGATTTTTAATTAGTAGATTATACCAAATATTAGCATATTCACATTTCTCCTATTATTTATTTCGTATATCACACATAAAATAAAATTTTATCTCTTAAAAATAATTTGTTAAGGCCTTACACTCGAGACACGAGAGTCTCACTTGATTTACCTGATTCGTACATCAGACATAAAACTTAAATGTTATCTCTCTAATTTCTAATATTTATTTATTACTTATGCTAATTATTTGTATATATATAGACGGATCTTGATTTTGTATATTTTTATTCCTGTAGAAGGGCGACTTTGTGCCCGAAAGCTTGATTGTTTGTTCATAAAAGAAACTTATCCTCCTTATCTTTGATTTTTCTCTCTTTATCAAGTTACTCCAGAGGATTTTAATTTATTTAATTGGGATAAGGTGCATAAATTATTAATAAAGCCATCTCCTTATCCTGCAACTGAAAGTTGCTGTTAATCATTCCGATAGATGGCGCAAGCCATCAGTAACTTTTAGTTGCACGATAAGGAGATGCCTTTTTTCATAATGTTTGTGTGTTCTAGTGAATAAATATAAATACATATAGAAGGTATAGTATAAATTCGTGCACAAATTCCATAATACAATATAAAATTTGAAAAGAAACAATAAATATAATAGTATAAAAACCAAAAATATATGGATTGATAAATATAAATAATTACCCACTTCTACCTTTCTTTATTGCCGATATTTCAGCCAAACATTTTCACTTTTTTAAAGTAACACTAATCTCACGATGGGAATGTTGCCGGGAGAATATAAATCTTTAGAAATTAAGTTTGTATCTCCCGTTAAAATTGACAACAAAGCTAGACGCCATTTAATGACCGTCTTCGTAAACTAACGGATTTGAGCCGATGACAAACCCACCACACCAACAAACTGAGAAGCGCCCATCTGGAAACCATAGTTTCTGGCTAATCTTATGATTGAAAAAGAAAAAAAAAAAGACATCTTCTTATCGTGAAACTGGGCTGATGTTATTCACCATCTATCAGAATAAATATCAACTATTCGTTTATTTTTAATTATTCCAGATTTGAACCTTATCCCAGTACAATATCACATTTATACTATTTTTTTCACATAATCTTATGATGTTTGCCGTTTTGAATTAATGAAGATATTGAAAAATTAACCCTTATACGTAATTTGTTTTTGCTTATCCTTAGTACACGTAGTACAGGCCATGGTAATCATGGTGGGTAGAAGTAGGCGACTGCTTTTTACTGTAAGAGCACCACATGTCTACACATGTGAGAAGCAGTTAGAATTTGCACTCACAAATGTGCCAGAGCCTCTTTGATTACTTACAATCGCTGATGGGGTTGGAATTTTGCAAGAATCGGGACCCATTGGAGCATTTTTTTTTTAAATCTGAAAAAAAGTGCCCGAAGCGAGAAACGAACCCGGGTCGTAGCGGTCAGAAACCAAAGGTTTAGACCATCCTTCCACCAACCCCCTCCTTATATATAATAAATTAGCAAAATGTGAATATTATAAATTTAGTTTTCCTCGAAAAAGATTAACTATGTTCCCAAAACGTCGTAAAAATAAAAAGGTTGTAGTGAATAATTAATCTATTTAATCGTGTATTTCTGAAGATTTCCGCAATGATTTCACTCAGATGGTGAAACTTTTACAATCCAAAGGACGAGTTTCACATGCCGTCGTATGTCAAGTTTATGATGTCTGCTAGCGCCATCCATCTCCATAACTTTCGAACGTCTTAAATTGATCAATGCAGCGATTAAATATAACAATGGTAGTCTGCATATCATAATCGCAATAAAATTTACGAGGATTTAGGAACATTGACTTATTGCTTTGTAAAACTCTATAAATCTGTCACTTTGAAGATTTTATTGGTTAAGGTATTTAGGAAACCTATAGTATAATAAAATAAAGTTTCCAGGGCTAAGTTTCTTGTGCAAATTTTTATTTTCAATCTTTCGGACTTGTCAGTTCTTCAACAGGAGTATCACGTTAATAAATTAATGATAAATTCTATTTGTTGTGTTTTAACTACAAAAGCACACACAAAAATATAATAAACTTTAAAATGTTTATTTAAGTCTCAAAAAAAAAAACAAAGCTTTGCATATAGAACAAATAATAATAAAGAAAAAAGCATTTTAGAAAATGCAAAACAAAAAAATTACTGGTCAAAAAGAAACATTTAAAATCGCAGATTAATATCTTCAACACTATTTTTATATACAAATTATAATTTGCATATTTTAAATATTTATTATATAAAAGAGAGGAAATATATTACATTCTTTGTGTGTGGAAAACAACTTTTTAAATATATATATATATAAAAAATGGCATATCCTGACCAGGAGCACATGTGCTTTACAGAAGGCAGAGCCCATCTGGTGGAACAGAAATCAACTAAACATTGATTTAGCCTGTTCCCTGATATTTGGCCAACCCAATTTCTTGATAAATCAAGAAAAGCCATCCACGAACGCGTTTCGCGCTTTTTGGCGCTCGTCAGCGTGGAGTAGGCTGAACCATTGAGACCAAAAAAGATTTTTTGATCCCAATGGCTTCCTGAAAAACCAAGAAATGGGTATTTAAGGCCAAACTTGCGTAAATACGCTTAGCACATTAAAAAACGAAATAAAAAAATAAAAGATAAAAAGATCAGGTGTTGAAATCAATATAAAAAATGGCATATCCTGACCAGGAGCACATGTGCTTTACAGAAGGCAGAGCGCCATCTGGTGGAACAGAAATCAAATCGTGGATGGCTTTTCTTGATTTATCAAGAAATTGGGTTGGCCAAATATCAGGGAACAGGCTAAATCAATGTTTAGTTGATTTCTGTTCCACCAGATGGCGATCTGCCTTCTGTAAAGCACATGTGCTCCTGGTCAGGATATGCCATTTTTTATATTGATTTCAACACCTGATCTTTTTATCTTTTATTTTTTTATTTCGTTTTTTAATATATATATATGCATTGAAATAAAATTTGGGGACACACAAACATTAGGAATATATATTACTACATATATTCAAATACTTATAAAGAAGACGCGTTATTGTTTTTGTTTAATAAATATCTTGCTGTCCTTGAATAAATTGTTGTATTAAAGCAATGCTTGTTGCAAAAATGTACTTGAAATTCTACTATCTTAAAAAAATTATTTACATAGTTTGTTTAGTTACCATAACCAAGATTCGCCTACAGTATATAGGAATAATTCGCCCATAATATCGCCCAATACAATAGTAGATTTCTATGTGTGTGGCATGGTTAATCAAACTGGTGAAACCTATGGAAAGGTTCACCACTAATGAGTCAAACCATTTCAATATTTTAAATGGCAGTAAGAAGACACAGTAAAAAGAGTTAAATTAATATATATATAAATTAAGAAAATGGCATCTCCTCATCGTGCAACTGAAAGTTGCTGATGGCTTGCGCCATCTATCGGAATAAATATCAACTATTCTCGTTGAATATCAATTATTCCACAATTGCCCAAATACCCATTCAACGAGAATAGCTGATATTTATTCCGATAGATGGCGCAAGCCATCAGCAACTTTCAGTTGCACGATAAGGAGATGCCTTTTTCTTAATTTACGAGTATGCTCCTTATCCAAGTGCAATATTACATTTACACTATTTTTCATATATATAAATGTAATATTGAATATTACTTTATTTAGAATTATATTTCATAGATACAAATACTCACGCTTCCCCTATAAAAACTAATTGTTGTTGTTTCCCGTTGGCCGGCTCAAATATTTTGTACATTATGTAAATACGTTTTTCATTTTTTATATTCTTAAGCCATAAGCCAGGCAGTAATTTCATTAAATTATGTTTTTATATACTCTTTTAGTTCAAATACAGGAATCTCATTTTTTATAACAATTATTACCATAGCATAATTCTCAAAATAATCAAAAATCAAAAGAAATCTCACTTTTTTATAACATATATATATATAAGTGAGATTTCTTTTGATTTTTGATTATTTTGAGAATTATGCTATGGTAATAATTGTTATAAAAAAATGAGATTCCTGTATTTGAACTAAAAGAGTATATAAAAACATAATGAAATTACTGCCTGGCTTATGGCTTAAGAATATAAAAAATGAAAAACGTATTTACATAATGTACAAAATATTTGAGCCGGCCAACGGGAAACAACAACAATGAGTTTTTATAGGGGAAGCGTGAGTATTTGTATCTATGAAATATATATAGATTAATTTATATATCAATTCATAAGATTCGAAATTCAAATAAAAAAGCACACCTCTTAGATCGAAAAAAATAAGCAAAATTTTTATTGCATGATATTTCGACGTTCTGATAAATCAAGAAAAGCCATCCACGTACGCGTTTCGTACCTATATATTGACACGTTTTATTGCGACAATTCTATATAATGAAATTCTTTGCCACTATTCTCTCTTTATACGATTTTGAAAACGTCCTGAAAAGTATTTCAGATCAATGAAAACCTCTCTAACTTGGAGAATCAAATAAATTATTTACTTTCTAGATTTAAATATAAAGTACCGAAACATTGTTATAGAGATTCTCGCTATGAATAATTTCGCTATAACGAATACAATTTTTCGGTAACTTCCACTTTTCTCTAGAAAGTATCTATTTATAAAGTACAAATAGGAGGTTCATGTGTAGAACATTCCGCTAGCTTTCGAACGACATCCTTCTTTAACAGACGTGAAGGTAAAGCATAATGCATGACAATATATAAACCGACAATGAGAAACAAGTGATATGTAAATATGTAACTAACATAATGGCAGATAGAATTACGAAGTAAGAAATTAAACCAGTTAAGTAAATATATATATTTGGGTAAGAAAACAATCTTAGAAAGATATTACCCAAATATATTGATTTTCACAACTTGTTTAATTTCTCATTCCGTAATTCTATCTGCCACCATGTTAGTTACAAATTTGCATATCACTTGTCTCTTATTGTACTTCTGAAATACATTATATATTCACGCCCGTTGGACGATGTTGTTTGAAATCTAGCGGAATGAACGTGATCTACATAAGAAGCTCCTTTTTGATCTTTTATATTATCACAATATAGTCGTGGTAATCAAAAGGTTGTTCTCTATATCTTATTTATATTTCTCTCAATGTTAGAGATTTCATTCGCAGAGAAATATTACAGAACGTTGTAAAAAAAACTTTATAATAAAATGCATTAAAGAGGAAAATTTTTCTTACTGGAAAATATTGCAACACAAAAGATTTGTATTTACTACGAACAGGTTTCTAATCAAATTCTTTTTTACAAAAAAAAATATTTTTTTATCTTTCACCACATAAGATATAATAATGATTTTATCAGGAAAGTTACTTCATCAAGATAGCATCGAAAATAGGCTTTTATATATGCTGTTTGTATATTGAAGCTTTTCTGAAATTTACTTAAGACATAAGCGTTAAACACATGGCTAAAGTGTCATTAGGAATATAAGATTTTGAAGTTTCACTCTTTCAACATTTACATTAATTATCGAAACACCATTTCCCATATAATTTTTTATTTTTTACCATTTGACCATTTTCCTGTTTACTATTTGATGATATTGCCACATTTAATATAATGAGCTATATATATATATATTCCTGAAATACTTTTTAAACATTGAAAATTGAATATAAAACTTGCAAAAGATTGTTGAATACTTTAGTATCATCTTAACTTTCTTGTAGAAATATATTTTAGCAATCGAAATCTGTTTTTGTACCAAAAAACCCATACCACTATATTGTAGCCTAGTTTATTATTTACATAATTTTGAGTTTTAGATTTTTTAAATAGATTTACATAGTTGGCTTTGTGTCGTTTATATAAAAATGTTCGCGGCAACACTTTAAGTAGTAGACCGCTGTTACAGAGAATAGAGTTCGTATATTCGTAAAGTTCCTCGCGTCTATTTTTCAACGCGACAATATTGTAAATATATATGTATAGACAAATATAAAGCATACATGTATGACAGCGCAAGTATTTCAAGAGAGACATAGCGTTTTAAATTTAAATAAATTAATAAACTATGCAAGAGCTATATATTAACAAAGGTTTAACAATTTGATATTGTAAATGCATCACATTGGGTTTTATAACGTTTCTATATTATAATAAAGTCTTTTGAGAAAAGTAGAACCCTCTGTAATAGATATAAATAATGAGCAAAATGGCTTCCGAAAGAGAGTTTCTTGTTTTATTTTATATTCAGCTGAATTTTTCGGATATCACAAACCCTTCTATAGGAGTATA
>CP092872.1:19787214-19829020 GCA_030710605.1 Cordylochernes scorpioides | reverse complement strand
AATCCAGAATCTAAGATTTGTACAACTCAGTCTGTTTCTAAATATGGCGAGATCAATCCAAATTTAATAAATGAAGATGCAAAGATGCCGTTCTTATCACAAAAGGGTCATCGTATTATATATTTATAAATGTACGTAATTCTACTGTCCTCACAAAGCTTATGTCCATAGTTCTTCTAAAAGACCCATTCAAAGAGTCTACCAACAGTATCACTATAAAAGGAAGTTCCAAAAAATGCAATATAACAGCGGTATGGTAGATTAAACGGGCGAAACCGCTGAGAGGGTTCACCACTGATGAGCCAGGCCCTTTAATTAATTTTTCCATTGCAGTAAGGGCAGTAGAAATTGTTTAATATCAAAAAGAATCTTACGCTTTTAAAATAGTTTGGAATTTTGATAACAGATGGAGCGCTAGTGCATCATTTTTAACTCTATCTAGTCATTTTTTGAAGATAAATAACCTTAGGAATTTCACTACAAGCCTAAAAGAACCCAAATTTACTTCTTGAGAATAAATTTGTATGGAATTATGGACAAAGAGTAAGACATCCGACATTTAGTTCTTGACCCTCCAATTACCCTCAAACAAACACTCAATAAATTATATGATAATAGAAGATATGATATAAAGGTTAAAAGGCAATTTAAAATGTTCTATTTGAAATCACTGCTTCAATAAATGTTCCTGATAATTCTGTTACCTACTCTACTACAATATGAATTATTGTAAATAGTTTCACGTGCAATTATCCAGATCGGATATAGCGTGTCTTGTTTGCAACTGGTAATAAATAAATTGAATAAATGTTTTAAAAACATATTTTTTCAAATACATATTTTGTGTAATATTTAATGTTCTAAATAACGAAACTTAATTGAAGTTATAATAGAAGTATAACGTATTTGTTAATCTGTTTCAATTGGTTCTAAAGAAGCAATGCTACCCAGAGAGTGGCATCAGAGAAACGAGGATGATGTCGTGGGCAGTCTGAGGGGACGTCACACTGCCTCTAGACCTGGAAATTCGGTCCACTCTATTCGTTATTTTTATAAAACATCACTACAAGACACTTAGACTTAATATGCTTTTTTACATGGGGAATTCATTTTATTCTCCATCTCATCGTATGTCTCCTTCTTTCAAATGCCATTTCGTGACGCATGCACAAAGAGGAGTGAGGTTATTACAGAAACGGTCGTTTTCTTTGAAAATGTTTTAGAATACTTTTTTATATTGAGTGAAAAATAAAGTAAAATTTTTCTTTTTGTTTTGGATATTATAGAGTTCCTCCTTCACATATGTTCTGGCTAACGTTCTAGTATGCAAATATATGTGGTGTATGTTATATTGATTGGGCTGTGTGGTACTTAACGGCTAGTTCTCAAAGAAACATACTTTTTACATCTTAATACCAGAAATATATTCGCTCGTGTTACACTTTGAGGCTTTTCCGAATCGAAATTGTTGCTTTGGACAGTTCAGCTAAACCGAAATTGTTTATCCGGAAATCTTACGTGAACCAAACGAATTAATCTGGACAGCTTAAGTGAATCATTCGTGTTTTTTCGACAGCTTACATGAACCGATTCTGTTGATTTGGACAGCTTACGTGAATCTATCGTGTTGGTTTGGACAGCTTTCATGGACCGAACGAGCTGACTTGTATAGCCTATGTGAATATAACCTGTTGGTTCGGACAGTTTATATGAATCGAAATTTATGTTTGGACAGCCACCTTTACCGAACGTGTTAATTTGGGCAAGTTATGGGAACAGAAAGTGTTGATTTGTACAGCTGACATGAACCAAACATGTTGATACGGACAACTTACGTGAAGCAAAGCGTGCTGCTTTGGATGGTTTATGTGAACCGAAAGAATTGCTTTTGAAGATTACATGAACCGAACGTGTTGATGCGAACAGCTTTCTTTAACTGAAGCGTGCTTTGGAAAACTCACTTGATCTGAACGTCTTGCTTTGCATGGCTTACATGGAACAAATGTGTTGATCTGAGCAGATTTCGTAAACTGATCGTATTTCTTTGAGCAGCTTATGTAGCCTGGGTTTCTCTGGATAGATAACGTGAACCGAACGTGTTTCTTTGGAAAACACATATGGACTGAACATTTTGTCTTGATATGCGAATGCATTCGCCTACAAACACTTACATTTGGAACATTATTAGACATCAGTTGAAGAGGAAAACAATCGTAATATATTAGTTGGAAACCTAAGTACAAGATATCAGAACATTCTCATAAGACATAAGTAGCCACCTTAATATGTATGTCAGGATTTATACAGACATGTATCTTTTTTTCACACATATCGCTTACCTTAATTACGGAACCAATAGAGCTTATTTGCATATTTATCTTCTCTTTTTATCATCATTGATCCATCATTAACATATAGAATCTGTAATTATTAATAATTATTCGCCTTTACCTTCCTGTTGTTGCAATTTCATGCTGGAATTCTTCGGAAAAACTAAAATCTCATTTCATATCCTATAAATTTAGTAATAAACTACGTCGATTTCGAAAGATGTAACAAATCATTCTCAGCAAGAAGGAAAATATCAAGAAATCAAAGAGGCGCCCTGGAAAGACGTGAGCCATAGTCCGAGACCATATTCTTCAGCTGGGTATTCGAATCTGTCGAAGTAGATGCGGTGGAAAGTTGATTAGTCCTATTCTATTAGAGTATCAAGCTGATCATTAAATGGTGCATAAAGATATGAGTCTATTTCAACAGGAGAAATTAAGATTGAAACTACTTTATTTCAATGTCCATATAAGATTATATAGGGTTAAAGACAAATATGAATAAATATGATTATATAATGATAAATATATGAATAAATAGAATTAAAAAATGTAAAATAATTGATAAATATACATATATATAAAAATATATACAAGTCGTCACTGGTGGTGCCCACCGCGCAAAAGACTCCGCCACCGATGGACTGCGAGAGTTCTTTCCCACAGTAAACAGGAGAGATGTTCACACCTTTCTGTGATAACCTCACAAGTTATCTATATATTTATTTTTTTAGTCTCTGTGTGCGTGAAAATCGCATCTAAATATCAGGTCAATGATAGAGATTGATAGCTTAGAGGGTCGAGAAATGAAACAATATGCAATGAAAGAATCAAAAATAATGGTTGAAGTACAACCTTATCATCGCAAGAATTTCCCTACCATCTAGCTTGATCCTCAAGAATTCGTTATCTAAATAGGAAATGATGCATAAAGTAATGAATCTATTTCAACAGGAGAGATGTTTATGCTTCAAGTTATCTGTATAATTATTCTAATTATTTATGTAGTCTGAAAATCCCATCAGAATATCAGGTATATGTAGGAAATAGAAATTGACATCTCAGAGAGTGGTTCGAGAAATGAGAGACAATATGCAATAAAAGCATCAAAAATAATGGTTGATGTATAACTTTTTCATCGCAAGAATTTCCCTACAAGCTAGCATTATCTCCAAGGATTCGTTATCAGAATGGAAAACTGTTGATTCATTCCAGGATTTATTTATATTTTTGTTGACATCAACGTTGATTAGCTTGAATAGAAAGTCTCGGGCATTTTATAGTTGCATAATTTACTTCACTGACGACAACTGTGCGTCATTGCGGGTAGTGACGTCAAGTCGTTCAAATAGCCTCTTAAATATTGATAAATACTTGATGGCGTGTGTTATTGTGGCTGTCGCAACTCTTGCTTTATACTTTCATAGGTTAAATATACATGAATAATTAACGATATATGAAACACTTAAGGAAGTTTCATATGTTCACATCTCGTGTGTCTTCAATAAAGTACACTGTGAATCAAATATAACTCTGAGTTATTATGTGCATCTTGATATATATTCTAGAAGGTTCAACTTCCTTTTGTCTATTTAAATGTACTTTAGTTCATATCGAATGTTCGAAGGCGAATGCTACACTTATATATCTATATAATATTTTGTAGAGAATATATACAGGAGATAGAGAGAATAATTTAAAACACATGGGTTAAAAAATGTTCATATATGTTCCATGAATATAAAGTGGATTTATCACAATTAACAAACACGCATTCCAAACATCGACCTTTTCATGTCTATATTGACAGGAAAAGTGGCTTTTCACCATCAAAATTCTATCAAGGGATTGCTGATAATGAGACATTGTCAGCTGATTAGAGGAAGGTCTAGTTGAATTAAAATTGTCGCCGATGGTGGCCAAGGTGAGGTTGACCAATCCGGAGCGGGGTCATTGACGTCAAAGAATACGGCCGACTGGAAAGGTGAAAGCCCTATCATTCCAACATACCTCCATAATTAGAATACCATCACTGGCCTGATCATAGCAAAAGACCATTATATACAACCAACACTTAAGAACAAAACCCGCATTTAGCGCTTTTTTTAAAACGAATTTGCTTCAATGGCTCCCGCATATTGAACAAGTTCATTCTCATCAGTGAGTGTAAATAACTAAGCAAAAATCTATGGCACTATTTGTTGAATTGATGTTTTCCTTATTATATACATCATCAAAGCTACCTTAACAGACTTTACTGCTATTTCCAATTGTCTTATTAACAGTAAATCTCCCAATGTTGTTCATCATCGACATGAAGACTTCAACTCATACCTGTTTAAAATTGGCAAAGCTGAATCAACTGGATGCTCGTGTGGAGGCGAAGAACAGAACCCCAGACACTTATTAACTGACTGCCCGCTAACCGCTGACCTTAGGGAACTAAATCAATTTATCATAACAAATATGCAACATCTGGTCTACACTAAGGACATACACCAAAGATTCAACAAATTCTGCAGAATGTACTTAACTAAATAAGTGACTACTAATGTAATCAATTTGCATACTGATAAGTAAATATGTATATATCTATTTAAACTACTTTTTCTTTTTTCATTCAAATTTATGTATTTCACACGCAAATATCCGATTTGTGGATATAGAGTGTATTCTGCAATTGTTAAATAAAATGAATAAATCGCACTAAGGTCTGTAGATGGTAATTCTTAAGAATTATAAGAAACATAAATACCAAAAATATGTTAAATTTATTTGATATATAGGCGGCATTTTATATCTTATAAAATAGACCTCTCCCCTCCTTTATACTTTATTGCTGAGACATTTAATACTTATTTTTATTTCGCATATACCTTATGGAAATTTCTATTTGATATTTTAAAAGGAAAAGGCTATTGAACATTTTAAAGTTCATACCGTAAATAGTTGAAACACAAATAATTGAATAAAAGTAGTTTAAACATCTAAAATTAATAAACGATTTCGTTCTTTTTTAAAAATGTTTTCTATAGATATTAATGAAATATGTTAAAATTCAATTTGAAAATATTTTGACATATCAACGAATTGTTTGAACGATCCGAGCGTTCTTACCAATTTTATCTACCTGAATACTCTTGTACTCGGCCTTTTTTCAGATATTATTTACAATTTTAAAGAATATCATGGTTATTTATAGATCAAATGTACACATATTTTGGTGCATATGTTTCTTTTTTCATTTTTTTTTTATTTATTATCATTTACAAAGCACGCGATATCCGTCTTGGATATTTGCATGCATACACAAGTTTGGGAACTTTTACAGTAATTATTAATATGATTTTAGTTATTATAATAGAAATTATTAACGTATTTGTCAGTTAGTCAACGATTTGATTACCCTATAATGAATATTAGTGAACATCACAGTTGAGAACAGAAATTTAGAGCTATTTACAGCGTATAACTATTTGCCATTTATTACAGCCCAGGCTATCTATTACTAAAAAACATTCTACAAAATCTATTAAAATTTATATACATATATCTGTTATTAACTATTTGATTTAGACAATTTATATTTATTTGATTTTTGACTCTCAAGTCCTCTACAAGTCGACAGTCCGTTAGAATATGTACAGGATTTTCTTCTTCTGCGCCACATGAGCATTTAGGCGAATCCGTCTTTCTGATCTTGTACAAATATGATCTAAAGTTACCGTGTCCAGTAAAAAATTGAACGTTGTAAAAATTTGGCTTGACATATTTTTCATTTTATAATATATATTATCTCTTTGTAAATGGAAAATATTTACTATAATATCAATGTACCTTTTAGAGGAAGCTCCCAGATTATACTTAAATGCATAAAGATGGCTATGAACGAACACGTTAAATGAGAAACAAAGAAAACAGTCAACTGCCTTAAAGAGCTAGGGCAACAGGATTTGAGTCTTAAGAAACCATTAACAATGATTAAATAAGATTTAACGAAAGTTCATCTTCTTGTGATATGGGTTCCCTTTTGGAAATTGAGATTGGCTCTGCAGTTGAAACAGTGGAGCAAACAAGATGTTCCTCCCTTCCATCTATGCATATTGCACCCAGCCACTACGGCTGACTGACCACCCTTGGTGTAATAAAAAGATAGAAACGATTTATTTGTTTTCACAGGAATTTCAAGGCTATAGTTGTAAAAGTGTTAATGCTCCAAACTTTATGGCCTTTTTACAGCTTTTTGTTCCGTCCGAATTGCAAATCTGTGAGTTAAGAGGAAACTTTACATAAGGAAGATCTTACACGTGAGGTGGTGCTCTAAAGAGCAGTCTGGAAATATTCAAGTACCTAGAGTTGAATGGGTCAACGACTTGTGTTGAAAGTGTTCAAGTACTTATATTGGAAATGGAAAAATACCTGTGTTTGGAATGTGAAAATACTTATATTGAAAATGATTATATACTTTTCTGGGAAATATCCAATTTTCCGTAATAAAAATGATCGACGACTTGGGTTTTTAAATGTTCACGTGACATTATTGGAATTGATAAGATACTTTTTATGGATAAATTCAAGTACCTCAATTGGGAATGGTCAATGGTTTGTTTTGTTGAATGTTCAAATACCTATATTGGAAATTGTCGAATACTTTCGTCGTTACTTGTTCAATAAACTATATTGGAAATAGTCAAATACTTGCTTTGTTACTTGTTCAAGTACCTATTTTGGAAATGGTCAAATTCTTGTTTTGTTAAATTTCCAAGTACATATATTATAAATGGTTGAAGGTTTGTGTTGTTACTTATATGTTCAATCACCTATATTTGAAATAGTCAAAGGCTTATGTTGTTACATTTTCAAATACCAATATTTGATATGGTCAAATGCTTGTGATGTTATATGTTCGAAAACCAATATTGGAAATTGCCAAATGATATTTTGTTGCATGTTCAAGTACCTTTATTGTAAATGGTAAATGGCTTGTGTTGTTACATGTTCAAGTACCTATATTGGAAATGGCCAATGGCTTGTGTTGTTACATGTTCAAGTACCTATATTGGAAATGGCCAATGGCTTGTGTTGTTACATGTTCAAGTACCTATATTGGAAATGGCCAATGGCTTGTGTTGTTACATGTTCAAGTACCTATATTGGAAATGGCCAATGGCTTGTGTTGTTACATGTTCAAGTACCTATATTGGAAATGGCCAATGGCTTGTGTTGTTACATGTTCAAGTACCTATATTGGAAATGGCCAATGGCTTGTGTTGTTACATGTTCAAGTACCTATATTGGAAATGGCCAATGGCTTGTGTTGTTACATGTTCAAGTACCTATATTGGAAATGGCCAATGGCTTGTGTTGCTACATGTTCAAGTACCAATATTGGAAATGGTCAATGGCTTGTGTTGTTACATGTTCAAGTACCTATATTGGAAATGGTCAATGGCTTGTGTTGTTACATGTTCAAGTACCTATATTGGAAATGGCCAATGGCTTGTGTTGTTACATGTTCAAGTACCTATATTGGAAATGGCCAATGGCTTGTGTTGCTACATGTTCAAGTACCAATATTGGAAATGGTCAATGGCTTGTGTTGTTACATGTTCAAGTACCTATATTGGAAATGGCCAATGGCTTGTGTTGTTACATGTTCAAGTACCTATATTGGAAATGGCCAATGGCTTGTGTTGCTACATGTTCAAGTACCAATATTGGAAATGGCCAATGGCTTGTGTTGTTACATGTTCAAGTACCTATATTGGAAATGGCCAATGGCTTGTGTTGTTACATGTTCAAGTACCTATATTGGAAATGGCCAATGGCTTGTGTTGCTACATGTTCAAGTACCAATATTGGAAATGGCCAATGGCTTGTGTTGTTACATGTTCAAGTACCTATATTGGAAATGGCCAATGGCTTGTGTTGCTACATGTTCAAGTACCAATATTGGAAATGGTCAATGGCTTGTGTTGTTACATGTTCAAGTCCCTATATTGGAAATGTTCAATGGCTTGTGTTGTTACATGTTAAAGTTCTATATATTGAATATGGTCAATAGTTTGGGATGTTATATGTTCACGTACCTAAATTGGAAATGATCAAATGCTTGTTTTGTTAAATGTTCAAGTTACTATATTGGAAATAGTTGAATGTTTTTTTGTTACATGTTGAATTAGCAATATAGGAAATGTTCAAATGCTTGTAATGTTACATGTTCAAATATCTATATTGTAAATGGTCAAAAGCTTGTGTTGTTACATGTTCAAATACATATATTGGAAATGGTCAGATGTTTGTTTTGTTGAATGGTCAAGTACCTAAATTGGAAATGATCAAATGCTTGTTTCGTTAAATGTTCAAGTAACTATATTGGAAATAGTTGAATGCTTTTTTGTTACATGTTGAATTACCAATATTGGAAATGTTCAAATGCTTGTAATGTTACATGTTCAAATATATATATTGTAAATGGTCAAACGGCTGAACAGACGTACGATGAACCGCATGCTGGACGGCCATCGGTTTCGGACGAAACCATTGCCAAAGTCGAAGCGGTAGTGCATGAAGATTGAAGGGGTACTGTACGGAAGCTCTGTGATTTGGTTCCTTATGTCAGTAAAACCACCATCATTTTGCCTGAAAATTTAGGGTATTCAAAGGTCTGCGCAATATGGGTTCCGAAAATGCTGACTGAAGATAATAAACGGCAGCGGGTTGAAGCAGCCCAGAAATTTCTCGATTACCACGAAACTGACGGAGAGGAATTCTTGGATTCGATCGTTACTGGTGATGAGACCTGGGTACACTACACCACACCGGAGACAAAGGAGCAATCCAAGCAGTGGAAGCACACTTCTTCGCTGAAACTTCTAAAGTTTAAACAAACGCTTTCTGCCGGGAAACTTATGGCTACCGTCTTTTGGGACCGAAAGGGCCCATTGTTGTGTGACTTTATGCGTCGGGGGGTATAACAATCAATTCCGACCGTTTTCAGTTCCGCGCTAACATGTAATATATATATCTCAATAATTTCAACTCTTCCAATATAGGTACTTGAGCATTCAACAAAAAAAAAGCATTTGACTATTTCCAATTAGGTACTTAAGCATGTAACAAAACAAGCATTTAACCATTTCAATTCCGCGCGATTCAGAACAAGAGGAGAGGGATGTTAACCAAAGGGGTGCGTTTACACCATGACAACGCTCGGCCGCACACCGCCCGTCAAACCACAGTCCTCATCGAAGAATTTGGATGGGAATTGGTGTCACATACACCTTACTGCCCGGACGTAGCTCCTTGTGACTTTCATCTCTTTCCCGAGTTGAAGAAAAACCTGGGTGGAACCCAATTCCAGAACGATGACAAGTTGGAAGAAGCGGTTTTAGGCTTTCTTCGCGGCCAGGCGGCAAAGTTCATTGACTCTGGGTACCATAAGTGGGTGTCCCGAATGCAAAAATGCGTCGAACGAAACGGGGAATATGTAGAAAAATGAAAAAAAAGTCTTCTATTTTCGAAAATGTATAGTTCAGGGCCAATAAACCTGTTTTTCTGTATGAAAAACCTCTGTGGAACTTATTTAACGGTCAACCCTCGTATATTGCGCGAAAATGGTCAACGATTTGTGTTTTTAGGTGTTCAAGCACCTATTTTGGAAATGGTCAACGGCTTCTGTTGGAAATTTTGAATTACCTATATTGAAAATGGCAATAATATGTATTGGAAATGTTAAAGTAGCTATGTTAGAAATGTCCAACGCCTTTATATTGAAAATGGTCACAGACAATAGGTCGAATACCAAAGTTCGCTTATTTTCCTGAATGCAAGTCTTTTTGTTAACAATTCTACCATTCGGAATATATTCAAATGATATAAAAAATATTGCAATTATAAATTGAATCGATAAATTTGGTAATTATCATTTAGCAATTTATTGCCACGTGGAAAATTTGGGAAGACCAACTTCGGGATGAGACAACAATTTATTTCAGGCAAGAACAAACTATGAGTGATAAACAAAAGATAAGCAAAAGAGGGAAGTGTACAGAGTATAGCAAAATATAAACATAAAAATAAAAACCTGCTAATAAATTAATAAATACTTTGTTACAATGTGTATTCACACACCTATGTGCAGATCTAAAGGCTTTTGTCCATAGATTCCCTAAACATCCATTAGCTACCTTCGATAGTAGATGCAGGGTATATAAAAGGAATCCGCGGGTTGGTGAAACCGCGGAGAGGGATCACCACTGATAAGCACTATCCCCTCTCATCTAATCATTTTACCATTGCAAAAGGTTCTCTGTAGAGATAATAATTGATAATATATTTTATAAGAAACATATTTATATATAATAATTATCAATTTTAATATAAAATATCTTAAAGATGTGGATGATGCCTGATCAAAACATATATTTTTATTTGAGTGGAGATTCCACACCCATATGCAAATATTTAATATCATTTTGGCTGTGGTATGATTTTAAATAAAAAATGAAATGCTTCAGCTCATGGAGAGTAACTTTAGCTTCACCTTTTACCGGGTGAGGATAATTCTTAAGTTAATCATGAATTCAGTGAATTGCATTAAAGATTCATTGGTACCATTTGAAAAAATTTATTATATGATTCTATCAAGAATATTTATTCATAAATAATGATCATATTTTGAGAAAATTCAAATATTATACTAAATTTTATATCTGCTGTAGAGAAAGAGAGATATTGAGATTGAAACACCTTTATTACAATTTCCAAAATAAGGTTATATAAGGGTATTTAAGGTTGAATAATATATACTGTATATACAAAATAAATATAAATATGAAAGAGAGAGAATAAAAAAAGAGATCAAATAAATATAAATAGATAAGTAGATATGAAATATAAAATTGATAAAAATACATATATATATATATATGTTATGATTATTTTGTTTTGTTGTTGAAAAAATAGAGAATTGAAGGTGCAGTCGTGAAAATAGGAAATAAATTATTTACTTATCAAGTAGTTTTTATTTTTTAAATTACTTGAAGCAAATTACACATAAAATTATTTTTCACAGTAATATAGATTTTATAAAATAAATTCTATATTCGTGATTTAAAAAAAAGGTAGGTTAACTATACATATTTACAACAATATTCAAAGTGGTATCTTCTGAATCTATGATCAAAAATAAAAAAATAATCAATTATGAAATTAAAATACATGTTTTTTAAAAATGAAATATATGCATTTTAGAGAGATCATATAATATATATATAATACAAGGTCTTCATTGATATGGCTCACCGCGGGAAGAGACTCCGCCACAGATGGACTGCGAGAGACAGAGAGAGAGAGAACTTAAACCAGACAAAATGGGTTATGAAAAAAGCAGTTGGTTCATCTGCCGTTACATTTAGCATTGGAACTTGACGTATTTTCAAACATTGCTTCGATATACATTTATGAAGTCAGAGTAAATACATTTGGATATTAATAAATCGCTAGTTTTTTTATTAACAAGATTTTATTTTCCTATCTGTGACCTCGGTTATTTATTGACGCTACCTTATACAATATGGTTTCACAAAGATATGCAATACTTTATTTTTGTAAGATTTTATGCAGTTTGTGACGAAATCTCAGCAATGGTGATCCGGAAAAAGAATCTTTAGAAGATTTATATCATAGGCGCTATTTATAATTATATATATGACATAAAATACTTGATCAAAAGTAAAGAACCATATTTATTTAATTATTCATATATCAACCATTTCTCTTTAAATACTGTACCTAGTTGAAAAAAAGATTTATAAGCATAAATATTCAGCAAATTATCTCTAACATATATAGAATATAGTGCCAAAATCGGTACCTTTTACCCTTGCTCACGCCTTACCTAGTTTTAGCACAATTGCTTTAGTTAACCTTATTTTATTATCATTTTCCTCAAACCCCATGCTAAAATGCTTATTCTATGGATCAATGATAAGCTACCTTACTGTTGGGTTGTTTTTATGTGTTCCTTTGTTCAATTGTTCTTTGTTTCAATTGATAAAGTGTTCATATATTTGAATATACCAAAATATCATTTTATAAACTCTCCCACTAGCTCAATCTTCGTCCTCATTCCTGGCATTTTATTTGTTAATTACCGGGCAAGAAAATCCGTGCGCGTGTGTATATGATCAATTATCTCCTTACTCAATTTGATATTTGCGCTAGAATAAGGACAAAAAGTGTTATATATACGCTCTCATTATACCTCTTTTGTTGCACGCACATACCTGCGCAAGCAAGACGTCGTATAACTCTTCACAATAAATGACTACCAAAATGAGGGGACAGCATGCAGAATTATTCAAAACTAGGCAAATCGCCACTCAAATCTTCAAAACTATAATAAAGTTTTATAAATAGCATTCTTTAGCACTTTCAAATATTTTAAAATGTTAATCGATATTTAAAATTGGACTCGCACATAAGAAAGTCCTTAAGACAATCAGGGCGCTCTACTCGAAGTAAATCTGATTTTGAACTTAAACAATTGGTATATAACATACTATGCCTTCAATATTAGAAATAGTTGGCAGTGCAATAGGAGGTTGTTTTGAAATTGTTTCGGGGAAGTTCTGAACAGGAAAAAGACTGTGCTACATTAGTGTCAGGATTTGTTATATACAGCATAAAATGATTTAGAATTTTTTCAGAAAAAAAAATGTTATATATATAAAATATAGATTTCTGTATTGATTTTTGATTATCTTGTGGATTATGCTATGGTAATTCAATCGTGGTTAAAATCTTGAGAGTAATTGCTTTAATTGAGTTTAAGGAATATAAAAAAATAATTTGATGAATGTACTGCCTGGCTTAAGGCGTAAGAATCTATAAAATGAAAAACCTATTCACATAATGTACAAAAATTTGAGCCGGCCATCGGGAAACAACGACAATGGGCTTTATATAGGGAAAGTCCCGACATCTGGTGGTAGATATGAACAGAATATTTGAATCAATGAAATATAATTTTAAATAAAATAATATTTTTATATAACATATATAAATTGCAGTGGATTAAATTTGATAATGCCAATACCATCCTGAAACTAAACGGCAGACCATTGAGAATAGAGAGGTTCTTTTCTTCCCCGCAAAGAAGAAAATAAGGCTACGCGGAATATCAACATTAAAAAAATTCGGATTAATGAATTTGTCTTTCTATTAGACAGATTATTTATTAACATTACCTGGGGAAGTATTGAAGTGCCTTCGATTATAATTATAGAGTAAAGACCGAGCCTTTGGAGCTCAGATGATTGAATTTTATCGTACGACAATGGCAAGCATCACATGGCGTTCGCGATATATGAATTTCTATAAGGTTGTCCCAAAGGTTCTTGTTTCTAAGAACGTGTATAGGTATATATAAATTTAGTTAGTTTCTAACAGCGTTCTAAATTGTTAGTTTTGTACTCCTGAAGAAGCGCGGAAATGCCCGAAAGCTTGAAAATTTAATAATAATAATGAAAGGAAAATCATCTCAATAAACCTATTGCATTTTTAACATGACTGAGTAATTGCGTGAAATTTGAACAGAATACTTTTCTTCGGATTTTAAATATATATAATTTTCAATAAAAATCACTTTTTGAAATGTGAGTTTGGCGGAGATGAAATTCAAAATAGGATATGCTATAGTATTCTTCATTTGTTCCTCACCTCAGGAGAAAAGTATCAGCTTCAAATATTCATAAGATATTCTCTGATTGACACACACACCTGGGCTAAGGAGAGTTTTTTGACTATCTTGTACTTGAAATTCACAGATCAACAGAAAAATTGAGAAGGTCGTTAAAAAGAGGCCTCGAAGACTCACAGTAGCTGTTATGTCCCACTACCAAGATCCTGCCTAATTGATAATCTATTTCCTTATTAGTGCTTTAACCTCATGTTGTTCATGCTTATCCTTCCTTCTTGGACTTCGGGATAAGTCTAAATGAGACAAAATGTCTTAATAAAAACTCTTATTGCTGTTGTCGTGTAAGCTCTTCAGATCAACTTGTTATAATGTCATAACTAGTTGTTAAATTTTGTTTTAAAATCTTTCTAAAAAGAGATAAAATTTCATCTACAAGAAAGTTATTTCTCCCATGTAGAATAGTTTCTTATTCCTGAATGATTATTTTTCTAAAGCGAGGATGACGAAAATTCGCAATTATTTATTTTCTATTTAAGATATTCCCTTTAAATTTAAAATTCCATCTGCTGTCTGTGATTAATATGTATCCCCTAGTATTGCTTTCAAAAATATCAGAAAATAATCTAAGGCAATAAATTAATATAATATTTTTAGATAATCATTATGTAAGGACCAGTCAGCAAGTGAATGACTCTGAGACGAAGAGTGAAGCCAGTTCAATTTCTATTTCACTACCTATGAAAAAATAAAAGATGATTATTACCTTACCCAATTGGGAGAATCTGTATGGGGCAAGTCTTTAATAAAGGCCTTTGTGTGTGTGTGTGCTTAATATTTATCGCTAAAATTATATGACCAGCTTAATATTAACAATATAAACTAATTTTTACCAAATTATACAATATATACTATGTTGATTGAAAGTAATGAAATGGTAGAAAAGCACTATTGTAATAATAATTCAAACCGTTATTCACAATAATTAATTTAAATCATCAAAAAAGTTTTTATAATGAGGAGGAGACGAAAATACGTATTTTTCAAATTATATAAATAATTGTTCATAAAAAAAGGGCACATCTTGGATTCAATAAATAATCTTTTATTTCCGATATTTCGATGGGCTAAACGACCATCTTTTTCTAGGATCTCATCCCTTTTCGCGGCAAGCCGCGCGTTACACTTGAGACATTATTGCACCTCAATGTTTGTTCTTCAAATATATGTTTAAAACACGATAACGTAAACGATTCTTATTCTCAAAAACATGGGCTATCAGCTTCCAAGTCAAAACTTCAAGGTACTAACCACTGTGGTTAGCTCCATGAATAAAAGCTTTTTTTACTCGAAAATTCGCCAGTCTTTATGAACAAAAAAAGATACTTTAAGTTTAAAGGGCTCATGTTTTTAAATGGCATCAGCTATTTATTTTTTTATTTTGACGCGAAAAAGTATATGTATTTTTCTCTTTCTTAACCTGTTTTAAATACAGTTTAGAAAAGAAAGATTCGAAATTTCTCAATTAAATATATAGTAAACATCTCTGCTGAAAGTTTTTCGTATAATTTTTGTATCAAAATAGTATATATCTAGATAACACCGAATATTTCAATTCTATAATTTCCACTACTCGTATATATCCTTAATAAATTGATATCTACATTTTGAAAATTAATATACATATTTTTAAAATACTATCATAAGCTAAAAATGTATATAGCCTGTAAATGTAAATAATACATCGGCAGCACGGCAAGTGTAGTATACCTAAATCCCGATAGATGGCATGCGCTCTAGGAAATAAGTTTGTTAATATTAGCAGCAATTTTGGGTGAGCCAGTCTTGGATCTTCTGAATTGGTGATGATTTCCTTGAAGATATTTGAATGATGCGATGTTCTTCTGCGATATCACATCCTTAATAGGATCGTCTGTAAACGCGTGCATATTTTTTCTTTTGTAAAAATAATATTATGATTGAAAAATAAAGACTTAATATACAATGAGACTGAAGGAATATTATACATGTTTTCAATTACTTTACGAATTTTCAAATTTAAAGAACTTTCAAATTTGTGCAGAGATATTATCGTTGTTTGATTTAAATAGAGAAATTTTTATTGACTTTGAAGGTTTAAAACATTATGAATTGATAACTTACGATCAAAAACCGCTAACCAATTTTTATATAGAGATATATTTTAACGTTTTTTTTTAATGAGAAAAAGAGATGATAGGAGCTCAAAGTTGATTTGTTTCACGATATAACCGTCTTTCAACTTTGTTGATAAATGAGTAATTGGCTATATCTGGGGTTTATCATTATGCTATACCATCATACCTGCCTTATCTCTATCCCTCTAACCTGTAATTTCTTTTTCTTTGATAATCTTACATGGCCTACAGATGATAACAATTTTGATTCACTTATACAATTGATAATTTAAACAATTTTAATGATCTTCTAATTAATTGTTACAGAAAATAATTACGACAAAAATAAAGGGTAATATAAAATAAATCAGTAAATAAAGTGAGAAAAAGTTTTTTTTTGGTCATTGAGGTACAGCTTGCATCACGCTGACGAGGGCCAACAGCCCGAAACGCGTACGTAGTTAGCTTTTCTTGTTTAATCAATAATGGGTATTTGGCCAATTCTAGAATAATAAAAAAATCAACGAATAGTTGATATTTATTCTGATAGATGGTGCAAGCCATCAGAAACTTTCAGTTGCACGAAAAGGAGATGCCTTTTCTTAATTAATGAACTTTATCCCAGTACAATATCACATTTTTACTATTTTTTCACAGTAGATAAAGGGTTATCAAAATTATAGGGAAATATATACAGTTGTATATGTACAATTGCAAAATTGATTCACTTAAAGATATAAAGGGGCAAAAAAACGATCAATTTTGCGTTTGATCTAATGTGTTTTCGCTCTTTAACCAAAAGATAAAATTTTGAATAAGATTATAAAGATTTCGAAAGTTTTACTGAGGCAACAAAATAATTGCTTAAAGTTTGTTCTTTTACTTTTTCCTTGATCGATCCGCTGAAAATACGTTTTATATCTACCTCTTGTGCATAAATTATTTAGAATTCAAGGTGATATTTTCTAATTTTACAAAGCTGGTTTTGTGGCATTGTTACTGTGTCAATTATACTAGACTGCATAGAAGGCCAAAAGCTCTCGCACATTTCTTACGTTTACTTTGAAGTAAAATTTATCCTTTCTTTTAAAGCATACTTAAATTTATGAAGTAGATTTGTAATTAAAGATCTCTCAAAAACACATTGCTACCTTTAATATA
The DNA here is from genome assembly GCA_030710605.1 of Cordylochernes scorpioides. NCBI lineage: Eukaryota > Metazoa > Arthropoda > Arachnida > Pseudoscorpiones > Chernetidae > Cordylochernes > Cordylochernes scorpioides. The sequence goes on along the minus strand of CP092872.1, from coordinate 19,811,672 downwards.
CTCATAGTTCTTTGATATTTGTTTTATATTCGAGATAAAAAATTCTCTAATTTAAAAAAGTGGTCGATTATCCAAATTTCTTATATCGCAATTCTTTTTAGCTCATTGTTTCTGTAGCATTCAGGAGAGTGGGTTACTACAATTCACTGTTATCTAGTTTTAAGTTTAAGTTACAGATGTGCCAACAAGTTTTGTATTTTAGCTTTCGAATTTCTCCATCGCATGTTAAACGTACTGAGGCTCTTATACACAATACTGGAACAGTGGCCCGTTCAAAAAACTATATAGAACGACAGCCGGAATGCGGTCTCAAAATTGACTGAATAAGATTCAATGTATATGTGCGATAGAGCCTTTTTTCGATATTTCTGTATTTAACCATATCGAAATAAAATTATTTAGAAAACTTCGGATTGGCTTTCGTTCCAGACCCATTCTTTTTTATTTTTTAATCTTATTACACATGATACAAGCATTCATAATAATGGTGGGTTGAAGTTGACGATTGCTTTTAATGTAACTGCATCACATATGGAAAGCAGTTTGACTTTTATACTTACAAACAGGCTTGAGCCCCGTATGTGTTCGTAGGCGAGGTTGGACTTTTGAAAGAAACGGAGGCCTTCAAGTATTTTTTTAATTAAGAAAAAGTGCCCAATGCGGGGTTCGATCCCTGGTCTTAGCGGTCGAAAATCAACGGTTTAGATCACTCGTCTACGTATCTCCTGACCCAATCGTTTAACCAGTAAATATAATACATAATTTATTTGATTAACACGAGAATAACTAAACCTGTGTCGATGTGATAAAATCGACCTATTGTAACGCCGCTAAAATTACCATTATTTCTTAAAGAGATCAAGCTTAGGATTCTTACTATGCAACACGAATACAATAATAATAACAATATGATTGGAAAATAAAATGCTGATATCAATTTTCTTTCTCACTCTCTCTAAAATGTACAAAAATATTTTAAGTACTACACACAATTTCTCGCCCCCCCCCCCCCCCCCCAAAAAAAAGAGAAATTACGAGAATCGAACCCGCGATATTAAATATTATAGAACTTTGTTGCTCACAAAAAAAGGGCGCAAATGGGCTGTGGTGAACTCGATGTTGATGAGCATCAGTGTCTCGTGATAGATGAGAACCAATCAGCGATTAAATAAAATTACACTATAAAGATCACGTAATTCAGACAGCCTATCAGTGGAGATCTACACACCGAATCTTCCTCTTATTTTATTATAGGCCAGAGTACAGGATCTCTAGAGAAGAAATCAAAGAGAATATAGGGCCTTCATACAATAATGTCTGATAAAATTATTCCTAATGAATATATTAAATTCATGGTATTTTGTCTTTTTAATTATACGTATGGATAACAAGATTTAAATTGCACTTTTTTTAACCCACCTTTTCGATGTTAGCTCAGTATGACAAGGCTACTTTATGAATATCAATTTGATCTGAGATAACTTGATGTTGTGGTACTTATATGTATCCAGAGTGTCAATTTTGGTATTTTCTCGTATTCCATGCCTAAATAGAGCTTTGAAATCTTCGATTTATGTGAATCTACGGTGTTCTCTGTCTTAAGATCATTTTGGGATTTAGATGGTTATTGGAGGAATGATACACACTGTGGCTAAACACGACCCAAGATCGAATCCCGCTTTGAGAGTCTTGTTCTTAAAAATGCTTTATTTGTTCTTGATTCATGTAAATGCCCAGCCTACCGGTAAATGCAAGCAGCAAAAGAAGGTCTTGACATCTTGTAGGCGCAAGTTTCGAACTGCCATCTACATGAGTAGACTTGTAGTGCACTCACAATAGAATGCAGTTGCAAACTTTTCATCATCAGGATTAGCATGGCCTAGACGAGATGTGTTCATTGGATAAGTAAAAAAAAACCTTGAATCGCAGCAGTTTATTAAATTTAGCATAAGCGAATGTGTAAAAATATATATATTTTTACAATTTTCCTGGTTCTGATTTATTGCATATTTCGATTAGGTATATCATATATGCTTAGTTTTAATTATGCTATACATAATATATTTCAATAATTTTAAACGCAAAATCTTAGACATTGACGCCGTTTAATTGATTTCCTTTTTTTAAATCAAAGTAACTTAAATATTTATTCCATAAATATTTCTCTCAGACTATAAATAAATACACGATGCAATAAATATTTAAATACAAATGTTTTATTTTTGACCATAGCTATCTTTCAAATTTATTCATTTTCCTGCCAACTTTATAATGTCTCTATGTCTTCTGAATGGAAGGTTTCGTTTTGGCTCTCCAAAAAAATATACAAAAGCACCATCAATTCTTTATCATAATTAAATATCTTTCTAAATTAGTTTCGATATCTGAATAAGTATTACTCCCTTGGAGCTAGTTCTGGAGAATAAGGAGAATGTTTAACTTTGATTTGACGATTTAAGTGGTCGAAATTGCCACGGCATGAGCTCTTGCATAGTCGTGATGGTATAATAATTGTTCATAGTTTTTTCCTCTTTTTAACTCTTCTATTTTATTCTTAACTTTTTATTAGTTCTGGAGATCCTTTGTTGGTTAGAAGTTGATTGAGAGAAAAACATAACCACATCAACTAATAGTTCATTTCAACTCCCGACTTTTCAGTGACTTCCTTTCACTGAAGAGAGCGACAGGGAGTTACTGTGACAAATGTCACTATTACGGGTTATCACACAAAAAGCAATAAACTAGGGCCTACAGTAAGAGTAACTTAAACACAGAAAAAGGTACACTCAAGAGTACAACACCAACAACAAAAAGGGGGTAAACAACAACAACAAATAAAAACACGATTTGTTAAATAAAATAAAAACAGTACTTATCTTTTATTTGCAGCGTTGATAAGGAGCGGACCGGGGTTTCACAGGTATACAAGAAGAATCACCAGACAAGCACACAGAGAACGCTTTAAGCGTCTCCACTCGAACACCACTCCACGACTCCTCACATTCCGTTTCAACCCTCTTTTATGTACAAACATGGCCACATTCGTCCAATGAGAAGGCGTGGGAGATCAGTTCACTTAACAAATAAACAACATTCTTCCCGCATGACTGAGAAGATTAAAACTGCTATGTTTGTCAAATAATTTGACAACTGAAACATCGAGATTTGAAATAAAATATCGGTTTATGTGGTTGTGTTTTTCTCTGAAACTTTTATTTATCATTAGTGAAGAATAATAAGTTTCATTTAATTTTTTGTGCCATAAAGAAATCAAGTTTTATTAGTCCCCCCCCCCCCCCCCCCCCTCGCAATCTAAAAAACTGACACTATGACCTTCCCCTGAATATTTTTGGGATTTTCAATTTTTGTAGGATGGAAAGATGAGATGTTTCCATTTCTAACTTCCTATTGATAAGTTTCTGGGTCAAGGTGATAAGCCGAAGTTATATATCTATAATTAAAAATATATATCTCTATCTTCTGGTTAAAAAGCTTGAGACCTTCCTTGCTTAATCTCCCTTGCTGTGCTTTTTCCTCGAGAGTTGAACATTTCGTTAACCATCATGCGGTTACCTTGTTCCCTATTAAATCTTTATTTAAAATTGCTCAAATTGTTTAATTAATGGTGTACTTCTTTGAAATAGAACTCTTAGGGTATATAATCGCCTTGAGAAAATTGATTTAAAAAAACGCGAAATCATAAGGCGAAATGTTTATTTTAAAGTTTTTTTAATAAAAATGTTTTTCCTGTGGAAGGGCAGTAATGCTTGAAATAACGGCAAAATAATAAAAAACTTTGAAATAAACCTTTTGCTTTATGATTTCGCGTTTTCCTTTTATGAAATAGAGGTCTAACCCCGTTATTCTTTTGTTTTCTCTAGAACTAATTTATAAAGGTTTTTTTCAATAGTTTCATTAGTGTTTTAAGCTTTGATACTTTTCTTGAATGAGTTGTCCCTTTTAAAGGCAAAAAATGATTTTTTGAGGAATTTACTATCTTCCCAATAGTTTTTACGATATATATATATATATATATATTATCAATTTTGAAATTTATAAATAGAATTTGTAAATATAATTTCAATTGATTTTCAAATTTTTTATAATTAATTTATATATAAAAACGTATAAAACGCAATTATATTTACATAGATGATGTATAACATTTGATAATGATTGAATGACAAATTATGGGGGCTCTAAAAATAATATAAATATCTATATCTATATATATAAAAATGAATGTTTGTATGTTTGTTGGTCTGTTGGTATGTCCGGTATACAAATTCGCAGTAGTTCACTTATTCAAACCAAAATTTCCATACATAGGTAAAAAATAACGGGGATGACGATAGGCTATTTTAAAAAATATATAAATCAATTATTAAAACTATATATTCAAATTATTCTACTTAGCTCACGAACAGCGCCCTCTATCAAGTACTAAAAGGTTATAAATACGTTTAAAATCTAAATCTTCTCAATATTTTATTAAATATTTTATTAAATTTCGCTTAATAACACATATAATATAATATAATATGCTCTTGAAATATTTGGTATGTTTTATTTATTTATATATTTTCATTTTTAGATATAACTGATCTAATTCGCCGTTCAAAATAACTGCTCTAATTCGAAATATTTGGTATGTTTTATTTGTGTTCACTCTATTTCTATTTATTTGAAGTTTTATATAATTTCCATGTTTCAAAAACCTATTTCAAAAAGGTCGTTAGAAATATGTAAGGCCTGAAATAGCTTTACATGCGAATATTTATAATGCCAAGCGTAGCTTAATGGTTAGATGTGCGGCTTCGTATCTCCACAACCTTGGTTCAAAACTTAGCCTGGGTGTTTTTTTTTAAATTATTTTCATTTATTTATTATTATTATTTATTATTTATTGAAGCAAAGTTTTTTTTTTTTTACAGTACCAAAATTTCCGTACATAGGTAAGAAAAATACAAGGAAAGCGATAGGCTATTTTAAATTATATATAAATTAAATATTAAAATTATATATTCAAATTATTCTGTTTAGCTCACGAACAGCGCCCTCTATCAAGGTTATAAATACGTTTAAAATCGAAATCTTCTCAAAATTTTATTAATAATAGTTCGCTTAATAATTAGAATACTTGATCTAAATCGAAATATTTATAGACGCTCGCTCGATTTGAAGATTTATATCGTAACTAATCTGACTGAAATTTTAACAGTATATAGAGTAGAATCTGGAAAAACTTATAGTGAAATTTTCAGGTCTCTATCCCGAATATTCGTCGAGTTTGCCCTTTTGCTCGCGAGCAGCGCCTCTAGCGGTGAAGATGAGAGGTAATATCAGCTGACCTAATGTACATGTAAAGTTTAAATGGGACGTTTCACAAGAGTGACATCCACGGCGCCAAATTATAATTGTAACGAATAGTGTTTGAATAAAACATTTAATCGGGTAAACCCGGGCGTTGCCCGGGTCATTCGACTAGTATATAAAAATCAATGTTTGTATGTTTGTTTGTTTGTATGTCCGGTATACAAATTCGCAGTAGTTCACTAATTCAAACCAAAATTTCCATACATAGGTAAAAGAATACGGGGAAGACGATAGGCTATTTTAAAAATATATATAAATCAATTATTAAAACTATATATTCAAATTATTCTACTTAGCTCACGAACAGCGCCCTCTATCAAAGATTAGATTAATTTATGCTGATGCAAACAAATAGATAATGCTAATAACAAACAATTATAAAAATATCTTATCTAAATATATATCACTCGGGTATATATGCACACGGGTCAATCCCGGGGCGAAGCCCGGTTCACCCGTCTAGTACCTTATAAAAACATTAATAATTCTTCAAAATTAAATAAATATATATATATAAATTATTTAATATATATGAGTATAAAAGGCACCTCACCTCTTAAAGAAAATGCCTTAAAATGCATAAATTAAATACATTAAACCAGCGTATTTATTCGCTGCGTGATAGCGCATATGAAAATCCACATCACTTTTGGAAAATTCGAAAAGATAATACATTAAATAGGGTATAAAGGTTAGGGTATTTTTCCGAATTTTCAAAAACTAGTGCTCTTTTCCAATTATCTGAATTCGCGCGACTTGCACACTGAATATCGAAGAGATGCATGGTTTAATGTTTTAATATTTCAATTTTAAGGCTTTTCTCAAAAGGGAGTAAAAATTCTCCCTTTAAAAATAAACTAACGCGATACATATTTTGGTTTCAACCCAATCTATGGTGATAATCACACACACGCATTTATTATGACCACCGGTCGTATACAGATTCATCACAGGAATAAATGAAGGTTAGATGGAGCTCCTTTATTCCAGAAAGCGCAGGACCCAACAACAGCTTACAGGATATTCACCAATAACGTTTATCACTAAAATACTTTTTTTACTGGGTTGATAACCAAAGTGATATATTTTTAGTGAATTTGTAACTTAAACCATACTAAGAAGATCCAATATTAAGTGAAAACATGTTCTATTTTGCTAAAACCTACATAGATATCTAGCTCGCTAACTTGAACCTGTGTTAAGCGAGTCATTCTTTTCTGGTTAGTTTTTTCAACTGGTTCCTTCTGTGTACGCTCAAGGTGTGTTTTACTGTTGTCGCTGTAAAACTTAAATTCTCTCCGTTTCGCTAGAATATTTTCTAGATTTTCATTACTGCCTATTTTCAGGATAGCATACTCACAAATGTACCTTCAATACATAGCAAAATTTATAAATAGAAATAATGTTGAATATTTAAATATGATTTCCTGTGCACAGTTTGAAAGTACATATTAACAACGTTCAAATATTTACTCTCAATATCCTTTTTTGCTGTTTGCCTAGACAGTTTTGTAAAAGATATTCCCTTAGTTTCAACAAGGTGAAGCTGTGAACTCAATATACAAGGGGTCGGCAGCCTGCGTCTTGCGAGCCACATGCGGCTCTTTTGGATGTGAAGCTGCGTGTAGTTCTCGTATAAATAAAAGCTATTTATGCGAATACTTTTTTTTTTCTGGCAAGAAAAAATGTTGTGGCTCTTTTAAACTTTGAAATTTTGTAAATAGTACTTTTTGACTCTTCTGACTCAAAAGTTTGTCGACCCCCTGCAATATACCATTTAGCAGTTACTTGGAGTGTAGATGATAAAAGCATAGATTTCCTCCATAACTCCCCTCCCCTGTTGTACAACAATATGCCATGGCCGAGAATGTTTCAAACACACGCCCAGAAGGTAGTGGTAGATACCCTACAATTTGTTAGATTCCTGCACACCTACAGGTTTGGAAATCTGGTTTCGTTCCATTCAATGCCTTAGGGGGATTTTTGAATCCTCAACGCATGAAAACTCTCAGGGGGTCAGTGGAAGGATGGTCTAAACCGTTGGTTTTCGACCGCTACGACCCGGGTTCGATTCCCGCATTGGGCACTTTTTTTTCTGATTAGAAAGATGCTCCAATTGCCCCCGATTCTTGAAAAAGTCCTACTACACGAGTGAGTGCAAGTGACCAAACGGGGTTCTGGTACATTTATAAGTGCAAAGTCGAGATGCTTTTCACGTGTGTAGACATGTGGTGTACTTACAGTAAAAGCAGTCACCTACTTCTATCCACCATGATTTTCAGTGCCTGTACCACGTGTACTAAGGATAAGCAAAAAAAAAGAAACCTCTCATAAACTATTCGTTTAAAAACGAGCATCTCTCTAAGCGACCATTTTTCACCAAATTGAAAAGGGATTGTCATGATTTACACCAGCCTCCCATTAATAACCACCTTCAGGAAATACCATGTTTTAAGAGCCTGTCTCATAAGAAGCTCTATTAAAGGTATCATCTTCAGAGTCACTCGGTCGAATGTACTTTATCTCTTAGTGGTGATTCTGAAACTGAATGTAGATAGAATCTTACTCAGTGAAATTATTAAATCCATTAGCTCTAACTAATTAACATTTATATTGCCTAAAGTAAGCGAAATTAATGGAAATTTCAAGTATTTACATGGTTATTGAAAAGAAATATTCATAGGAATAAAGCTGGATCAATTGATTCACCAAGTAAACTCGTTTTTAAAATGTTATCATCTAGGTATAGTACTTATTTATTCATTTATTTATTACAATTCAAAGCGCTGTGTCCCCCTAGGGACACTTGCGCTGTTATACATGTATGCCTTTACGATAGGTATAGTACGCTAAAGCTAGTTATTTTTAAAATACTTTTGTTAGGAGAAAAATACGAAGGCAAAGGGTTTCTTTAATTTATTTTTAAAGATTACTAGACGGGTGACCCGGGTTTCGCCCCGGGATTGACCCGTGTGCATATCTACCCGAGTGATATATATTTAGATAAGATTATTTTTATAATTGTTTGTTATTAGCAATATATGTTTGTTTGCATCAGCATAATTTAATATAATCTTTGATAGAGGGCGCTGTTCGTGAGCTAAGTAGAATAATTTGAATATATAGTTTTAATAATTGATTTATATATTTTTTAAAATAGCATATCGTCTTCCCCGTATTTATTTTACCTATGTATGGAAATTTTGGTTTAAATTAGTGAACTACTGCGAATTTGTATACCGGACATACAAACAACAAACATACAAACAAACAAACATACAAACATTGGTTTATATATATATAGATATGTAATCTATGAGAAAATATAATTGCTGCAGTATGTAAATAAGGTCATCTTTTATCAGCGTTCCTATACACCAGTTGAAAGGCAGAAAGTTTTGAAAACTTGTGAAACGATTTATAAATATAGAAACTTTTTGCCTTCGCTTTATTCTCGTGGTATGTCTTATCGAAGAGTTCATATTGGACTTTTTCTGTTGTTTACATGTTCACAGTATATAATATAGGAATATTCCATAGCGCGGCCCTGACATGAAGGGACCGGGGGGCCTGTACGAGCTGCGCGCGGCGTCCAATGCCACGGTCAGGGTCGCCGGTCAGCCACTCAGTCAGCAGCGATGCGATCGGCCGCCTTGACGCTCCTCTTCGGCGCTCTGGCGTGCGGCGGGGCATTCCCGGAGATCCCCGTGGAAGATGTCCTGAATCAGGCGCGGACCCTGCAGCTTGAACCTGGCGATGGCAGTCCTGAATCTTGGTGGGACGGTCTGGAAGAGGTTGCACAGGTGGGAGTTGATCATATTCTCAACCTTGCTCTACCTATCGTCATGGACATCGCCAAGAACGCCGATGTGTCTTCGGATTGCATCAATGGTCTCTTGTTCTTCGTCTCCGGACTAAGACGTCTGAAACCCTGGGCTTTCCACAGTGAGTACCAATCTAACACCTGCTGTTATAGCTAAACTACTGCTTTAGCATCTATACCACTTATTGCTTTAGGGACCCAAAGTTGGAGGCCCTAGATCAAAGCTCAAACCTTTTATTACCATCGCAATGAATCTGTTCTATGATTATTAATTTCATCAAGACTAACATCATGCTAAAACATATTTCCTTATTGTAGATAAGTATACATTTATATTGTCAATAATATAGAATAATAATAAAAATATATAGAAACTACTATAATAAAAAACGCGATTTGCTCGTTAAACGAATCAATACGTTGTGCACTTTGATACCTGCTCGCGGTGGAAAACCGGATTCACAGACCTATAATCAATACCACGCGAGATGTCAGACATCTTTACATCTCTCCAGCTTTCTAAATCAAAATAACATGTTCCTATGATGGACGTTGAGTAGAGAATTATTTATATAAATATAGATTCTTTACTTCTCTAATGTACATATGGAGCAGACCATGATAATCATGGTAAGGTAGTTAGCAACTCCTTCTAACCGTATGTACACAACATGCGCGCACTCTGGTGGGGTTGGACTTGTGGAATTAAATGAAATAATTTAGGCAGTAAAAGTGTACTCAGTGAGAGCGGGATGCGATCCTGTGTCGTGTTTGTCGGAAATTACCATTCCTTCATTAAACCTCCAAAATACATTATATTTAGCCTTTCTCTTTAGCGCAGGTATAAACCCTAACAGCGTTTATAGTTAGTGGTGAACAATTGCAATTATTTTGGATACAATTATAAAATTAAGATAATTTATATTTGTTCATGCATTGATACCAATTTTAGCGTATTTATAAATATTTTTTGTAAGGTAACAAAGTTATAAGGATAAATTCTATATAAAAAGATATTGTCTCTCTCAGAATTACAAATTACCAGAAATGTCATCAAATTAACTGGAATCGACTATGCTCCTTATCAGAATTAAGAAAGAATATATGTGCACTGATTATCTAAATTATTGAGGCCTTGCATAACCATTGCCATCAATGTGGATAGGACATGTATTAATAGGAAATGGATTGATGAAAATATCTGCGATGGATGAATTGATTGAGAAGATAATTGTGGGAAGAAGAAGTGTTAGAATTTATAAAGAACTATAAAAAAGTTAAATTAATAAAAAGAAGCGATCAATATAGAGAAGCATGGTGCTACTATAGGCAAATGCCTGCTAAAGAGTAGATACACTGGAGATGCACGAAAGAATATCCCATAGGGATATAAGATAGCAGAGGCATAGGTTATTTCAACTATTATTATGTACAGCAAAAATTATTAAAATATAATGCGGCTTATGATTGATAAAGACCTTTCACAATTATACCGAAAATGTTTCTTTTGGGCGAAAAATCGAAATTTATTTTAAGGAGAAATAATCGTTATTTCTCCTCAAAATAAGTTTCGATTTTTCGTTCAAAAGAAACATTTGCGGTAAAATTGTCAAACGTCTTTCTACAAAGGTTATTAGGTTAGACTTTTGCAAGACAACAAAAAACAATCATTTTTAAAGTGCCGAAAAGGGAATTTTTAATCTCGGATCATTGCTGCCGTAAATAGGAACTCTTTTCGATCCCCTCACAAACCAACCCCAAAGAGTATTTCCTTCATATCGAATAGAAAGAAGATTTATTAAAGAATTAATTCAGTTATTGTTAATACGAGAGTTACTTCTAACGAGATACCTAAGTCCAAAATCTTAGATATTACAGTCACTCCTGAAAGTAGTTTCTTTATTAAAAGTTCATTCTGTTCTCTTTCATACGATAGTATGAACTAGAGTTTGAATACTTTGGTCCAGAGTCCAAAATGTTGGATATTCCCAGTCATTCCTGAAAGTAGTTTCTTATTGTATATTGGCCTAAGTTGATATAAACTACTTTCTATTTTTTCAAGGGTTGGAGTTCAAGGAGATAGTCGTTAGTGGGAGGTTTTTTAACTACATTCATTAACAAAATTTAAGGAAATTGTACATTTTAGCATGTATATCAAGATTCAGACAATAACTCTTAAAGATATTTGATACACAGTGACCTTTATTGAAGACATGCGAGATAAAAAGGTGTATACACTCACAGACAAAACTTAAGGAAGGTGTACCTTTTAGCATGTATATCGGGATTCAGACAATAACTCTCAAAGATATTTGATACACAGTGACCTTTATTGAAGACACGCGAGATAAACAAATGTATACACTCATAGACAAAACTTAAGGAAGGTGTACCTTTTAGCATGTATATCGGGATTCAGACAATAACTGTAAGATATTTGATACACAGTGAGCTTTATTGAAGACCCGTGAGATAACCAAATGTGAACGTAATTACTTTAGTCTCCTTCAAAATAACAGATAACTGGCGACATCAAAATATGAAACTTCCTTTATATTTGTACATGAATGTATATATTAATGAAGACAATAGTTTGTTTTTTTCAGTCATTCTTCCTCTTTCTTAGATGTCATGTATTCGAAGTTTCTATATTGGTCGTTTTTGGTGGTCAGTTTGTTACATTCCTTAAACTATATTTCCATACTTCAACGATCACCTATATAATATTTATCAATAAAATTATCATATTTTCTACAAAGTGTCCATATAATAAAACGAGGTGTGTAATGGTTACTAGTTAAATTAGTTACATTGAGAACCAATCTCCTTGTTTCGAAAGAGGAATTCCCCAAGGTCGTACCTGGTCTTCTTTGATAGATTTTGTTCTCGTGGAAAATCTCTGATAAATTTTGTCAGCTTATGATCGATTACTCCGTTTTGCTTCAAACATGTTATCTTTGTTTTCAGTCTTTATGTCAATTTTTAGTATGCATGTAAATATATATTTTTGATGCATTAGCGCGCCATCTGTTATGAAAATCCGAAACTATTATAGACGCGTATGATTCTTTTAAAAATTAAACAATTTTTACTGACCTTACTGCAATGGAAAAAATTAATGAAAGGGCTTGGCTCATCTGTGGTGAACCCTCCCATCGGTTTCGCCAGTTTACCTACCATACCGCTGTTATATTGCATTTTTCTAGACTCTTGGAATGGGTATTTTAGATGAATTATGGACATATGCTTTGAGGACAGTAGAAATATATACAATTATAAATATATATTTATTAATAAATATACTATATAAATATTATTAATGAATATAAATTAATATAATTAATAATTCTACTTTCCTTAAGCTTATGTTCATAGTTCATCTAAAACACCCAAGAGTATCAGTATCAGTATCACTATAAAAAGAAGTTTGAAAAATGCAATATAACAGCGGTATGGTAGATTAAACTGGCGAAACCGCTGGGAGGGTTCACCACTGATGAGCCAGGCCCTCCGATTAATTTTTCCATTGCAGTAAGGGCAGTAGAAATTGTTTAATTTTTAAAAGAATCATACGCGTCAATAATAGTTTCAAATATATATTTTAATAAGTCTTTATTTTGAGATTTTATATGAGAAAAAGGTTTATCGTTGTTGAATACAGCTAATAAATAGGAGGTTGTGTATAGATAAGCGAAACGTTCTTTGATGAGGAAGGACTTTCTGTGAGGCAAATACAAACAGAAATATATTCCGTGTTAAAGCGACGTTTTATTCACCCGAGTTGAAGAAATTATCGGTAAAAATTCATGATATCATATTTTTTTATAATAAGAGTAATAATTATTTATTATTGTGTTTATAAAAGCGTGGCTGCAAGATATTTTTTATTATGATTATTGAAGTTATCGATTCTTAATTTATTGTTTTTTTATTATATTTTACTAAACACTTTATCAGGTCGTAGTGTCCGGAGTATAGGAGTTCCATCTATGATTTCCTCCTGTAATGAATAAGACCGGTGGACTTAATAAAGCTGTATGTGTTTTTATGAAATGTAATTATATAAGAAACGCGTTTAGTGTAAATAGATTCTCTGAGAATGTCTTGTAGAATGGAACTGTGTAATAATAAATAAATAATATAATATCACAGTTTAGATAAATATTGAGAGAAAAAGGTTAAGAATTGAAAACTTTCTATGAAGTCTCTTTTAGAATATTCTCTCTCGTGATTTAAAACAACTTATTTATAAACTATCGTTTTTAATTCTATCCCAAGTACATATAGTAGAAGTCATGATAATCATGGTGGTTATTTAGTGCAATTGAGAGATTTCTTTGATGTTATCAGTGGAGTTGTACTGGGACATGATGAAGTACAAAATCCGCCAAACGTAGCACACCCACTGCCGAGGAATTGTTGCCGTACCAGAGGCCTCTGTGACGTCTTGTCTGCATAGAGATTTTTCTGAGTTCACAGATTCTGAGCGCAGGTACGCGAGCTTTCAGGATGTGCATTAATAGGTGGGATAAGGTACTGCTGGCCACGCAGATCGCCAGTAGACAACATGTTCGCTAAGACCTGCATCTCCAGTTGACAACAATGGTGGTTATTTAGTGATTGCTCTTACTGTAACTCCCCCACATGTCTACACATCTACACATCTTTTGACTTTTGTACTTGCAAGGTTCCATAGTCCCGTTTGGTTACTTGCAGTCACTGGTGGGATTAGTTGTATAAGAATAGGGGAACATAGAAACCCGAAAATGCTCCCATTGCGGGTATTCGATCCGGTATCGTGGGTATCAATAACAGTGGTGTTTATTACTTCACCACATCTAAAACCTATAATATACAATGGTAAAGCCGCACAAAGCCAATTTTTGAATATAAAGTAAACACTGTGCAATATATAATATATGCAATTAGACGTCATATTTATGATATGTATGGCCATTAGACATGCATCGGACCTGGAGGCTGTTGGGCTCTGCGCTGTCTGGAGTATAGGAGATCCATCTATGATTTCTTCCTAAGGTGAATCTGTATAAGAACGATGGCCTTAATAAAGTTGTATGTGTGTGTTCAAGATATGTAATTATATAAGAAACTTTTAGTATAAATAGATTCTCTGAGAATGTCTTGTAGAATGGAACTGTGTTTATATCTCACTCTCTCCATGTTATTCTTCTATTCACATTTGGTGAATAATTCACATATTCAAATATAAGGCGATAACCTACCATCTCAATGGCACATAAGAAATACATAAGAAACGGGAACATAAATATGCCTAACTGGCCTTGTATTTATTGTTTGCGGAAGAGCATTGCTCGATGTAAAAAAGGTATATGTAATTCTGCTGTCCTAAAGGTTTATGTCCATAATTTACTTCAATACTATTCTAAGATTCCATCCTTCATTGCAGCCTATATAAGCAGAATTGTCCAATACAGTATTGGATCTCTGAGAGAAGCAATCTAGTATATTAAATTGGCGAAACCGCTGGGAGGGTTCACCGCTGATGAGCCAAGCTTTCCCAATATATTTTTTTCGTCGCAGTAAGGACAGTAGAAGAGTTTGTTTCGTGTTTGAAAAAAGAAACATTCGTGCTTTATAATGCTTCCATTTTTAAAATAAATCCTAGCAGCGTAGAACTTGAAGAAGGCAAATTATTGGTAGTAACTCGGCGCTTAAAGGACGGAATATAAATATAATATACAAATGAAAAAAAAAATCTAAAGGAAAACGGCATGAGAATAGTCCGAATTGATTAAATCGTCACAATCTTTGGTTCAATTCTACTTTGAATATCCTGTCGTATTACGATGAACTAATGTGTATGTAAAAAAATAGTACAAATGTCATATTGTACGGGGATAAGGTGCATAAATTATGAATAAAGGCATCTCCTTATCCTAAAACTGAAATTTGCTGTTATTTATTCCGATAGATGGCGCAAGCCATCAGCAACTTTCAGTTGCACGATAAGGAGATGCCTTTTTTCATAATGTTTGTGTTCTAGTAAATAAATATAAATACATATAGAAGGTATAGTGTAAATTCGTAGACAAATTCCATAATACGATGGAAACTTTGAAAAATAAAACAATAAATATAATAGTATAAAAACAAAATGAAAAACATATTAGGCAGGTGGATTGATAAATATAAATAATTACCCACTTCTACCTTTCTTTATTGCCGATATTTCGGCCAAACATTGTCACCTTTTCAAAGTAACACTAATCTCTTGATGGGAATGTTGCCAGGAGAATATAAATCTTTAGAAATTAAGTTTGTATCTCCCGCGTCAAAATTGACAACAAATCAAGGCGCCATTTAATGACCGTCTTCGTAAACGGTAGTGAGGCCGATGACAAACCCACAACACCAACAAACTGAGAAGCGCCCATCTGGCGACCATAGTTTCCGGCTAATCTTATGATTGAAAAAAAAAAGACATCTTCTTATCGTGGAACTGAAAGTTGCTGATGTCTTTCGCCATCTATCGGAATAAATATCAACTATTCGTTTATTTTCAATTATTCCAGATTTGAACCTTATCCCAGTACAATATCACATTTGTTTCTTATTTTCACATAATCTTATGATGCTTGCCGTTTAGAATTCATGAAGATATTGAAAAATTAACTCTTATACCTATTTTATTTGCTTATCCCTAGTACACGTGGTACAGGCCATGGTAATCATGGTGGATAGAGGTAGGCGACTGCTTTTACTGTAAGTGCACCACATGTCTACACATGTGAAAAGCAGTTCGACTTTGCACTTATAAATGTGTCAGAGCCCCGTTTGGTTACTTGCAATCGTTGGTGGGATTGGACTTTTGCAAGAATCGGGGGACATTGGAGCATTGTTTTTAATAAGAAAAAAAGTTCCCAATGCAGGAATCGAACCCGGGTCGTAGCGGTTAGAAACCAACGGTTTAGACCATCCTTACACCGATTCCCTCTTTATATATAATAAATTAGCAAAATGTGAATATTATAGATTTTGTTTTCCTTGAAAAAGATTAACTATGTTTCCAAAACGTCGTAAAAAAAAAAAAAGGTTGTAGTGAATAATTAATCTATTTAATCGTGTATTTCTGAAGATTTCCGCAATGATTTCACTCAGATGATGAAACTTTTACAATCCAAAGGACAAGTTTCACATGCCGTCGTATGTCAAGTTTATGATGTCTGCTAGCGCCATCCATCTCCATAACTTTCGAACGTCTTAAATTGATCAATGCAGCGATTAAATATAACAATGGTAGTCTGCATATCATAATAGAAAAAAAAATTTACGAGGATTTAGGAACATTGACTTATTGCTTTGTAAAACTCTATAAATCTGTCACTTTGAAGATTTTATTGGTTAAGGTGTTTAGGAAACCTACAGTCTAATAAAATAAAGTTTCCAGGGCTAAGTTTCTTGTGCAAATTTTATATTTTCAATCTTTCGGACTTGTCAGTTCTTCAACAGGAGTATCACGTTAATAAATTAATGATAAATGCTATTTGTTGTGTTTTAACTACAGAAGCACACACAAAAATATATTAAACTTTAATATGTTTATTTAAGTCTTAAAAAAAAACAAAGTTTTGCATATAGAACAAATAATAATGAAGAAAATAACATTTTAGAAAATGCAAAACAAAAAAAATACTGGTCAAAAAGGAACATTTAAAATCGCAGATTAATATCTTCAACACTATTTTTATACACAAATTATTATTATTTGCGTATTTTAAATAATTATTATATTGAGAGAAAAAGAGAGAATATATTACATTCTTTGTGTGTGGAAAACAACTTTTTGAATATATATATTGGCATTTTTATATTAAATAAAATGTTTGTTTTATATTAGATCCAAAATATGCCCTTTAATTAATATATATATATGTGCATTGAAATAAAATTTGGGGACACACACACATTAGGAATGTATATATAATTACATATATTCAAATACTTATATAGAAGACACGTTATTGTTTTTGTTTAATGAATATCTTGCTGTCCTTGAATAAATTGTTGTATTAAAGCCTTGCTTGGTGCAAAAATGTGCTTGAAATTCTAATAACCTCAAAAACCTTATTTCCATAGTTTGCTTAGTTACCATAAACAAGATTCGCCTACAGTAGGAAGAATCACCCAATACAATAGTAGTGCTCCGAAAGGTTGTATGGTTTAATAAACTGGCGAAACCTGTGGAAAGGTTCACCATTAATGAGTCAAACCCTTTCAATATTTTAAATGGCAGTAAGGAGACGCAGTAAAAATATTTTAAAATTTTGTATTTATATATATATATCAATCCATAAGATTAAACATTCAAATAAAAATGCACATCTCTTAGATCGTAAAAATAAGCAAAGTTTTTATTACATGATATTTCGACGTTCTGATCGATTCTGTTAAATCAAGAAAAGCCATCCACGTACGCGTTTCAGTCGTATATACGACACGTTTTATTGCGACAATTCTATATAACGAAATTCCATGCAACTATTATCTCTTTATACGATTTTGAAAACGTCCTGCGAGTTATTTCAGATCAATGAAAACCTCTCTCTAACTTGGAGAATCAAATAATTTACTTTATAGATTTAAATATAAGGTACTGAAACATTGTTATAGAGATTCTCGCTATGAATAATTTCGCTATAACGAATACAATTTCTCGGTAACCTTCCATTTTTCTCTAGATAGTATCTTTATATAAAAGAACAAAAAGGAATTTCTTTTATAGTACACGTTTATTCAACGGGCGTGAAGATAAAGCATGACAATATATAGAGGTACAATGAAAGACAAGTGTTATGTAAATTTGTAACTAACATGATGACAGATAGAATTACGAAGTAAGAAATTAAACCAGTTAAGTAAATCTATATATTTGGGTAAGAAAACAATCTTAGAATGATATTACCCAAATATATTGATTTGCATAACTTGTTTAATTTCTTACTTCGTAATTTTATCTTTCATTATGTTAGTTACAAATTTGCATATCACTTGTCTCTTATTGTACTTCTGAAATACATTATATCTTCACGCCCGTTGAACGATGTTGTTCGAAAGCTAGCGGAATGAACGTGTTTCACACAAGAAGCTTCTTTTTGTTCTTTTATATTATCACAATATAGTAATGGTAATCAAAAGTTATTCTCTATATATTATTTATATTTGTCTCAATGTTAGAGATTTCATCGAAAGAGAAAAAAAATATATTACAGAACGTTGTCAAAAAACTTTATAATAAAATCATCAAAGAGGAAAATTTTCTTACTGGAAAATATTGCCACACAAAAGATTTGTATTTACTACGAACAGGTTTCTAATCAAATTCTTTTTTACAAAAAAAAGTTATTTTTTAATCTTTCATAACATATCTATTAATGATTTTATCAGGAAAGTTACTTCATCAAGATAGCATCGAAAATAGGCTGTTATATATGCTGTTTGTATATTGAAGCTTTTCTGAAATGTACCTCTATAAGACATAAGCGTTAAACACATGGCTAAAGTGTCATTAGGAATATAAGATTTTGAAGTTTCACTCTTTCAACATTTACATTTATTATCGAAACACCATTTTCCCATATAATTTTTTTCTTCATTACCATTTGACGAGTTTTCCTTTTTACTATTTGATGATATTGCCACATTTAATATAATGAGCTATTCCTGAAATACTTTCGAAACATTGAAAATTGAAGATAAAACTTGCAAAAGATTGTTGAGTACTTTAGTATCATCTTAACTTTTTGTCGAAATATATTTTAGCAATCGAAACCCGTTTTTGTACCAGAAACCCATACCACTATATTGTAGCCTAGTTTATTATTTACCAAATTTTGAGTTTTATATATTTTTTATAGATTTACCTAGTTTGGCTTTGTGTCGTTTCTATATAAATGTTCGCGGCTACAATTTAAGTAGTAGACCGTTACAGAGAATAAAGTACGTTTTCGTAAAGGAGCTTCTTGTGTAGAACATTCCGCTAGCTTTCGAACGACATCGTTCTTCAACGGGCGTGAAGATAAAACATGACAATGTATAGAGGTACAACGAGAGACAAGTGATATGTAAATTTGTAACCAACATGATGGCAGATAGAATTACGAAGTGAGAAATTAAATCAGTTAAGTAAATCTATATATTTGGGTGAGAAAACAATCTAAGAATGATATTACCCAAATATTTTGATTTGCATAACTTTCCTCATAAGGTTCTTTGCCTCTATTTTTCAACGCGACAATATTATAAATAAATATATGCATAGAACAATGTAAAAGCATACATGTATGAGAGCGCAAGTGTACCAATAGAGACATAGGGCTTTAAATTGAAATAAATAAACTATGCTTGAGCTATATAATCACAAAGGTTTAACAATTTGATATTGTAAATGCATCACAATGTGTTTTATAACGTTTCTATATTGTAATAAAGTCTTTTAAGGAAAGTAAAACGCTCTGTAGTAGATATAAATAATGAAAAAAACGGCTTCCGAAAAAGAGTTTCTTGTTTTATTATTTATCTGAAACTGTCGAATATCACAAACCCTTCTATAGGAGTATATGACAAACAGGTTATCATATAATCCTGTAGAAAGGTATATGATACCCAGAAGCTCGAGATGGAAATACAATAAAGCAAGATACTCCCCTCAGTAGCCGCGTTTTGCTTATCCTATATAATAATGTTTAATTATAAAGACATATATTGGATCAAAATATCATTTATTTTACCAATATTTCAGTTGGCTGAACGCCAACCTTTAACAAGGTGTTATAACATATTTAATGTGTGTCAACAACAAACTATAATAATGTGTATTTTTAAACATAAAATAATTTCTGTGTGCGAGATATTCTACTGAAATCTCTATCGTTTGTAGATATGTTGTTTTGATTAATATATAATTGAAAGGATTATATATTTCACAAATATTATGATCAAGCATCTACTGAAATTGGAAAGAAATAATCATGATTCTTTACAGTATGAATCTATAAGGATCTTGATTGAGCCTTTAAGCTATTCTAAAATATATTTTCCTATAGGTATTATTTTCTTGAAGTTATTACCATTCTGTTGAATTCATCTTCTATTCGAAGACAAAATTAACTTGAAGATAATTCAGATTTTAATTGATAAATTGCTTTATGATTCAATATTGAGATTAACCTGGCGAAACCGCTGAGAAGGCTGACAACTGATGAGGCATGTCCTCAATAAATGAGTCATGACCTTCAAACCAATTTTATCTTCTTATTGCAGCAAAAACCTTTGAAATTCTTTACATTTTTATGCAGCCCACAAAAATCATCACCATTTCAAAAATCTAGAAGTACTTGTAGTCTAAATATTCAAGAGAATTTCCTCATTTTAAAATTTAAAAATAACGATTTGCTCATCATAATAATTTTGAAGAATAAAATTGAATAAATAATATTTTTTAATCATTAGAATTTACAATCATTAAAATATAGTTTATTACAGAACGATATTAACAGGTAGGTTTTATGATTCATATAATAAATTGTGAAAAGGGAATTAAAATTATAAACGATATTTCACAATAAGTTTATTTTTATTTTGATGCAAGCTTTGAGAATCTCTCTTTAGAAGTTTTTTTTTATATCAAAACGTTATTAAGAGGAACTAGGTATGTCTTATGCTGTAAATGGTGATCTAATGAGGAATTCTTCGATTTATCCCCTTTTTGGTTCCAAATACATCTCATTTGTATTAATTTAAAATTGAATTAACGTTTAATTTGAAAATACATTCTTTTGGACTCTTTGTGACTTACTAAGTGTCTTACAATTTATAGTTATAATGGTTTTGAAAGCAGTTTGGTAATTGTGGTCGAATAGATGTTCTAGAAATCCTAATCCGTATTTGACATCAACGGCAATATATATATATATTTTTTTAATTTTAGTGCTTTAAATGACGATTTGACAAATCTATGGATAATTAAGAAAACCGTGCCTGAAACTGGGTGAAAATTTATTTAAGCTACCTAACAAATTATGTTTATTAGCTTCATGATATTTTGATATTGCGAAGACTGCCTTTTAAACATCCCCCTGGCTTTCCTCAGCTCTCTTTGGTGGCTGATTCCTGGGATGTTTGCATCAGTAGTTTTGCGTTCGGTTAGCTTGGTTTAACCATGAGTTAGGGGGATAGAAGATCAGATTCAATTGGCCAATTATACTTATCAATACACGCTCATTTATTAACTTTACTAACATCATATAACGCGATGTCCCTAACCTCAAGGATATTTGCGTCATTACATTTCTAACATCATAACAAATTGCTTATATACAAGGATAAAGTTCATGGAGAAAAGACAAACGTACAAAAGCAAAATTTAAAAATTTCCTTCCCTCTCTTTCCTACTTCAAAAGATAGTTGTATATACAGATAGTTGTATATCTACAAAATTGAATAAAATTGATTATAGTTGTTTTCTCATCTACGAATTCATATAACTGTCCGATTCCACCAAACTTTCTTTCCTTATAATCCCGAAGAATTGGGCATTCCAGAAGTAGATGTTTCGAGTCCTGAATTTATCCTTTACAGAAGCATCCCGGTTCCTTCACCGCATCGAGATATTGGCGAAAATTTCCTAAAATACACGCTCACTCGCCGTTATCTTTTAAACATGAAATTTGTCAATTTTATTTATATATATATAAGACACTTTGGCAGTAGTCCCCGTTTCCTGATATTTTAAAGATATTTGAGCTGAGAACTTCTGCCAACTTTGTAATTTTGTATCTTTATTTTATTCATTTTTTACAAAACACAGGCTATATATCCTATGTGGATATTTGCATGTAAATGTTCGTGAAATAAGTCATGTGTCTTGTACGTGAATTAATCTGAAAATCAATAAAATAATTCCTTGTATCAAAATTGAGTAAAATCAATCAGGGCTCCAGGAAGAAGTATCTTTTCAAGTGTCTTATGCCCTTGAGACCTATATTTATTTATTTATTTGTTTGTCTTCTTATTAGAAATATATCTTTAAATATTTGTCTTCATTTGTATATTAATTGACATAAAATATGTTTATGTTCTACAGAATCATATCAAATTATGTAAAATAGCATCCGATTATATTTAACTCGTTTTTTATTGGCGAATTATTATACCAAGTTTTCTCCTGTAGAAGGGCGTCCGTACCCGAAATCAAGAGAATAAAAATGTTTGGAAAAGACAAAAAATAATGAAAAGACACTTTTCCCTGAGAGGCATGATTAATTTTACTCAATATGTCGGAAATGTCGAAGGATACTTCATTTGAATCGCGCAATTCTAGAAACAAGGCAATTTTCTGAATCTTTGATTCCTATATTATCACCATTGACTTTCAAATTTGATGGATAGCCCACAACTACTTATATAGCAACAATGTATAGCTTGTTTCCATCTCGTTTTTCAAAAATAAAACATTTGAAAGTTTCGCACAAAGATTTGAAATGGCGAAATCTTCACAGGATAATGGAGAACGTAAGAACTCACCTACGTCATTGTCAATCATTTTCCTGTCGATGGACGTCTTATGGAAGGTAAAAAACCCTATATATATTTTTAAAATGTTTTTGTGTAATAGGAATTACGTAAAACCTATGTGCATCTTCTTCAAGCTCTTCATAAACTTTTGTTAAGTCATTAAAAATAGTTTTTTCATAATAAAAATATCATTTTTTGATTTTTCAAGAAGCCTCTAAGACCAGCCTTTTTGTTCGTTTATGTACAGCTTGCACAACCCTGTGAGGGCCAAGAGCCCAAAGGTTTTAACCAATATTCTGGAATATTCAAAAATCTGCGATTTGATGATTTTATTCCGAAAGATTGCGCAAATCATCAGTAACTTTTACTTGCATGATAAGTAGATACCCTTTTAAAATGTATTTGCTGAATTAAATACAGTTTTATTTTTGTCTGATTTTCACATATCTCTCTTCTCTTTCTATAATGTTTCAAACATGTAGATGATCCAGTCGAAATGAGATTTTACAAATTGAAACAAAAAGGTTTAGAGTAAATAAACATTTAGGACTCTAGAGTGTATTTAAGGAAATTGACATTGAAGCGTATAAAAACAACCATTTGGTAAAAACTTGAAATTCGAGATTTCTTAAGTAGGTCATAGTCGGAAGCTACATTGATGGCCTATTCTTTCTTCAATGTTGTGCCTTGGGATGTTGGTCTTCAACAAAATGATACTAGTTCTCTATATAAAGGCAATATCGCACCATCTGTACACAAGAAATTAAACCATTAAAGAGAGAGAACGAATGTTTATTTTCAAATAAAACTATATACTCTTCTTACTGCAATGATGAAATGTATATGTAATTCTACTGTCCTAAAAGCTCATGTTCAAAGTTTTCTTGAATACCATATTGAAGATTACACCCTTCAGTGTAACATATATGTGCAGAATTGTCCAATATAGTATTCAACTACGATTCTTTTTTTTTTTTTTTGCTTATCACTAGTACACGTGGTACAGGCCATGATAATCATGGTGGGTAGTTAGCGACTGCTTTTACTGTAAGCGCACCACATATCTACACAAGTGAAAAGCAGTTCGACTTTGCACTTACAAATGCCAGAGCCCCGTTTGGTTACTTGCACTCGCTGGTGGGGTTGGACTTTTGCAAGAATCGGGGGCCATTGGAGCATTTTTTTTTTAACAGAAAAAAGTGCCCAATGCGGGAATCGAACCCGGGTCCTAGTGGTCGAAAACCAAACGGTTTACCCAGCCTTCCACCGACCCCCAGTCGACTACGATTCTTGAAAAAGTCCAACCTCACCAGCGAGTGCAAATAACCAAACAGGGCTCTGGCACATTTGTAAGTGCAAAGTCGAACTGCTTTTCACATGTTTAGACATGTGGTGCACTTACAGTAAATGCAGTCGTTAACTACCCACCATGATTATCATGACCTGTACCACGTGTTCCAGGGATACGCAAAAAATACTAATTACATCCCAAACACGATGCGACGCCAGCCATCTATGTATTGAGCTGAGCTTGAGCTATTGTGATCTTGATAATGGAATATGTTTTCAACCTTTTATTATGAAATTATACTGAAATTTGAGGATAAATCTGTTTTAAAATATTTCCATATGAAAATTCTTCCGTCACCCCAATTATGTAATAATTATAGAGAAGTTATTTCCAAAATAATTTCACCTTCAATTC
>CP092872.1:19760672-19787114 GCA_030710605.1 Cordylochernes scorpioides | reverse complement strand
TGACAGTTTATCATATAATACTGTAGAAAGGTATATAATACCCGAAAGTTTGAAATGAATCTATATATATAAAATTGAATGTCTGTCTGTCTGTTTGTCTGTTTGTCTGTGTGTCCTCTATGGATTCAAAACCATACATCCAATCGCCGTGAAAATTTGGGATATTATTAGGCATATCCCCGGAAAGGTTTATGAAAAATAATATCTTGAATATCTTTAATATCCTTAGAGTTATTTGCAGATTTGTAGCTTTAACTCGCAAGCAGCGCCACCATTGAGACGGAGATAGGCTTAAGTTTGCTACTCCTGATGACCTTGGGTCTGCCCCACCCCGTGAGAGAATGGATTCGCCTGGCCGACAGTCCAAGTACCCACCGACCAATCAGGGCAGAGTTGGTGACACAGCTATGCCAAGTAGACAAGAAAAAAAGCCTCGCGGGTGCTTGCCCAAGATGACCTCCGGGAACTTCGTCCATCTTCCATAAACGACCATGAATTTATTCAACCTTATCGAGTATTTTTCAAGGGACCGGGAAAAAATGTTCACTAGATAAAACGATGATTTTGTAATTTAGAAAATTAGGAAAGACAAAATTCAGAATGACACGGCACACAGGGACCGGGAAAAAATGATCACTTTATCAGTTTCAAATTATCAAAATATATCTATTTATTTTTATAAGTTTATAGAGAATTGTTTTAACAAATGTTCGTTAGACAGACCTTTACTCGGGTACCGATTAATATTGATTTTATTCAACATATCGAGTATTTTTCAAGGGACCGGGAAAAAATGTTCACTTTATCGAGAGATTCGTTAGACAAACCTTTATTCGGGTAAAACACGGGCGAAGCCGGGTACATCCGCTAGTATACAATAAAGCAAGATACTCCCCTCAGTAGCCGCGTTTTGCTTATCCTATATAATAATGTTTAATTAAAAAGGCATATATTGGATCAAAATATCATTTATTTTACCAATATTTCAGTTGGCTGAACGCCAACCTTTAACAAGGTGTTATAACATATTTAAAATGTTTCAACAACAATCTATAATAATGTGTATTTTTAAACATAAAATAATTTCTATGTACGAGGCATTCTACTAAAATCTCTATCGTTTGTAGTTATGTTGTTTTAATTAATATAAAATTGAAAAGATTATATATTTCACAAATATTATGATCAAGCATCTACTGAAATTGGAAAGAATTATCATGCTTCTTTACAGTATGAATCTATAAGGATCTTGATTGAGCCTTTAAGCTATTCTAAAATATATTTTCCTATAGGTATTATTTTCTTGAAGTTATTACCATTCTGTTGAATTCATCTTCTATTTGAAGACAAAATTAACTTGAAGATAATTCAGATTTTAATTGATAAATTGCTTTATGATTCAATATTGAGATTAACCTGGCGAACCGCTGAGAAGGCTGACAACTGATGAGGCATGTCCTCAATAAATGAGTCATGACCTTCAAACCAATTTTCTCTTCTTATTGCAGCAAAAACCTTTGAAATTCTTCACATTTTTATGCAGCCCACAAAATTCTTCACCATTTCAAAAATCTAGAAGTACTTGTAGTCTAAATATTCAAGAGAGTTTCCTAATTTTAAAATTTAAAAATAACGATTTGCTCATCATAATAATTTTGAAGAATAAAATTGAATAAATAATATTTTTTAATCATTAGAATTTACTATCATTAAAATATGGTTAATTACAGAACGATATTAACAGGTAGGTTTTATGATTCATATAATAAATTGTGAAAAAGGAATTAAAATTATAAACGATATTTCACAATAAGTTTATTTTTTATTTTGATGCAAGCTTTGATAATCTCTCTTTAGAAGTTTTTTTTATATCAAAACGTTATTAAGAGGAACTAGGTATGTCTTATGCTGTAAATGGTGATCTAATGAGGAATTCTTTGATATATCTCGTTTTTGGTTCCAAATACATCTCATTTGTATTAATTTAAAATTGAATTAACGTTTAATTTTAAATACATTTTTTTTGAATCTTTGTGGCTTACTAAATGTCTTACAATTTATAGTTAGAATGGTTTTGAAAGCAGTTTGGTAATTGTGGTCGAATAGATGTTCTAGAAATCCTGGTCCATATTTGACAATAATATTGGAACAGCAATATATATATTTTTAATTTTAGTGCTTTAAATGACGATTTTGGTTTAATCTACGAATAATTAGGAAAACCTTACCTGGAACAGTGAATATTTATTTAACCTACCTAACAAATTGATGTTTATTAGCTTCATAATATTTTTGAAATATGCGAACAGTGTCTTTTAAACATCCCCCAGCTTTCCTTTGCTCTCTTTGGTGTTAAGCTGAATCCTGGGATGTTTGCACCAGTAGTTTTGCGTTCGGTTTGCCTGGTTTAACCATGAGTTAGGGGGATAGAAGACCAGATTCAATATGCCAATAATCCTTATCAATACACGTTCACTCTATCAACTTTTTTAACATCCTATAACGCGATATCCTAAAATCAGGAATATTTGCGTCAATACATTTCTAACATCATATCAAATTGGTTATATGTTAAAGGAGAAAGGTCATTGAGATAAATACAAACATACAAAATCAATTCTCTCAAAATTTCCATCCCTCTTTTTTTCTAGTTCAAAAATAGTTGTATATATATCTACAAAAAATGATTAAAATTTTTATATGCTTTTTTCTCATCTACGAATTCATTTAGCTGTCTGATGCCACCAAATTTTCTTTCCCTATAATCCCGAAAAATTGGGCATTCCAGAAGTAGATTTTTCGAGTCTTGAATTTCTTCTCCGCAGAAACATCCTGGTTCCTTCACCGCATTGCTAAAAATTTCCTGAAATACACGCTCACACGCCGCGCTGCCTTTTACACACTAAAATTTGTTAATTTATTTATAGCTATGAGACGACTTTGGCAGTAGTCCCCGCTTCCTGATATTTTAAAGATATTTGAGTTTAGAACTGCTACCAACTTTTTAATTGTTTATTTTTCTTATTTATTTATTACAAAACACACGCTATATACCCTATGTGGATATTTTCGTGTAAACCTTCGTGAATTAAGCCATGTCTTGTACGTGAATTAAGTATGGAATTCAATGAAATAATCCCATTTATCATTATTAAGTAAAATTAATCAGCCCCCAGGGAAAGGTATATTTTCAAGTGTCTTATGCCCTTGAGACCTATATTTATTTAATTGTTTGTCCTCTAATTAGATATATATCTTTAAATTTTTGTCTTCATTTGTATATTAATTGACATAAAATATGTTTATGTTCTACAGAATCATATCAAATTATGTAAAATAGCATCCGATTATATTTAACTTGTTTTTTATTGGCGAATTATTATAACAAGTTTTCTCCTGTAGAAGGGCATCTATGCCCGAAATATAGAGAATAAAGCTGTTTTGAAAAGACAAAAAATAATGAGAAGACACTTTTCCCTGAGAGGCATGATTAATTTTACGCAATATGTCGGAAATGTCGAAGGATACTTCTTTTGAATCGCGCAACTCTAGAAACCAAACAATTTTCTGAATCTTTGATTCCTATATTATCACCATTGACTTTCAAATTTGATGGATATCCCACAATTACTTATATAGCAACAATGTATAGCTTGTTTCCATCTCGTTTTTAAAAAATAAATTGTTTAGAAATTGCATTCCGAGAATTTTCTCAATGATATTTTTTGTGCATATGAAACAGGTGTTGCTACGAGTTTTCCTGAGTTGATAGAGTGATATTTTGTAATCATTTCTTGAAGCAATCAACAATTACCTTACTGAAAATAATAGATTCGCAGATCGAAGATAAAAGAGTCATTCTAACTTTATAACCAATACATCAGTTAGAATATATGAACTGTTCAAATTACTCAGAGGTTATCTCAATGAACAATGTCGTTTCAACAAATGTGCTTTTTTTTTATCAGGATTGCGGATTTCGACAAATTAAAAGAAAAAGCATAAGACGCCTCAACTCTTTTTATCTATTAATTCTATTTATTTATTTCAACACACAAAACGCGATATCCCGGCTAGGGATAATTGCGTCGATTTACATTTTTTAATCAGAAACAGTTATAAACATATTATGCAAGAAAGTAATCAAAAATAAAAGAGAAACAATAATATAAATTAGGAACCTGAACCTTTCAGGTTAGAAAGATAATCATAAATATATTTACAAAAATAGTTCAATATGTGATAATTTTCTCTGCTATTTACAAATTGATATAGATCTACAACATTATTTAATGTCTGTTGTCTAGCGGTAAAGAAGAGTGGGCATTCCAGCAGTAGGTGTCTTGAGTTCTGGAATTCGTTGCCACAATGATAGCTAGAGTCCTCAACTTCTCCAATTTTTGATAAAAATCCCTTCATATTTCCATGGTTCGTTGTAAACTGGTTATTATCTGATTTTATATCTGATTAGTTGAAAAAAATATTTCAAGAAAGCTCTTCTTCAGTTAACTAAAACGTTTAGCTAT
Source organism: Cordylochernes scorpioides (assembly GCA_030710605.1). Taxonomy (NCBI): domain Eukaryota; kingdom Metazoa; phylum Arthropoda; class Arachnida; order Pseudoscorpiones; family Chernetidae; genus Cordylochernes; species Cordylochernes scorpioides. The sequence goes on along the minus strand of CP092872.1, from coordinate 19,782,588 downwards.
CTGAAAAAGTGTTTGCCCGAAAGCTTCTTTTAATCAAGTAAATAAAAAGATTTGTGCGTCTTATGTCTTTTGTAAAATGATTTTGTATTCTTGCATGTTTATTTTATGAGAATAAATTCTAAGACTGGTGTTTCCTCAATCAGGTTTCTCTAAGATGATGGATCTTTACCGTTGTTGTGAACTGGTGGTAAAACTTGGTTGTCTTGATTTCTCTCTTTAGGTTGGTCTACACAAATAGAATACGGGAACGTCCTTTTGCTATATGTCTTCAATACGTCCTTAACTCAATCATATCAACAGGCGTTCATGTATTATTTGATAAAAAAGTCTATCAATAAGAGTCTTATATTATTGAATATTTTTATTGGATACTTTTATTTTCCGTTTATCATTACTCTTCACAATTCATCCTATCATACTTCATCCCTAAGGTTTAATTGTATTATAAAAAATTCCATATAATAAACCTTCTATGGTCGACTCATCTGTTGAGTGAACACCTCCCTGAAAGACTATTACACATCACTCCAAAAGTTAAGCATGAAACCAAAAGTCAATATTTTTTCATTGAGTACAAAAACCCTGGAGTAATATCTAATACCTAGTTTGTTATGATACAAAACTCCGAAATAAACGAATAAATTAGATTCAGCATTTATTTTTATATACAAATTGATGATTGCTAAATCATTGGAAGTGTTTTCACAAACCTTTTTATCTTTATATTTAGGCTTTCTGCTTAAAATTGGAAAATTATACAGCATTTAATCAATTCTGACGTCTTCTGGTCTAAGCCAACCTCTGAAGAAAGACTCTCCAGAAAGCTAGGAGTATCCAATCCTTAGACGATGTTTCCTTAGACAATCAGCTGCATATTTTTTATGGAAAACAAAATGAACGCCCTTTCACAACCACAGAAACAACAAAGGTATTCTAATCATAAGGCAATAACGTGCCATCTAAATATAATAAGTGGTGGTGGTGGTGCTTATCTCCATGGTTAAACCAATACCTGAAGTCCACTTCTTTCCAATTTTGAGATGGTAGTTATAGGCTTGGAAAATAGGTTCTCTATTTTCAGTTCTGAGCATGATAAGATATGCTCCGGAGAAGCTTCTGCACTATTGCCTTTCAAGCAGTTATAGCACTTTTTTTGTCCATTTTGAAAATTTGAGGTTTTTATATGGCCACTTCTTAGTCTTGCTAAAGCTGTTTGTTGATTTCTATTGAGTTTTTGAAGTTCTTCTAATTGTTTCAATGGTTTATACCAGTGATGATTTGGATAAGCTGTCTGTTTTGATTTAATTCCTTTTTTTATACATATATATTGTTATACATAAATATATTAGATTATTGCTATTGCTTGGTAAGTGACACCCTTTTTTTTTGCTAATTAGTCTGCCTCTTCATTAAGAGGTATGTCGACATGGGAAGGGATCCATGAAAGTATTAAAACACGAATGTTCCTTTCACCCTTCAGTGTGACCTATATAGGAAGAATCGTCCAATACAGTATTAAAGCTCTAAAAAAGTGGTCTGGTAGTTTAAACTGGTGAAACCGCTTGGAGGGTTCACCACTAATGAGCCAAGCCCTCCCCCAATATTTGTATCGCAGTAAGGACAGTAGAGATCTGTGTTATGTGTGGAAGAAAGATTTGTGCTTTAATGCTTTCACTTCTTATAAAAGTCTTTTATTTATACTTCGTTAAATATAAATCAGTCTTGTAGTCTGAATTTAAAAATGTTTATCAATGATTGAAATGGAAATTTGAAAGGTCGGGTAAGATCTGTTATGATACTAATCACTAAATGTTTCTTTTCATATTGTTTTTGATTTTAACAATTATTACAACTTTCTTTTTCAACTTTAGAACTCGTTTGGCAAATGGAAAAAGTTATTATTGATCAATGAATCAATTGATATTTGTATAAATGTTAGATTTTTTTCTGAAGAGTGAATATTTATAGAAATTCTTTAGAAAGGAGAACCTTCTAAAGTTCAAAATTCCAGCAAGAAGGCCAAAAAAACCCATCTCTTCTCTATTCTTAATTGGTATACGTTAAATTTACTACTGGCAAAGTAAATTTAGTTGTTACAAAAATTATTTATTCTGAATGTTTATAGACAATCAACAAAAACTTTGTTGACATCTTATCAATACATGCAAAAGTTCACAGAGATTGCACTACAGGGTGATCCAAAAGTCCCGCACTATTTTAAAAATTAATAACTCCGCGAATATTTGCGCTAGAGCAATGCGGTAAACACCATTGTATTCAGGATGCAATGGGATTTTTTTATGGCAAATAATGAAAAATTCGAAATTGATTTTAGTTACAATTTTATTCGCCAGATGGCGCTCTACCAGAATCAGAGATTCAGCGGCCAAATTGTTTGATAAATTGAAAAATATAACTGATCGACACGTATTTTTCCTTTTTGAATACCAGGAAAGAACCCTAATAATATCAAATAACAAATTAATAAAACACCACTTCGCCAAAAGTATGAAGAATTGTTTAACGATTTTAAATACAATCAGAGATATGTAAAATAGGTAAATGCAAATTAAAACATGTAGCAAAATATTTATTTTTATATGAGGTTTTGTGAAATAGATTGAATGTTTGAAAAACACTGCTGATATCAAAACACGAATTTTTGAAATGTTATTATAGTACCAAAAATTATGATGGCACTAATAATAGGATTTCTTGCTATAAGAAATGTGTAGTTTCTTGACTGATTGGCGACCCTTGACTATTTAACTGGATATTTGTCATGATCCAACAAATGAAATATAGAGGGGAGTGACAAAATATATTTGTCGTACTTTATTCCAAATATCCTATGGGCTTGTCAAATGTTATCATTGTTTATTATACTGTACACAATTTTAAAAATGTGTCCCCTCAAATAAAAATAAATTTTAAATCGACCTTTTGCGTTGAAAAACGTGGTAGTAAAATCATTTTGTATTATTTTTTTTTTCACAAAATTTCTAAAGTTATTGGTGTACAGAAAATATTCCTTATGCTACATGTATTTCTTATGTATGTATTTCTATATTATCTATTATCTATGTATTTCTTCTAATGAGCGAAAAGCGAAAAACTAAACATAAGGGGTAAAATTGTGTGTACCAGTGTTATTCGAAAAGTTATAACACTCTGTTTGCACGACATAATATGTGAGCAAATGACAAACAAAATATTACTGTTCACAAAAAAAAAGAGTCAAGATGTGAGGACAGCATTTATTATCCCCATATCCCAACACAAAGAGCTGCAAAATATTGATAGATAATATAATACATGGCGGCTTATACAACACATGAGGTAACTGCCTTCTCTCTTGTATTAGGTCACAATCCTTGCTCAATGTGGCACCCTTCATTCTCAATCACCGCCTGCAGACGATAAATGACAGAATGGACAGCATTAAATAACATATCTGTTAAATTGATAAAGCGTGCCATCTGATAGAAGCCTTCAACATGGCCAATGTGGTAGGCCAGCATCGATAAACACACGATTTAATGTATCCCCATAAACAAAAATCGCAAGGCGTCAAGTCTGTTGATCTTGGAGGCCACTGGTATATAAAGTGGCGACCTATCACACGATTTTCACCGAACGTATCCTTCAGCAATTGTTTGGCACCTCGGGAGATATGAGGAGGTCCTCCATCTTTCATGAATGTTATTTCGCTTAGTGCTTTACCCTGCAATATGGGATTACCCTTTTCTCATTACGTTCACCAGTTACAAACACGGTTTTAAAAGTTCTTCCATTGATTTTTCAAAGAAAAATGACCCAATAATAAAAGAAGTGAACCCACACAAAACTGTAACTCTAGGCTGGTAAAGTGGCATTTCTGTGAAAATCCTAGGGTTTTCTGTTGCCCAAATGCGGCTGTTTTGAATGTTAAATTCTCCGTTTAGAGAAAAGTGAGCATCATCTGTCCAAAGAACATTCGACAGCCAGTTTTCATCAATATCAATTTGCCGGAAAACCCATGCAGCGAATTCTTGACGCATCTCAAAATCGCCAACTTTCAGCTCGTGAAATCTTTGCATTTTGTATTGGCACACACAATAGAGACATTAAGTGAAGCGTGTTCGGATATCACAATCATACTTCGGCGAATTTAACGCCAAAAGTTCAATTCGGGGATCACCTGTCCAGGATAACAAAAGTCAGTAGGTTGAGGACATGCTAACCGACCTCGACCTTATACTGTTAAATAACGGAGAGAACACCTATCTATCTAAGTCCACAGGCACAGAATCCGCAATAGACATCACAGCGATAAATTACAACATCGCACCCACAACACAATGGAAAATCCTGAGAGGTGCAATCAGTGACCACAGACCAATTTTAACAACCCTAAACTTCAAAATTGAGAATGTCCATTAGAATAAAAGAACGTGGAACTTTAGGAAAGCCGACTTGAAAAAAATTCACAGAAAAGCTTGAAGAACTGTGCAACGAAAAATTGAATTACAGAACGCTTGACAAAAGCTTGGAAAAATTCTCTTCGAACATTTAAAAAGCTGCAAAAGAGCATCGATAACTAGAGGTAGACGTAAAGACCTGTGGATACCTTACTGGAAGGACCACAACATCGAGGCAATGATTTCAGAGAGAGACAATATCAATGGACTTCTTAAAACAAATAAAACAGAAAGGAACTCATTGAAATTATTCACAAAATATAACAAGAAATTTGGATATTCAAACAAGAAAAATGGCAGAATTCTGCGAAAAAATTTGATCCAAGAAAGGACAGCCAACACTGGAATATAATTAGAGTGTTAGAGAACAATCAAAACCAACACCAAACCTCCAATACTCTAACCGATATGAATAGAACAGCGAGAACGAGAACAAACAGATGGCTGACATAATTGCTGAATATCTTTCAGGCACTTCCATACTCAACTATACGAATGAAGACAGGACTCTAAAAATAATATAAACCAGTTAGTTAAACAAACAAGAAACTTCCATCAACAAGATATTTTCTCGAGAGACTTCACACTGAATGAGCTAAACTCATCAATAAAAAAATCCAAGAGGTCACCAAGAGATAATCTAATCTTTGGTCAAATGATTAAACACTTTGAAGTCAAAGCTAATAATCAACTCCTACGAATACTGAACATTTCATGGCAAACTGGTAAACTACCAAAGAATTGGAAGATATCAATTATAGTGCCAATACTGAAGTCAAACAAAGATGCCAAGGAATACAAGAACTATCGGCCAATTGCTCTCGCCAGCATACTTTGTAAAATACCAGAACGAATTATCCACTCTAGGCTCATAGTCTGGCTCACAAAAAATAATAAAATATACCTCTACCAAACGGCCTATAGATCCCAGCACTGTACAACTGATCAACTGTTCTACTTCTGTCAATCAATAATAGATTCTTTCCGGGAAAAAACCGCCAAAGAAGACCACGGCTATATTCCTTGATATGACCTCAGCTTTTGATCGAGTGTGGAGGGAGAAATTACGTGAAAAGCTGCACAACATCGGAGTAAGAGGAAAAACCTTAATCTGGATTGCAGACTTCTTAAGGGGAAGAAGGTTAAAGGTTCGGGTCAATGGAGAATTTTCCAAGGAAGGAAGAACATGGGCTGGTGTACCTCAGGGATCTGTGCTCAGTCCTCTACTCTATCTGCTATATATTAACGACATACATCCTTACCTCACTGAAGACACAAAGGTTGCCTGTTATGCAGATGATAAAGCCATATGGCACACAAGCAGCAGCGTAGAAAAATCGTAAAAGATACTGAAGACATCAATGAGGGGACTGGAGAAGTGGGCAATGGAACTCCAAATGACCATAAACCCAATAAAACCAAACCTATGCGTCTTCTCTACTCCCAGGGAAAAAGGCATAAATATAACCACAAAATAAGCATAAACAAACAAATAATTGATAAAATTAGAAATCCATAATACCTAGGTGTGATACTGCAGTCCTGGATCTTTCCAGTTGGTCTCGAGGACCACGCCATCACCATCTCCTAAGCGGCGAAGTACGCGATCTACGTATTCATCGTAGATCGCAAAATGCGTGGTGTCGCTGGAGACCCACTGGCGATTCTCCACCAAACTCTGCAGCGCTGGCAGAGGCGCCATATTCATTGTACATGGTGTATATAATGCATATTATATTTTTTTAATAGTGCAGACTGTGTATGTATTGACAAGATGTCAACAAAATTATTTTAATTATTATTTATGAGGAATTTTAATTTTCATAGCACATAATTAGCACCTCAAATAGAGCTATCAGAAAACTAAACATTCTGAGAAGGCTATGTGGAACAAATTGGGGAGCAAAACCCAGAATTCTCAGAACAACATATACCACCTTAATAAGACCGATAATGGAATATGCAACACCGGTCTGGGTTCCCTCAAGCTCATCACTAAAAGTAAGACTAGACAGTGTTCAAGCAAAAGCGGCCAAAATAATCACTGGTGCTGTTTCATCCACCAACAATGAGAAAATTCAGAGAGAATGTGTTCTAGACCTACTCGCTCGAAAGCAGAAGACAAAATAAAAAAAAACTTGGAACGGCACTTCGGAAACGAGTAACCAGAGGACGAGATCTCTCTGACCACTTGTGGTTTGGTGGATCCGCCCTTTTCTGAGAATGAGGTGAAACTGACGGCTTTCAAATTCGGGAAAAGGAAATCTTCTGCTCCCGAAGGGATCGATGACACTGTCGTGAAAGCCCTGGTAAGGATGCACCCATCGCTTCTTTCCAGGTTATTCAATAAGTGTCTGGACACTGGTACATTTCCTGAGGCATGGAAGGTTGCCCGAGTAGTGCTTCTCGAAAAGTCTGGTAGAAAGGGTAATTCTCCTAATGATTATCGTCCGCTTTCTTTACTAGTGTGTCTAGGTAAGGTCCTGGATAGCCTACTAGCTCAGCGACTGAAGCACTGGCTAGAGAGTAATGAGCTCCTTTCCTCTTTCCAACATGGTTTTAGGGAAGGGAAGTCCACAACCACAGCTCTGAACGAGGTGTTAGAGGGGGTTGAGATGGGCTTAAATAAGGGTGCTTGGGTTCTTTTCGTGGCCCTGGACATTGATGGCGCGTTCAACTCCATGAGCTGGAACAAGTTGATGAGAAATTTGATGGACATGGGTTGTCCTGATAATTTGTGTAGCTTGATTCGTGACTTCCTGAGGGATGGACGGATTAGCCTCAGTTTTGGTGGGCGGAAGTTGGAAAGAAACTGTGCTAGGGGTTGCCCCCAGGGCTCTTGCTGCGGACCTATTCTGTGGAATATCCTGGTAAACACCGTTTTCCAGGAGGAGCTCCATGAAAGGAGACAGGCTGGTTCTCTATGCTGACGACCAGTTCCTCATCATTGAGGCTGCTTCGAGAGCGAAGGCTGAGAAGTGTGTTGAAACTTCTCTCCAAATTTTCTCGATCTGGGCCCATGACTCTGGCCTTAAGTTCAATGTCACCAAAACTAAAGCCCTCAGCTTTAAGCCTAGGGACATAAGAACTAAAAGGAAACACAAGCCGGCTATCCGGATGGAAGGACGGAGGGTAGCGTTGGTCAATAGGATGACCATCCTGGGGGTGGTCATTGATGACAAGATGGGTTGGCAATACCAGGCGGAGGAGATGGTGGCGAGAGGCAGGGAGGCGTTGTGCAGGCCTGTCCTGGTTGGCCCTCAACAGGGGGGGGGGGGGGGGGGGGAGAGAAGGAGGGTACTATTTTTAGGAACCTCTGCCTCTCCTGTGTCGAGCCAATCTTGCTATATGCTTTCGGGGCTTGGTGGCGCCGAAACAGAGATCAGAAGGTGGCAACAACTCTAGAGAGAGTGTAGAGGACAGCGGCACTCAAAATCACAGGGGAATATCGCACTACCAGCAGTGAGGCCTTTTTGGTCCTCGCTGGGCTTATTCCCCTGGGATTGAAACTAGAGGAGGAGACCATCAGATAGAAGATCTGGGAGAAAAGGGAAGATGCCCTGGGACTTTAAGCGGGGGCCCTGGAATCGAAGAGGGACACAAGGAAGCCTCCGCAGTGGTTGCCAAAGTGGAATTGGAGTCCTAGAGGGCCGACAGGGATTGGCACGGAGGTTTTCACAGATGGTAGTAAGTCTGGAACCAATACTGGAGCTGGGGTAGTGATATACACTAATAGAGAGCTGATCTTCCAAGAAGGTTTAGCACTCAGAGTGGACGAATTGGTCTTTTCAGCCGAGCTGGTTGCGATCATGGTAGCCCTCAGAGGGTGTGCCGAGAAGAACTTCAGCCCGGACCGCCTCTATTCAGATTGTATGTCGGCCCTCGTGGTTATCAATCTGGAGAAAGGGCAACTCGCGCATCAAATAATCCAGGAGCTGGAGATGATGACGCCGGCTCCGGAGCTCCCTTGGTTTAGGAGACACAGCCTCATCGAAGGTAATGAGTTCGCAGACAGGATCGCTAAGGCAGGATGCTTTAGAGGTAGATCACTGAGGACCCCAGTGACCAAGAAAGAAGTTTATAGGAGGATCAGGGGTCACGTCCAGGACTTATGGTTGGACAGATGGAGGAACAGTGTGAAGGGGAGAGAGGTATTCAATGGGGTAACAACACCCAAGTACTTCTGTAAGGTAATGTCCCACAAACTCATTAGGGTAGTTCGGGACAGAAATCCTTCCAGACACGTTGTCTGGGAGGTGGTGTTTCCAGGTACAATGTCCAAGCACTAGCTTGGATACCGTTACTTGGCTTATGAGTTGAACAGAATAGCAGCGAAGGGCATGCTTCGCATGCCGGCTTGTGGACTGAAAGGTCTGGGTGGCCATCTGCTTCTAGGGTGTACCAACTGTGCTTAGGTGGGATCCTCCAGTTCTTGTTTATTTTGGCTACTGTTTCTATGTCTTTAAAAGTAAGTTTATTTTTCTGTAGCAAGGGTTCTTTTGTGCCTTTTTTTCGCTAGCGCATCAGCAGCTTCATTGCCTTCAATGCTAACATGTAAGGGTATCCATTGAAGGTGAATTTTTGAGGTATTGAGAGTTTTTGGAGATAACCAATTATGTTCCTGCTTACTTTGTCTCTGAGTTCCCCTGTGTGACTCAAGTGTCGTATGGCACTTCTACTATGAGTAAGAATCCATATATCGTGATGTTTAGTATTTCTGATGGATTTTAAGACTTCTTAGATGGCTATAAGTTCTGATCTGAAGATTGAGCAAAAATCTGGGTTTCTTCTGTTCATTTTCTCATTGCCATTTGTGGGTTTAATGAGAGAGCCACTGCCAGTGTGTCCCAACTCGTCTCTGCTACCATCGGTATAGATAGTTATTGCATTTTTAGGAATTTTATTTATTATTTCTAATGATAATTGTTTTCAAGTATTCTGGATTTTGGTATTGTTTGTTGGTGGGTTCGTTTAAAGTGGCATTAAAAATAACATTTTGTTAGTGGTTCGCATGTAGATATTTTTTCAGCTAAATAATATTTTTCCACTTTATATTTTAAAAATCCATTTCTTTTGGCTAGGTGGAGAGGGGCTTCTTTTTTGAGTCTTATATTGGGTTTCCAAATAAGTATGTAATTGAAAGTTCTGTGTTTATTTTCATAACTCTTGATTTTGTTTATATATTTTGGCAGATTGTAGCTAATTCTATCCTTTAAGGGCATAATTTCTGCCTCGCAAAGTACAATATTATTAGGGCAGGTATTTCGAAGACCTGTAATAATTCTAGGTGCATTTAGTTGTATCCTTTCCAGTGTTTTTAGATTTGTTCCAGATGCTGTACCATAGATTTGATATCCATATTCCAAGATAGGTCTCATTAGAGATGTGTAAGTTAATTTTAGTGTTGTTGCTTCAGCTCTCCACTCTTCCTGAAATATATTTCAAGATTTTTAGTCGGTCTCTTCCTTTTCTAACAACTCCTTCAATATGTTTACTGGAGTTAATTTCTGGATCCAGGGTGCAGCCGAGATATTTAGGATGTTTATTATATTGCAATTGTTGTTCTTTCAGAATAATATTTGGTCTTATTTTGTATAGCTTCTTATCGGTAGTAAAAAGACAGGTTTCAGATTTTTGGGGGTTAAATTCTAATTTATGTTTATTAGCAATTTTTTCTAGGTGGAGAATAGTCTTGTTCAAATCTCTTTCAGCTTTTTTCCAGTTAGTGTTGCTGCTCCATAGAATAATGTCATCAGCGAAAAGTCCAATATTGGTTTTATGTGAAAATTTGTCTTCTATGCCTGCAATAAATAGGGTGAAGAGAGTTAGGCTAAGGACTGATCCTTGTGGTAATCCTTGGTACAATTTGAAGGTTTTAGATAGAGTGCCATTATATTTGACCCTGATGTATATATTTTTAAGGGAATCATTTATCCAAGTGATAGCTTTTCCATCAATTTTGAAATGTTTGTATAATTTTGTAATTAACTTGTTTTTCCATACCTTATCAAAAGCTTGTGTATGGTTTAAAAAGCAGCTATGGTGTGGTTAGTTGGCTTTTTGTTTTGTGCATCTTTTACCTTTTGTGTGAAAAATAAGAGTTGGACTATTGTCCCATGTCCTTTCCTAAATCCATATTGTTCTTCTGGTAAGAGATTTCTTGTGTCGGGGTGGTAGGTGAGTCGTCTGAATATAATTTTTTCCATTAATTTGCAGCAAATATTTGTGAGGGAGATAGGTCGGTAGTTTTTTGGGTCATCAGCAGCTTTGTCAAGTTTTTTAATGGGAATTATTGTTGCATTTTTAAAGTCTTGAGGCAATTTTCCAGTTTTCCAGGAGTTATTGAAAATATTAAGAAGTCTTTCTTTGCCAATTATGCCCAAGGTTGATATCATTCGGCCATGGATTCCATCTGGCCCAGGAGTCTTGTTTAGGTCAGTGTTTTCTAATGCATAAGCTAGCTCTTTCATATTGATTTTTTTCATGGAAAATATTATGAGTGCTGGTGACATTTTTACAGTCATGAATAATCTTTCGGGCCTTTTTTCAACCTTGAATTTACTACTTATTTGATATGAATTACCTAAAAGATTGGCAGCAATTTTGTCATTAGTTGCTGGTGTACCATCTGTATTCTCAATCATATTTGTGTTTTCAGTTTGTGGCTGGACTCTGCCAATTTGTTTTGCCAAATTCCAAAGTTTTGTATTTGGGTTTCTTGGGTTCAGGTTTTCACAAGTTGTTTCCATTTTTCCCTTTTCACATTTACGTATAATCTTTTTATTTTGGCAAATACAATGTTCAGTTCAGTTCTACAATTTGTTTGGTTTTGGGTGCACTTTTGTGTAGTTCATTTCTTTTAGTTATAAGTGTTTGAATATTTTTTGCCTGGTGTGTATAATTTGGAATCCATTTCTTAATATAACCTCTTGGTATTGAAACTTTGGCTGCTTTAATAATGGTGTTTTCGAAAGATATCATATTAGCCTTTTTGAAGTTCCATAATTTTTCTTAATTGATCTAGTTTTGGTCTTGGTGCTAATTTCTATCAAATTAGGCAAATGATCACTTTCAAAACCTTTTAATATTTGCTATTTGCATTTGTGGAAAATGTCAGGATAGTAAAAACTTATATCAAGGGCTTGTGCAGTATTATAGCTGTAGGAATGATGGGTAGGATTCCCATCATTTAAGCACATGAAGGCATTGTCGTCAAATATGTTTGATAGTATTTTGCCTCTTGGGTTTGGCGTGGAACATCCCCATAGTTGATTTTTGGCATTAAGGTCACATACAATAAGAGTTGTCAGTAAGAAATTGAGCCATTGTTCCATCGTCAATAAGTGTATTGTTTGGAGGGTGATACATAGTGTATATGTTGATGGCTTTGTTTTGATTGAGGTAGACTTTGATACCTTGGGTTTCGAGGTCTAATGTGTTTGGAATATTAACGGCTATGTCCTCATAGTACAAATTATTGATTAAAAATGCTAGGCCACGCCCTTTAACAGCATATACAGATGGATCTTCAGACCTTACCCTGAGTAATGGAGGGGCCGGAATTAACATAATACTGCAAGATGGAACAAACATCAAAATCAAAGAAGGAGCAGGACAGATTTCGTCAAACTTCACTTGTGAACTGACAGCTATCTGGAAAGCCCTTGATGTATGCCTTAACCAACCATCCCTGCATCAAGCAGAAGGAATTTTAATATACAGCGACTCCATATCCGCTCTAGAAGCAATTCAGAAGGGCAATACTAAAATCACACAGAAAATACACTCGTTACTTACCCAACTGGAACCATTGGAGAATAATTGCATTCTACATTGGATCCCTGCCCATGCTGGGATCGGGGGTAATGAAATGGCATTTGAATTGGCAGAGGAAGCCAGAAAGTTGAGCCAAAGGAAAGAACAAATGTCATTATTTGACGCTGATTCTTTGTCAGAATACAAGATAATTAAACAAAAAAATAAGAAAAGATCAAAATGCGAAATAAACTCTGAGAGAAAAATGACAAAAACTATAACAAGACTTAGAACAAAACACTATAAAGGAATGACAATACATCCAGATGGCACAAGAACCTATAGGGCATGCAACAATTGTCCTGGTGTGGAACTTACACCTACCCACATATTCTCATGTCCAGCAATGGCCGCAGCCTTGCAGAAATTTGACCTAGACCCAGAGCAGCAGCTTTACACACCCAAGATAGTGGACATTGCTGCTGATGTGATGGAGATGCATGGTACATCTGAGGCTCTTTATTGGACACGACAACAACAACGGCATTCCAGAGTAAAATAAATTATCAGAGATAGATACATATTTTTCAAATGAATTAAAATAAATATAATCGATACTGACTGAGAGTTGAATTAAAAATATTATAAATTTATTATCTTCGGAAACAAACCGTATCTAAAATATCAATTTTCCTTTTGCTACATGTTTTAATTTGCATTTACCTATTTTACATATCTCTGATTGTATTTGAAAATCGTTAACCAATTCTTCATACTTTTGGCGAAGTGGTGTTTTATTAATTTGTTATTTGATATTATTAGGGTTCTTTCCTGGTATTCAAAAAGGAAAAATCCGTGTCGATCAGTTATATTTTTCAATTTATCAAACAATTTGGCTGCTGAATCTCTGATTCTGGTAGAGCGCCATCTGGCGAATAAAATTGTAACTAAAATCAATTTCGAATTTTACATTATTTGCCATAAAAAATCCCATTGCATCCTGAACACAATGGTGTTTACCGCATTGCTCTAGCGCGAATATTCGCGGAGTTATTAATTTTTAAAGTTGTGCGGGACTTTTGGATCACCCTGTATTTTAAAATGATAATTATATATTTATATTGTTCTTGTATATATATATTATATAATCTAAATATAAAATATTCTTTAATTTAAAAAATATATTTTATTCTCATTCATTGATAGTTCTACTTGTTTTTGACCATAGTTTTAGAATACGCCGACTTTTAATACTTGTTGTGAATATTTAGTTATCTAACCTATTTTTTAAAATTCACTAATATAGAATTCATTTCATAAATTCTATATAACTGTGAAAAATGTCTTATTGTAATTTTCTTCAAATAATTTAAAATAAAAACTACTTGATAGAAATAATTATTCTTCTGCTTTTCTTTCAAGATGACACGACTGCAAACGATACCATTAAGTACTCATGTACTCAAAAGAATCAGCAATTATTTTCTATCTCAAAATAATTTGTATTATAACATATATATAGATGGAATTTTTTCCGGGAGTATATTGATCTGAAGAGACAAAGGTCGCCTCTCCCGTCAAAACATCTCTTTGGCAGATTGTCAAGATTCCATGAGATCCACATGGGATCTAATTGAAAAAGGTCCGCCCTAGGCTGACGAGGGCCATTAGCCCGAAACCATGGTCTCTAGGTGGACGCTTTTCAGTTTGCCAAAGCTGGTGTTGTGGCTTTGTCACCGACCCGAAGCCGCTAGTTGCGACGACGGTCAATAGATGGCGTCTGTTTTTAGACGTCTATTTTGACGGGAGAGGCGACCCTTGTCTCTTTAGATCAATTTCCCCCCGGCAAAATTTCCATCTATATATATATGTTATATAAAAATATTATTTTATTTGGGGTTATATTTCATAGATTCAAATATTCCGTTAAATCGACCGCCAGAGGTCACACTTACCCCATAAAAAAACTAATTGTTGTTGTATCCCGTTGGCCGGCTCAAAACTTTTGTATATTATGTAAATAATCTTTTGCTTTCCTTGTTCCACTCGCCTTAATCCAGGCAGAACCTTTATCAAATTATGTTTTTATATATTCTTTTAGTTCAATTAAATCAAGTTTAATTAAATTTAGTATTATACTTTCAAGATTTCAACCACGACTGCAATTACTATAGCATAATTCTAAATATCTGATCAAAAATCAACAGAAAATCTCTAATTATTCAATATTATATATATATATATATTAAAAATAGAGAAGGCATCTCCTGATCATGAGCACATGTGCTTTTTAGATGGCAGAGCGCCATCTAGTGGAGCAAAAATAAACTAAACGCTCATTTAGCTTGCTCCGTGATATTTGGCCAACCCAATTTCTTGATAAATCAAGAAAAGCCATCCACGAACGCGTTTCGCGCTGGAGTAGGCTGTAACCACTAGTTAGTTGGCGCTCTGCCATCAAAAAAGCCCATGTGTTCATGGTCAGGAGATGCCTTCTTTATTTTTAATATCAACACCTGACCCACTTATCTTTTATTTTTGTCTATTGTTTTTTTTCATATATATATATGATTATCATTTAAAATAGTACAATCTGTGCACTTTTTCAGGTATTGATAAGATTTTAACAAAATTATGTTGATTGTCTATAAACATTCAGAATAAATAATCTTTGCATCAACAAAATTCACTGGCAATATACACAATGTATATTGCGCTTCTTCCACCGCTTGAATGTTTATATATACCTATTTATTTACTGTATGTGAAAGAGAATGGAATTTCTATTAAAACATTTGAAAGTTTCGCACAAAGGTTTGAAATGGCGAAATCTTCACAGGATAATGGAGAACGTAAGAACTCACCTACGTCATTGTCAATCATTTTCCTGTCGATGGACGTCTTATGGAAGGTAAAAAACCCTATATATTTTTTAAAAATGTTTTTGTGTATTAGGAATTACGTAAAACCTATGTGCATCTTCTTCAAGCTCTTCATAAACTTTTGTTAAGTCATTAAAAATAGTTTTTTCATAATAAAAATATAATTTTTTGATTTTTCAAGAAGCCTCTAAGACCAGCCTTTTTGTTCGTTTATGTACAGCTTGCACAACCCTGTGAGGGCCAAGAGCCCAAAGGTTTTAACCAATATTCTGGAATATTCAAAAATCTGCGATTTGATGATTTTATTCCGAAAGATTGCGCAAATCATCAGTAACTTTTACTTGCATGATAAGTAGATACCCTTTCAAAATGTATTTGCTGAATCAAATACAGTTTTATTTTTGTCTGATTTCCACCTATCTTTCTATAATGTTTCAAACATGTAGATGATCCAGTCGAAATGAGATTTTACAAATTGAATCAAAAAGGTTTGGAGTAAATAAACATTTAGGACTCTAGAGTGTATTTAAGGAAATTGACATTGAAGCGTATAAAAACAACCATTTGGTAAAAACTTGAAATTCGAGATTTCTTAAGTAGGTCATAGTCGGAAGCTATATTGATGGCCTATTCTTTCTTCAATGTTGTACCTTGGGATGTGGGTCTTCAACAAAATGATACTAGTTCTCTATACAAAGACAATATCGTACCATATGTACTCAAGAAATGAAACCATTAAAGAGAGAGAACGAATGTTTCTTTTCGAATAAAACTATATACTCTTCTTACTGCAATGATGAAATGTATATGTAATTCTACTGTCCTAAAAGCTCATGTTCAAAGTTTTCTTGAATACCATATTGTGGATTACACCCTTTAGTGCAACATATATGTGCAGAATTGTCCAATATAGTATTCAACTACGATTCTTGAAAAAGTCCAACCTCACCAGCGAGTGCAAATAACCAAACAGGGCTCTGGCACATTTGTAAGTGCAAAGTCGAACTGATTTTCACATGTTTAGACATGTGGTGCACTTACAGTAAATGCAGTCGTTAACTACCCACCATGGTTATCATGGCCTGTATGTACCACGTGTTCAGGGATACGCAAAAAATACTAATTACATCCCAAACACGATGCGACGCCAGCCATCTATGTCTTGAAGTGAGCTTGAGCTATTGTGATCTTGATAATGGAATTTGTTTTCAACCTTTTATTATGAAATATACTGAAATTTGAGGATAAATGGGTTTTAAAATATTTCCATATGAAAATTCTTCCGTCATCCCAATTATATAATAATTATAGAGAAGTTATTTCCAAAATAATTTCACCTTCAAATCTAATTAAAAGTCAATTTCAGTTTAAAATATTCTCCTCATCGTTATTTCGGTATTAACTGAAGGACATTGGTGTGTAAGACATTCTGAATATTCAGTTTTACATTTATGAATTCACTAGTTGCGCCTATTCATCATTCATCATTATATAAAGTAACAAATTGTATTTTATTTGAATAACGTTTCAGTGAGATAAACCTTCCATGTGATGCCCGTATTGAGTCAAAGGTTTAAATTGATTAATTTAAAGCTCGTATATACGATAAACAAACGTATTGCCTACGATCCATTTTCTTAAGATCAAGGTTCGAAACTGTGAAGGCATACTTTTATAACATCCTTTAGGACAAACGCATCCGTCATCTTGCTATATCTCGTGGACTAACTAAGGAAGTGGTACCTTTTAGATTGTATATATATTCATATATAAGTTAAACCTGTCTATAGCGCCTCCTTATAAATAGCGCCTTTCCTCTATAGCGCCCGATTTTAAGTACGTAGTACGATGCGATTTACATTAAAAGGATCTGTCTATAGCATCCCCTCTCTATAGGACCCTATTTTGGTAAGTCCCAAGAGTGGGCGCTATAGACAGGTTTAACTGTATTATTTTTTTTTTTCAAGATAACGTTCGAATTTATATTTATAGAAATTCCGCCGTTATGTAAGCAAATAAGGGGTGGTTTATACTTAGAATATGAAACTTCCTAAGTTTTGTCCATGAGTGTAAATCACTTTCGTAAAAATTCAAATTGAAAGAAATTACATGACACTATAGCGGTATGTTTCTTTTACTTAAAAGAAAAGCCATAGGCTGTTTCTCGGGCCCTTACTGAACATATCTTCAAGATATTTATACTATAAAATTTCTATATAAACCTTTTTCATTTACATAAAGTCTTCTATTCTCGCTTTTCTTCAAGGCTGTTATTTAACAACGATATTTGATGGTAAGACGTTACCTTGGGTTAGATGACCTTAAATTGTCGATTTTTATGGGAAATTTGATGTTGTACCAAAGGTTCGTAAACATATTATGACTATGATTTCTATTTTGCAAGTGTTCACGAACTTTTGAGACAACCTTGGTAATATTGGTAACTTGGTAAAATTATAACAGAATGATTTAATCTCTGATGTTCTATATCAAGGGTGACCAAACAGCAGGTGGGTTAAGTTTCAGAATTACAAAGTTATCCCAAAATAAACACTTGCAAAATATAAATCATAATCATAATATGTTTACGAACCTTTTGGACAACCTTATATAATGCGATAGTTTCCTTGTATTTCTTATCCATATGCCGTTGACCAGATGGTAGATTCAACCATCTTTAGAAGCTGTTTCAAGGATAGGTGAGTGCCCTTCTCTATATTAGAATGTAGTTAGAGACTTACCCTAGTCTCTTCTAGAGCGTTGTTAACTCTACATTCACATAAGGGCGCTAGATGGGGAGTTCTCTTTCTAGAAGACGAAATTGTTGAAATTTTCCACACTCGTCCAGTACTTTAGATGGAAGATCAACGCATCATAAGATATTTATATCCTTTTTGAATTTTCGAAATTATTATAGACACGTATGATTCTTTTAAAATTTAAACCATTTCTACTGACCTTACTGCAATGGAAAATTTAATGGGAGGGCCTGACTTATCAGTAGTAAACCCTCCCAGCGGTTGCATGTTATATTGCATAATGCAATATAACAGCGGTATGGTAGATTAAAACTGGCGAAAACGCTGGGAGTGTTCATGAGCCAGACCCTCCCATTAATTTTTTTCATTGCAGTAAGGGCAGTAGAAATTGTTTAATTTTTAAAAATCATACGTGTCTATAATGGTTTCGAATATTTCATAACAGATTGCACGCTAATGCATCCTTTATAAATTGAAAATCACCATCTATCGATTAAATTTCTAATATTTATTTTTAGGAATGTGTTTCTTTTTACGTATATCACACACATCAATATTATCTTAATGATAAATCAAATTGAATAAGAAGGTTTGGCTTATCAACGGTGAAACTTCTCAGCGGATTTGACAATTTAATCTCTATTAATTTCCAAGGAGATTAATTTGACAAAACTTTGAGAGAATTATCACTAATGAGCAAGCTCTCTCATTAAATAAATAACTTTTATCATTGCAATAAGGTATATATAGATCAAATTTGATGCTACCTTTTATAATAAACATATTGCCAAAATATTTATAACAAATATTATAAGATAGTATCCTTGCTAGCCAGGTTTGAACCCGTGTTCTCAACTGATGAGTGCCTGAGTTACTACCGTTGTAAAAACACAAATCAATCTCTATAAAGCATCTATCTCCATGTGAGAGCAGAAGTATTGATATTTCCATAGGTTCTGTCTCAATAAAAATTTCTCTACAGTAGATCAAACAATTCTAAATTTAAAATAATATACATTTTCCGTCTCTAGTTTAATGGGCCATTAAAATATAAGTGTGCAATGTCTCTCGCAATCTTTGATAACATTCCATTAGTATGCAAGGGTAGAGTTGAACTCTTTCCTCTTCTGTTTAAGATACGTAAGGGTATTCTCCGTAAATTTAAAATGACAAAAGATATTTTTTATGGAATAACGTGTTCAGATGTATTTGAAAATATGTAAAACCTTTCATAAACAACCCATTTGATACATGATCACTTCAATGATGAACTACGTTCGTAAACTCCTAATTAAACTGACTTAACAATAGGCTACCTCGAGAAGGTTTTGATGTTCATATTAGTTAATTCTGTATACAGTGGCTTTTATACTATTAATTAAACCAATAGCGTAATTTATTTTTTTCAAATGGAATAAACCTCCTTCTGTTCTTACTGCTATGAAAAATATTGGGAGAGCTATGCTCATCAATTGAGAAAATTTCCATCGGTTTTGTCAGTTTATTCAACCATAACGATTTTTAGAGCTCTAATATTGTATCGAACGATTCTGTTTATATATCCAAAACTTGGTGTTATGGTATTTTAGCAAACTATATTATTAAAATGAACTTTGAGGACAATATAAATCAATATAAATATTTGCACAGGGCAGTAGAACCAGGTTAACAATTCATACAAGCGAAAAAATAGTACAAATGTGACATTGTACTGGAATAAGGTTCATAAATTAAGAAAAAGCATCTCCTTATAACTTTCAGTTTCACGATAAGGATATGCCTTTTTCTAAATTCATACAAGGCCAGTTATATGGATAAATTTTTGGAAAAATAAAAAGCCGTGCTTATTGACTTAATTAACAGTACATATTATTTCTCTAGCACACGAGGTACAGGCCATAATCATCATGATTGGTAATTAGCGACTGTTTTTACTACAATGCACTAAATGTCGAACATACGTATAAAGCAATTATACTTTTTCACTTACATGTTTACCAAATTCTCATTTGGTTACTTGCAATCACTAGTAGGGTTGGACTTTTTCAAAAATCGGGAGAAAATGAAGCAATTTTTTTTTCAGATATAAGTTCTCATGTTGGGATTCAATATTGGGTCATGGCTGTCGTAAAAATTGACGGTTTATAAAACTTATCCACCAATTCCACAAAATGTATTCATCAATTTTAGGTTTATACGTCCAGTAGCCATGTGACGAAAGGGGAAGTGTGCTATGATTGATAGGCGGTTGTACTCAATGTTATCCTGCTTACATAATGGGGCGACATTTTCCTCGTCTGGGAGAGGACGTGTCGCTGAGATGGACCTAGTTATTAGCAGCACCCTGCCTGGGAAATTATTTGCTACATAACAAGGATTCCTTTCTTAAACTACACTCATGGACAAAATTCGAGGAATGAGATTTTTAAGTTGTATTTAAACAATGAGGTATTTATGTAGTATTGTAAATATGAACATATTTCACTTGCGATACACTCATTTTTGATTATGTTGAACTAAAGGCTTTGGTCGTTGAGGTACATATACATTCATGGACAGAACTTAAGGAAGTTGTACCTTTTAGCATGTATATCGGATTACAGACAATTCTATCAAAGACATTTGATACACAGTGACCTTTATTGAAGATACGGGATAACCAAAGTGTGAACAAAATTGCCTCTTTCTACTTAAAAATAAAACAGACGTCCGTGGTATAAAAAAATAAAACTTTCTTAACCTTTGTCCATGAGTGTACATAACTTAAGGTTAGCTATCTGACGACTTGTATGGCCTCAGTACTGATATGAATTGTACGTTATTTACCGGCCTGTGAATTTAGGAGAACATTTTTACAGTTTTCCAGAACGTTAAGGTATTTTATTTTGTACATAATTTTAAAAAAGCGATGATTTTGTTGACTTATCCTTTAACTGGGAGATCTTGATGAAAAAAAATATTTTTTTTGACATTTCTAAAATCACAGAAATTTATTTTCACAATTTCTATTAATACCGCCACACTAAGAGTAAACTCTCAAATATAAGCAGAAAAAGCAATACAATAATACTATGAATCAAACTATATCATACTATGTTTATGTTTGTGTGAATTATACTAATTATACTATGAAATAATACTATTCACTCTATGTGATAGTTAAATACGTTCAATGATAAGCATTAGTCTCCTTCTATTCAAGGCTAGAAAAGAAACTCCAACAAAACTATCGCCTAATAATAGTAATCATCAAGTTGGTCAAACTTCTTTTTTGATAAAATATCGCCATCATTCCTTCCAACTCAACTTTAATGAATTCTTTAACACTATAAGCAAACAATGTAACAAAGCAATATTGATAGGAATATTGTTGCGCTGGTGACCTGATATACTGGAAGAAAACATCCGAGAAGCATTTTTAACGTTTATTCACCAACTAAATGTTTGGAGGAAAAAAGTTTCTAACTAGAGATTATCGTCTTAAATATTCTAAAAACAAAAGTATGTAAAGTTAATTATACATGAAAGTTATTAAAAATAAATAAGATGTAAAAAGTTACAATTAAATCCATAAGAAAAGATATAGAAAGTAAGTTAAAATGTGAAATGTAAATAAAAGACTCCAACAACGCACCAACAATATAAAAAGGAATATTTTAAAGTAATATTTTAATACAAAGCAATAACGTGCTATCTATATATAACGAATGAAGACATTAAGACGCGAATATTTCTTTTACAAATGAATCGAATTTCTACTGTCCTTACTGCGATGAAAAATGTATAAGGAGGGCTTGGCTAATCAGTGGTGAACCCTCCAAGCGGTTTCCCCAATTTAATCCACCAGACTGCCTCTTTAGAGCTCTAATACTGTATTGGATCATTCTGCTTTTATATGCTACACTGAATGGTGGAATTCAATAAAATGGTATTTTAGAAAACTATGGATATAAGCTTTATATAAATTGATATTTATATATCTTTATTATAAACGACATGTGTAGGTGTCGGGGGTCAAGTGGCATTCACCGTTGATTACCGACAGTTACAACCCAGGATC
>CP092872.1:19615927-19758064 GCA_030710605.1 Cordylochernes scorpioides | reverse complement strand
TTTATACAATTTAGCAACTCTGCTGTAAGGAGACACCTCTCCCTAAAGGACACTTTAGTTCTGCAATTAAGTGTCCTTTACAGGAAGGTCTACTGTATATAAAAATTTACGACATTTAATTTTTTTTTTTAAATTGTGTTCAAATATGCAATGTTTGCCTCTGTCTCTATTTGTAATTAATTTGCATTAACAATTTTTAGAATAAGTACTTTGTATTTGCTTTTCTATATGGATTTTGATAATCAAAAATAAAATCTCTCAAGAAAAAATGATGTATCTATAATTATTAATAAGAACATTTTTTTGCACATTAAGAATATTTCAGTAACATTATGAAATACCTTGTTTCTAATATGCGTTTTTAGGATTTTAAAGGGATATTAGAGGGAGAGAAAGTTTTTCAGATATTAATAATTCTTCCGTGTCATTAATATTTCAGAGAAAGGAATAATCCTAAAGACTCCAATTGTCAATTAAATATATATCTCCTCTTTATATATACTAGCCGAATGACCGGGCAACACCCGTGTTTTACCCGATTGAATGTTTTTATTCAAATACTATTTGTTACAATTATCATATTAGTTACGTATTGTGGACGTGTATAGTTGACAAACATACATACATACATACGCTGACTTTTATATACGTATAATAATATAAATTAATTTTAAAAATTGTAAAAAAGAAAAAAATGCATCGGCCGGGATTCGAACCCAGGCCGCCCGCGTGTCAGGCGAGCATTCTACCACTGAACCACCGATGCTTATAAGAAATGGCCCTATGAGGCAACGCCCGGGTTTTACCCGATTAAATGTTTTTATTGAAATACTATTCGTTACAATTATAAATTGGCGCCGTGGATGTCACTCTTGTGAAACGTCCCGCTCCAAACTTTGTGTCTGAGAAGCGATATTTTTATAGAAAGATGATCTGGCTTTTGTTTTCTGCTCGAATGAATGCTTTTCTTTTAGAATTTTGTTCCTGCGTACAAAATGGTTTCACCCGTGGTCTCTGCTTTTTTGAATTTTTCCCGATATAATTTTGTATCTGATAATCAAACATGATACAGCAATATGGTCATCATCATTTTCTGACTAAAAATATATATTTTTGATAATTGATTTATATATTTTTAAAATAGCCTATCGTCTTCCCCATATTTTTTTACCTATGTATTATACCATATACCAATTTTGGTTTGAATTAGTGAACTACTGTTCTTGTACCTCATCATTAGATTAGGTCTTATACCTTTTGTTTCTAATCTATATTCCAAATTGTGCCTTATCATTAGATTTGGTCTTATTACCTTCTGTTTATAATCTTTCCAAATTGGGCCTTATCATTAGATTTGGTCTTATTACCTTCTGTTTCTAATCTATATTCAAATTGCCTTATCATTAGATTTGGTCTTATTACCTTCTGTTTATAATCTATAATCCAAATTTGTACCTTATCATTAGATTTGGTCTTATTACCTTCTGTTTCTAATCTATATTTCAAATTTTGCCTTATCATTAGATTTGGTCTTATTACCTTGTTTTTATAATCTATGGCCCTATTTGGGTATTTATTCCATTCACAAAAGCAAACGATGACAGAATTGTTGATGTCTCTGATACTTGTATTTATAATTATGTTAGCATAATTAATTAGTCAGTATTCCCATGGTCTCCAACGAAGAGGTGTGAATTGACTTTTTGAAAATATACATAATTATAAAGATAGAAGTTTCTATAGAAATAAATAAAATAAGCCGAAATAGCTCAGTTAGGAGAGCGTTAGACTGAATATCTAAAGGTCCATGGTTCGATCCCGGGTTTCGGCATCTTTTTTTAATTTTTAAATTTCATCCTTGACAGAGGCCAGGAAAGACGGTCGTGACTATATATGTTGATGTGTTTGTCAGCTATGTACGTTATCAATATGTAGTTAATCTCTATTCATGATGAAATTGAAAAACTTTTATAATTACAAGATATTTCCTCACAATAAGTTTTTTTTTTTTATAAAAAGAAATTCATTGTGAGGAAATATTTGGTAATTTTAAATGTAGTTAATCTGAATGAAATTTTTGAAAATATATAAGTTGATTCTAGAAAAACCTATAATCTAATTTTCAGGTCTTTTTCTATAATACCCTTGAATTCTTTACAGATTTGCAATTTACCTTCGCAACCAGCGCCCTACTCCGGCAACTGAAAGAATTGCGTCAAGGACGTGTACAGTGAACGAATTCGGAGATATTTCGGTTTTTGCAGGAATCCTGCTGCACTTTCAAGACAAGAGGATTCAGTGAAACAATTTTAAAATATCGTTGTAAAACTTTTCTCTTTTTTATTTTGAAGCAACCTCTCTTGAGGTTTACTGAATTTTTATATTGTACATGGTTCAAAAGTTTACCATAGATTATTTTGAGAGATTTCATTTTGATGCTCTTTTATAATTTTGTCGTCAAATACTGAATGGTATTACTATATTTTAGAATGCTTGAATTTAATATTTTTATTTTTATTATATAACATAGTGTTTTTTTTTATTATTTCAAACATTATTCGTAAGACAAACGTTCAGTTGGATAGAATCTGGGAGAAGCCGGGTCATAATTTATTAATATAAGTTATATAAACAAATGAAGGCTTCGCTAGAGAATTCCCCAAGTGCAATTTCCTTCATACTGAAAGTACATCAATAATAAATAGTAGAAGTGTCATAGAATAGCAATACAGAAGTAACACATAAACCACAGGCAAAAAGTGTTTTCGATGGTAAAAAATGTATTATATTAGTGTTTAGGTATTTGGTTTAAATATTTTTTGCCATCCATTTAGTTTTTTCTCTCTCAATACCCAATATTTTTGTAACAAAAGTAGCACTCATATAAAAGATATTTCAAAAAAGGTACGCAAGAAACTTTTTAAAAAATGCAGAACGCTCATTGATCGTTTATTTGCCTGGTGTTGTTACTTCGTCTCTTATTTACTTCGCGTAAAAAAATTATTCAAATGAAAAAAATAAATAGCCAAAAATACTAATCGAAATGTAGCCGAAATTTTCCATCAGGTTTATGAAAAGCGATGTGCAAAATTTGGTACCAGTTGGTTCAGTAGTTTTTGAGTTTTTCGCGAAACAGACAAAAGACATAGACTTATATATATAAGAAGATAGTATATGAATAGAAACATTTTTTTACTATATATACACACTTGATGAAAATGCTCTAAGGTAAAATTCGAGAGTTGCCTGGGTTATTCTGCTATTCTTTTTTTTTAATTCAATGTGTTAACAAAATATTTTGGAAATCATTTTGCTGAAAAATGATCAGATATTGTGAATCATTTTAAGATAACATAAAATGGTAAAAATAAAAACAATTTAATGAAATATAAACCTAATCTGGATATAATTGGCAAATTTATTATGCTTCTGGGGAATCTGGTTCCAAAAAGAGATTTACCTAATATTCAAATGAAATTGAAATACACTTAAATCTGTCTATAGCGCTCACTCTAAATAGCGCCTACCTCTCTGTAGCGCCCGATTTTAAATACGTAGTACGATGCGATTTACTTTAAAAGTGACCTGTCTATAGCACGCTCTCTCTATAGCACCCTATTTTGGTGGGTCACAAGAGGGGGCTCTATAGACAGGTTTATCTGTATAATTAAAAAAATACATTCTATTAAAAAGCTATATTAATTTAATATAGATTAAGAATGTTCGACATCTGTTTGCGCTCCAGGAACCTAAGTTACCCAGTTGAATGATAATATCAATTTGTACGATTTACATTTAAAAAATGAAAAATCAAAATGATTTTCTTATATTCGAGGGAGGTATTTAATTAAATGCAGTTAAACCTGTCTATAGCGCCTCTTCTAAAGAGCGCCTTCATCTCTATAGCGCCCGATTTTAAATACTTAGTACGATGCGATATAGCACCCTATTTTGGTAAGTCCCAAGAGGGGGCGCTAAAGACAGGTTTAACTGTATTATTAAAAAATACATTCTATTAGACAGCTATATTAATTCAATATACATCTATGTTGTTAGAAACATCTGTAAGCGTTCCATGAACCTAGACAGGTTTAACTGTATATATATATAATGGACAAACCTCAAGAAAGTTGTACCTTTTAGCGTGTATATCGGGATTCATTTAACTCTGAAAGATATTTGATACAATGTGAGCTTTATTGAATATTGACGAGATAACTAAGCGTGATCAAAATTCCTTTGTCTCCTTCAAAAAAAAAAAAGACTTGAGACAAGAAAAATTTTAATTTCTTAAGATTTCCCATTCATATATATAAGGTTGCAAGGAAGATGATATCCAAATTCAATTCATTTACATTTTGTGCTGAGCTGATAAAAAAAATTGTTCAAATTCACTTTAGATGGAATATTTTTGCCTTTTGTATATATATTACTAGCGGATGTACCCGGCTTCGCCCGTGTTTTACCCGAGTAAAGGTTTGTCTAACGAATCTCTCGATAAAGTGAACATTTTTTCCCGGTCCCTTGAAAAATACTCGATAAGTTGAATAAAATCAATATTAATCGGTACCCGAGTAAAGGTCTGTCTAACGAACATTTGTTAAAACAATTCTCTATAAACTTATAAAAAGAAATAGATATATTTGATAATTTGAAACTGATAAAGTGATCATTTTTTCCCGGTCCCTGTGTGCCGTGTCATTCTGAATTTTGTCTTTCCTAATTTTCTACATTACAAAATAATCGTTTTATCTAGTGAACATTTTTTCCCGGTCCCTTGAAAAATACTCGATAAGGTTGAATAAATTCATGGTCGTTTATGGAAGATGGACGAAGTTCCCGGAGGTCATCTTGGGCAAGCTCCCGCGAGGCTTTTTTTCTTGTCTACTTGGCATAGCTGTGTCACCAACTCTGCCCTGATTGGTCGGTGGGTACTTGGACTGTCGGCCAGCGGCCGGGCGAATCCATTCTCTCACGGGGTGGGGCAGACCCAAGGTCATCAGGAGCAGCAAACTTAAGCCTATCTCCGTCTCAATGGCGGCGCTGCTTGCGAGTTAAAGCTACAAATCTGCAAATAACTCTAAGGATATTAAAGATATTCAAGATATTATTTTTCGTAAACCTTTCCGGGGATATGCCTAATAATATCCCAAATTTTCACGGCGATTGGATGTATGGTTTTTGAATCCATAGAGGACACACACACACACACACACAGACAGACATTCAATTTTATATATATAGATTAACTATAATAAATTTAAAAAATGATCATAAATTGAGAGAGAAATGAAATTAGTAAGACAAAAAATAAATAAAACTTTGAATAAATTTATTAATTTTAGAGATTATGCATGTTTGTGTGTGTGTGTAAGTGTGGTGATGTTTTTATATTAATTGAATAAACATTTATATACATACTAGACGAATGGCCCAAGCAACGCCCGGGTTTTACCCGAGTGCGTATATATTTTAAAAACGTTTTAATTCAAATACTATTCGTTACAATTATAAATTGGCGCCATGGATGTCACTCTTGTGAAACGTCCCGTTCCAAACTGTGTGTTTTTAAAATGTTTTAATTAAAATACTATTCGTTACAATTATAAATTGGCGCCGTGGATGTCTCTCTTGTGAAACGTCCCGCCCCAAACTGTGTGTGTCTTGAAAATATAAAAATAAAAATGTGAATTTTCATAAAGATTTCTTCATGTCGATTTTTTTTTTTGCATTTCACCTACTAAATCGATAGAGATAATTACATTTGCAACATGAACTTAGGTATATTGACTAAATAGAAAACTGCATAGTAAAAAAGATCATTTTTTAAAGGCACCATATCGTTTTTTTTAATAAAATCGAAACAAAAATTAACG
Organism: Cordylochernes scorpioides; assembly: GCA_030710605.1. NCBI lineage: Eukaryota > Metazoa > Arthropoda > Arachnida > Pseudoscorpiones > Chernetidae > Cordylochernes > Cordylochernes scorpioides. The sequence continues at coordinate 19,752,188 of CP092872.1, read as the reverse complement.
ATAAATAACGATAATTGCCTTAAAAAGAAATTGCCTTAAAAAAAAGAAACATTCGCGGTGATTTTGTCTTGCATTCGTTTATACAATTATTATATACGAATGACCCGGGCAACGCCCGGGTTTTACCCGATTAAATGCTTTTATTCAAATACTATTCGTTACAATTATAAATTGGCGCCGTGGATTCATTCTTGTATAATATATAAATGAGTTTTAAAAATTGTAAAAAAAAAAAAATGCATCGGCCGGGAATCGAACCCGGGCCGCCCGCGTGGCAGGCGAGTATTCTACCACTGAACCACCGATGGTTATGAAAATTCTCATCCGTGAGCTTCAGACAAACAAACAGACAAAATAAGGCAAATATATAAGTAGATAGGTAAATGCAAAATATATAACTGTATTGACGATTATTAACTCGATTTATAATATGCTGCATCTTTTTCTTATCGACTTTAACGTAGCATTTTTTATTCTAGAAATGCAGTTGCTTGAACATTTTATCTAAAATATAGAATTCCAATCTTTTGAAACGCTGTTTTTTAGCGAGAAAAAGTTTCTTCGAATGCGTTTTACCAATTGTTACGCCTACTTGGAAGCGTTCTTTAATAATTTCGAAATAGTTTAGAAATTGTTTTTTTATAGGAATCCATGTTCAATTCCACAGTTTCACGTAGACCGGTTGACATGTTGGATAGATATCCTGCTAATTTGTTTCTATCAATTTCATTTTCATGCTGAGCTTAAAATTCTAATGAGAAATTTTCCATCAACCATGGTGTTCCGTGACAGCCTTTTTTTCTGTATTGGGATAAATACATCAAAAAATGCCAAAATTATCACGTAAGGATTTTTGCATAAACCTTATTACAACACTGGTTTATCAAAAATTATTTTTCTTTGTCCCAAAGGAAACAGCATTCTAATCTAAATTTAACTCTTTGTGCCGATTCCAAATATATCATTAGTTTTTTTTTTGTATCACGCATGGTTTTTGAGAGGCACCTACTTAAAATTTGGAAATGTTTTTAATATATAGGCTTATATGAACGAAATATATTTATTTTATTGATATGTAATTGCAGTGGATTTTCTTATATACTTTGCTTGTGGTACATCCCTCTTGAGTGTCCAGCAGTAGTCAGCAAGCATACCGGGACTCCACTTACCTTGGTATCGCTTCTCCATGCTTGATATATCTTGATGAAACCTCTCACCACGCTCATCGCTAACTGCACCAAGATTGTCTGGGAAGAATTTCAGATGTGAATGCAGGAAATGGATCTTGAGAAACATTTTACATCCAAGTGCCTTGTTGGAAAGTAACAGATCATTAACTATGTCTCGGGAATTTTCAACCTTGACAATTCCAAAGAAGTTTTTGCAGACGTTTCTAAAGGAATTCCATGCTTCAACTCTATTCAAACCATTTTGAAAATGTCCATCCTACAGCAAATCTCGAATCTGAGGTCCAACGAAAATGCCTTCTTTAATTTTTGCATCACTTATGCTAGAACATTTTTGTTTTAGGTAGGCAAATCCACTGGCATTTCGATTCATTGCCTTGACAAAGTTCTTCATTAATCCCAGTTTAATATGTAATGGTGGTAAGTAAATATTTTCTGAATCAATCAGGGGAGGATTTAAAATATTTTTATGTCCTGGAATAAATATTTCAGGGTTTGGCCAGCTTTTTTAAAATGTAATACCTTTCCCTATCTCTGCTATCCCATTCACACAGAAAACATCAAAATTTTGTATATCCAAGCTGTAATGCACGTAAGAGAGTAATGACTTTCAAATCGCTTTATATTTTCAAACCATGTCTTTCATATTCAATCTTTTTCAAAAGCATTTTCATATTTTCGTAAGTCCCTTTCATGTTGGATTCAAGTGCTATTGACACTGATGGGAACTTATTTCCGTTGTGAAGGAGAACAGCTATCAAACTAATTTTTGAAGAATCATCGAAATAAACGCCATTATTCTGTATCATGCTCATAACCAAGCGCTTCCATTAGATTAACAACATCATTGCAATATACTAAATCATTTTCTTGTGAAATGAAGTCTTGAAATTTCATCTTGACGCTTGCGAAAAAAAGCATACTTTTGTGCCTTTATGCAGGCAGATATCAGCCTTTTAACCTAGAACCTAAAAGTTTTCCTGTCTTTTGGATAAATCTAAATCATGTACGAGGTCGCTCAAATCTCCTTGGGTTAACAAATGAGGTTCAGATGAAGCACCTACTTCATAATTTGTGTCATCCGACTGTTGCTCTCGTCTATCTGAATCATCGTCCTTAAATATTACATTTTCAGGAGGCTGTGGCACAGGTAAAATATCATTATGAGAAACCGGTCTCATAACAGAAGGCAAATCTGGATATTCAACTGTATGTCTTGATTTGGATGTAATAACTGTAGTCTTTGTCGAATAAAAATAAGAGTCTGAAGAATGGTTTTTAGGTTCCCTCCATATCATTGTAATCGCAAAAGGCATATGACGTTTACCTTTAATCCACCCTTTAAGACAACGAGCACAATTTCACAACAATGATGAGGAGCCCAAGTCTTATCTTGTCACCGACTTCATAGCCAAAATAAAGTTATCAGCACTTTTTTATGGTCTTTACCAGGTGGCTCAAAAAAACTCAAACTTATATCCTGTTGGTGACGTCAGAGAGGGCGAACCTTTAACCGTCCGCTTCTAATCAAGGAGTAGACATGTGCCGATATATTTACATCATTCCTGATAATCTGGACAATGTAACGATCTTTTTACGACGTTTCCCTCTAATCTCCCTTTTTTTCTAATAATATTTTGATTTTACGCCATTTTAAAATTACTTAATTATGTGTTTCTTGGTATATCTATGTACGAAATTGTGTTTACAACATATAGATTTTGACATATATATTTACAAGAACGTGGTCAAAATATGCCTTTATGTATATATATATATATATTTACAGTTAAAACTGTCTATAGCGCCCCCTCTTGGGACTCACTAAAATAGGATTCTATAGAGAGGGGGTGCTATAGACAGGTCACTTTTAACGTAAAATTTCACATTATAATGTTTAAAAATTGGACGCTATAGAGAGGAAGGCGCTATGTACAGGTTTAACTATATATATATATATTCATGGACAATCTCAAGAAAGTTGTATATTTTAGCGTCTATAGCGTGAACAAAATTCCTTTGTCTCCTTCCAAAAAAAAATATATATATATACTGGAGACCTGAAAAATTTAAATTTCTTAAGAATTTTCCATTCATATATATAAGGATACAAGAAGATGATATCCATATGCAATTCATTTACATTTTGTGCTGAGCTGATAAAAAAAAACATTGTTTTAAATTCACTTTAGACAGAATATTTTTTGCCTTTTTGTAAAAATATTATTAACTATAATAAATTTAAAAATTGTTCATAAATTGAAAGAGAAATGAAATTAGTAAGACAAAAAAAAAAACTTTGAATAACTTTATTAATTTTAGAGATTATGTATTTTTGGTGATGTTTTTATATAAATAAATAAACATTCATATACATATAGGGTAAATGTAATAATATATATAAATGTATTAACGATAATTAACTCGATTTATAATATGTTGCATCGTTCTTTATCGACCTCAACGTAGCATCCTTGATTCCAGAAATGCAGTTGCTTGAACATTTTATCTAAAATATAGAATTTCAAATTTTCAAAATGCTGTTTCTTAGCGAGAAAAAGCTTCTTTGAGTGCGTTATACCAATTGTTACGCCTTCTTGGAAGCGTTCTTTAATAATTTCGAAATAATTTGGAAATTGTTTCTCATATGAATCTATGTTCAATTCCATAGTTTCACGTATAGACCGGTTGACATGTTGGATAGATATCCTGCTAATTTGTTTCTATCAATTTCTGTCCAAAATATTCAACAATGTAATATTGGTTTTGCCAAGTTTCAGCTTCCTTCATAATGGCTACTTCACACTGGCAGTTATAAAACAACTGCCTTGAATATTTTAAACCTCATATCATTAGGAAATTCACATGTAGGGTTTCGCAGTATGAAATATATTATCATTAAATTTAACACCGGCATTGGTTAACCGCAATTTGAGCTCTGACATCATTGTCTTTCAAAAAACTGACCAAATCAAAATTATTGGTTAACCTTAGTAGAACTTCAAATAATTTCATTGTATTTTCGCTAATATCATGAATTCTAACTAAATTTATAAATTCACTGAAGGCTAGAACCAAGGGGGTGTGTCCATTTATATTTTTTACATTAACGTCAGCTCCACCTTCTATAAGAGTAAGTACCATTGCTTGATCCAAAGATTCAGCTGCTAAATGTAACGCGGTATCTTTCACCGAATTATCATCATTTACTAAATCGTCTAATTCAGTATTACTAAAGCACCTGATTGTATCAATAACCTCGCACATTTTATCATTTTGATAATGTTGTGTATAAGCTAAAGGTGTTTTACCTTCATTGCATTTTTCATTGATAACAGCTCCAAATTTTACTAAAAATGCAACAACCTCTGAAAAATCATATCTACATGCATGATGTAGGGGAGATTTATTATTCTTATCCTTTTGGTTAATATCAGCGCCAGCTTCGACCAAGAGTATGAAATTTTTAAAATATTTAGCTTGAATTGAGTGAATTATTGGTGTTAAAAGGTCCCTGTCTGCAAGATCTAAATCAACATCGAATTTCAAAAGCTCTTCAAGGAACTTTGAATTTTTTATTCCAGAAACATAAATAATGGCGTTTGTCCACAATAATTCTTGGCGTTAAGATCTGCTCCTACTTCAAGTAGAAATCGGAATATTTTTAAATTTAGCGTTTGGATAGATTGATGAAGTGGTGTTTCTTCAAAACAATTCTTGCAATTAAGTTTGCACCATTAGCAACTAATAATTTACAGATATCTTCTTTTCCCAATCTAATAGCCAGATGCAAAGGGCAGTCATTATTATCATAATGAATTATTAAAAGAGTTCGGAACTTACAAATTTAATACGGTTATGTTCAATAAATTTTCTATAAGTTTTCTTGAAATTATTGTCGTACTTTATATTCACATCCGCTCCTTCTTTATCAATGTCTTCACTTCATCAAAGGTTCCTGTAATTATTTTATGGTAGAAATTAAATTTTGAATCCAATAGTAAGTTTTTTTTTCATTATAGGTGATGTATATTTTTTCGAATTTTAGTTTTTAAATGCAGTAATTTTTAGTTATATATAGAGAGAAGTAAAAACCAGGCTTATTTTTTTAATTAATGAATTTTCCAATTTTTGTGTGTTGTAAATTAACCAGAAAATTGTTATATGATATTTATTGATTTTAGTAATTTAAAACAGATTAAAGTAATACTAGGTGTTTTTAAAATTAAAGGTATCAGTAACTCAGAATATAAGATTATCAATATTAAATATTAGTGAATAGGTTTTACTTTTTTAAATCTTCATTTGCTGAGACTCCACAGTAAATCCATATATAATTTAATTTAATTTCCTCCAATTTACTCGCACTAATCTATTTATTAGCTTGATTGTCTTTAATCAATTTCCTTAATATAAATTCCATATTAACATTAAGATACTATTACTGTTTTTCCTGAATGTATACTACATTTCTGCTTAGAGAATCGGTATATGACTAAAAGGTCTTAATAAAGCTTTTTGTTGTAATTGTAAATTGTTAAATATATTTTGATTCAGAAATAAAATACACGGGTGGCATTCTTTCAATTTCTCTGTCCTCCCGTTCTGTTGTTGCCCTTGGTCGACCGCTGCCGTCCTGACGTTGCATACTTCCGTTGTTGACCCACTTTTGCCAACATTGCCTAATAGCCGCATCACTTCGACACAGATGTCGCGCGATTAGTCGATTAGACCATTTCAATCCAATGGCACGACCAGTTACAAACTCTGACATATGTTCGTAATGAGCACGAATCTTTCGGCGAGGCTTTGATACAGTAGAAATTGGCGAACTGTTAAAATATTAAACGGAAATCAGTTCGTGCCGCGCCGAATATTGAGTCTAGAATTCTCGTGCTGGATGCGCAGTTCAGATGCGCTGTAGCTCTTGCTTTGCATAAATCGGCCACCAAATTTCAATCATTTGCATATTTGGTCGAAACCTCTTTGTATACGTATTTTTCATATAAATCGGACAACTGCTTCTTGGTGCGTCGATTTTTTTGTTTATAGAGTATATATAGGCCTATATGAACTAAATATATTTATTTTATTGAAAAGTAGAGACGGTGGATTTTCTTCTATACTTTGCTTGTGGTGCATCCCTCTTGAGTGTCAAGCAGTAGTCAGCAAGCATACCAGACTCCATTTACCTTGGTACGGCTTCTCCTTGCTTGAATATCTTTATGAACCTCTCACCATGCTCATTGATAACTGCACCAAGATTGTCTAGAAATAATTCTAGATTTGAATACAGGAAATGGATCTTGAGAGAATCTTACATCCCAATGCTTTGTAGGAAAGTAAAGGAAAAGTTGTAGTTTTCGGCCATTTGCCAGAATTATTAAAAACATTTAAAAAGAATTCCATGTTGCTGCTTCAACTTCATTTAATATATCTTCGAAATTCCCATCCTGCAGCAATTCTCGAATCTGAGGTCCAACTAAACTGCCATAATTAATTTTCGCATCACTTATACTAGGGAATTTTTGCTTCAAATAGGCAAATCCAGAACCATTTGGATTCGATTCCTTTTCAAAGTTTCTCATTAATCCCAATTTAGTAGGTAGTGGTGGTAAGTATATATTTTCAGATTTGACCAATGGAAAAAGTACAATAATTTTGAGTCCTGGAGTAAGGGTTTTATGGTTTAGCCAGTTCTTTTTGATATAATGCCTTTCGTTGTCTCAACTATTCCATTCACACAGAAAATAACAAAATTTTGTATATGAAAGCTGTAAAACAAGCTAGAGAGCAATGACTTTCAAACACTACAGATTTTCTAGCTGTATGTGTCATACTATATCTTTTTTCAAAAGCAGTTTATTGCTTTCGTAACTCTATTTCGTGTTCTTCTTTCTAATCTCCACAATCATGATTGGGTGAAGTAGAATGCGTTTGCCTTTGTCATTAAGACTGGGAGCACTTCTAAGTGGAAGGCCGACTTAGCTCCAAAAGAAATTGCCGCCTCTGACATGAGGAAGAGATGTCATGTGCAGCCGCTCCTAACATGGAGTACAAACGCTGCTCATCCTGAATACCTGGATTAGGAGCCCTTACAGGGTACTATCAGCTGGGGCCAGCTGAGCACAGGTTTTTTAGTGAGCTTGTAAACTGCTCCCCCACCCTTTTTTCATCCGGGCACTTTCATGATGTATTATTTGCACTGATGGGGACTTTTTACCATAGTGAAGGAGAACTGCTTTCAAACTTACTTTAGAGAAATCAATGAATAAGCGCAACTCTTCTTATTATGCTCATGACAAAGCGCATTTTGTAGACCAGCGTAACCAAAATTCTTCTCTGTGGAAATTTTCTTTCGTATCTATTCTCAGGGATATATATCCTTGTTCGTATATACTTCGCTTGGAAGTATTTTGATTTAAAATTACTCGAAATGCTGCTTCTAAGAATCAGAATATACCCATTGCAATCTTTAAACCATCATCTATACTTTTAATGTGTCCTCACTGGCCCCTCGTGTAAACCCCGGGACGTTGTCAGGGTCACTCGACTATTCTTAGATACTTAAGGTAAGAGGCAACAAGAGTACAGCTTCAGGAAACTGAGTTGAAACAAATTATAATTATTGAAATTTATAGAAAAACGTTTTAATATAATAAAATAGTTTTGAATATACAGTTAAACCTGTCTATAGCGCTTCCTCTTGGGACTCACCAAAATAGGGTGCTATAGAAAGGGGGTGCTATAAACAAGTCACTTTTAATGTAAAATTTTTACATTTTAATGTTTAGAATTGGGCGCTATATAGAGGAAGGCGCTATTTAGAGGGGGCGCTATAGACAGGTTTAACTGTGAATAAGGAAAAAAACTCTCTTTTCAAATTTTGTATATGGAACTTTTTTAAATCACCAAAACATTTTGAGAATTAACAAGAATCATGGTAAACTGATTTGACTCAGCAATCAAAGCAGGACGCAATTTTTACTTGCACTAGTCAATAGTGTTGAGATGGACTTTCAGTTAGTTGGTGTTCTGCACTCAAAAAAAAGGGTTATAAATATCACTCTCTCAAAAATTGCAATTATTGGATTATATATTATTTGATTTAAAAGAACATCTGTTAACTCCAGAAACCTGGTTTACCTAAATAATTTTGAATTAATATATATAAGTTGCATTTCCGTGTGACCTACATGCGTTTCTTCAATGCCTAACCAATATATTTTTCATGGTGGAAAAAAGCTGTTGAAATGCTAATTCAAAGTGAATTTTTTTATAAGCTTGTTCAGCTCCACCGTCGCATTTTCAATTACTTCTGATGACGATAAAAATCGCCTACCTTTTAACGTCCTTTTAAGTTTTGGAAAGAAGAAGAAATCACATGAGGTGATATCAGGAGAGTAAGGAGGATGCGACAAGACATAATTAATGTTTGACTAAATAGTCTAGAACAATAATGGCTCCATGAGCATAGGAATAATCATGTAGCAATTTCTACTTATCTCATCACGAAGGCCCACAAGTACTTCTTGGTATGCCTGTTTATTTATAGTAACCCCCTCTCCAATAAATTCATAATAGACAAGTCCTTGATTTTCGAAAATGTTGATCTGTTAAATTTCGTGAGACAAAATAACCACAAAGCTTTTTCTTGTTTAAATGTTCACCAATAATTTTTGGCAACTATCAAACCAAATTAAAAGTATTTATGATTTATTATCAATAGTGTTTTTTCTATCAGCAACAATTAAATCAGGTACCTGTCCACTATTGCGATCCATTGTTGACGTCAATGGCCGACCTGACCTTGGATCATCTGCGATGCTCTTACGGCCATCTTTAAAACGTTTATACTAGAAATAAACTTGCATTCGTGACTTCATTCATTAATGCTAATGTCTTGGTGAAAGACTATTTTATATTTACACAAAATTCAATATTTATCTTTGCTCAAATGATGACATTGCTGAAACCGACGTGAACTAAATACTTGCAACAAAAATATGCCTAAAATGTGAAACTACGCATGCGCATTTACTGGCGTTGCTGATTTAAATTATAGTTAGGGCTTTGTTTTTTACAGTAAAATTGATTTTACATTTTTTAAAAGTTGTTTTATATTTTATTTTTTAAAAGTTCAGGAACCTTTTGATCCTACCGTGTATAAACATCCTAGCGAATGTACCCGGCTTCGCCCGGTAATATCCGAGTTAACGTTTGCCTAATAGACATTCGTAAAAACAATACTTTTTGGGAAAACAGACATCCACCATCTACTGAATCTAATCTTGTCAAGATAAATAAATATTTATATTATTTTTCACCAAAAATAACTGAATAAAACTATTGAAGAATATTAACATTAAGATATCTTTTTGAAAATAGAGCAATCCATACTTAATTCATTAGATAATAAAAGGCATATATTGGATTTCAATAAATTTCAATATATTTTTAAATCCAATATATGCCTTTTATTATCTAATTGAGATATCTATATACAGTTAAACCTGTCTCAATGGTACTATAGAGAGGGGGTGCTATAGACAGGTCACTTTTAATGTAAATCGCATCGTACTACATATTTAAAATAACTCGCTATAGAGAGGGAGGCGCTATTTAGAGGTGGTGCTATAGGCAGGTTTAACGGTATATATCAATATAAGCTATTCAAAGACTATAATTAGATAAATAACAAACCATTTTGCATATTCTTGAATCATTAATTTATAATTATTATATACTGACTCTAAAAATGATATAGCCTCACCCACGCCTGGTTAATGAGTGTTCACCTAGCAAATTTTGCTTCATAGAGAGTGTAAGAATGTTATTTATCATATGATAACTATAATTATTAAAATTATAACTCTAATTAGTAGTTATGTGGACTAATTAATATATTATCAGTACCATCATTATCCTTTTATATTTAATTTTAGATTTCTTATTTTCAAATTATTTCGCTTCAGAATGCTCATACAATATCAATCGGCCTTTGTAACTTCACCCGCTTAAGAACCATTTGGTAAATTCGACTGATATAATAGCCCCTCTCGTAGGATGTTATGAAATCGAAGCCACCCTTATACTGAGGAAGGCCATAGCCCGAAACCATGATATACAAGTAGCTTTTTGTTTGATTCTGTTAAAACTGGTGTCGTTCATTTTTTAACATCACTCTCTAGAAAAGTATTTTACTAGATTGGGTAAAATAATGCATCATCCTGATAAATAATCTACTTCTTTCTTATCTCCACACTGGCTGAAGTAGAATGTGCCTGCCTTTGTCATTAGGACTGGGAGGGCTACTCAGTGGCAGGCCAACGTAGCTCCAAAAGAAATGGCCGCATCTGACATGAGGAGCAGACACCATGTGCAGCCGCTCCTAACATGGAGTTCAAACGCTGCTCATCCTGTATCCCAGGATTAGGAGCCCTTACACGGTACTATCAGCCGGGCCAGCTGAACCCAGATTTTTCAGTGAGCTTGGTACTGTTCTCCCTCCACCTTTTTCATCCGGGCTTGGGACCGGCAAAGGCGAAGTTCTGATTGATATAAAGGAAGAGGTTCCCCTCTACATGAGTTTAATCGTCCCTCGCAATTTTATGTTGTGTAATAATATATGATCATAAAATAAATAATATTTGTTGAAGCAATATTCTTTGGCCAAACATTCATATGAAGAGATACCGGGTGAAGCAGTGTTTAAAATATAATTATAATGAATATTTTAGCGAAATATTTATTTTTATAAACAGATAAGACTAGTCAACAACATTTTTGCTCAAGAGTACCTGATAGTGTTTCTAATGTAACTTTTCATGCTGACCTCAAAATTCTAATCAGATAATTTCCATCACCCATGGTTTTCGCGTGACAGCCTTTTTTTTTTTTTTGGTATTGGGATAAATAGAGCAAAAAATGCCAAAATTATTACGTAAGCATTTTTGCATAAACCTCATTACAACACTAGTTTATCAAAAATTATTTTTCTTTGTCCAAAAGGAAACAGCATCTTATCTAAATTTACCTCTTTGTGCTGATTCCAAATATACCATTGGTGTTTTTGTACCATGCACGATTTTTGAGATACACCTACTCGAAATTTGGAAAGTTTATTGAAAAGTAGTTACAGCAGATATTCTTCTATACTTTGCTTGTGGTACATCCCTCTTGTGTGTCCAGCAGTAGTCAGCAAGCATACCGGGACTCCATTTACCTTGGTACCGCTTCTCCATGCTTGATATATCTTGATGAAACCTCTCACCATGCTCATCGCTAACTGCACCACGATTGTCTGGAAGAAATCCAGATGTGAATGCAGGAAATGGATCTTGAGAACAGTTTACATCCCAGTGCCTTGTTGTAGAGTAACAGATCATTAACTATGTCTTGGGAATTTTCAACCTTGACAATTCCTAAGAAGTTTTTGCAAACGTTTCTAAAGGAATTCCATGCTTCAACTTCATTCAAACTTTTTTGTAAATTTCCATCCTGCAGCAAATCTCGAATCTGAGGTCCAACGAAAATGACTTCTTTAATTTTTGCATCACTTATGCTAGAACATTTTTGTTTTAGGTAGGCAAATCCACTGGCATTTCGATCCATTGCCTTGACAAAGTTCTTCATTAATCCCAGTTTAATATGTAATGGTGGTAAGTAAATATTTTCTGAATCAATCGGGGGAGGATTTACAATATATTTATGTCCTGGAGTAAATATTTCACGGTTTGGCCAGCTTTTTTAGATGAAATGCCTTTCCCTATCTCTGCTATCCCAGAAAACATCAAAATTTCGTATATCCAAGCTGTAATGCACGCCAGAGAGTAATGACTTTCAAATCGATTTATATTTTCCATCCGTATCTTTCATATTCTATCTTTTTTAAAAGCAGTTTCATGTTTTCGTAAGTCCCTTTCATGTTGGATTCATGTATATTGACACTGATGGGAACTTATTTTCGTTGTGAAGGAGAACAGCACTCAAACTAATTTTTGAAGAATCAACGAATAAACGCCATTCTTCTGTATCATGGTCATGACCAAGCGCTTCCATTATACTAACAACATCATTACAATATACTAAATCATTATCTTGTGAAAAGAAGTTTTGAAATTCATCTTGACGCTTGCGAAAAGACGCTTTTGTGCATTTATGCAGCAGATATCAGCCTTTTAACCTAGAACCTAAAAGTTCACCCTGTTTTTTGGATAAATCTAAATCATGTACGAGGCCGTGCAAATCTCCTTGGGTTAACAAATGAGGTTCAGATGAAGCACCAACTTCAAAATTTGTGTCATCCGACTATTGCTCTCGTCTATCAGGAATCAACGTCACTAAATATTACATTTTCAGGATGCTGTGGCACAGGTAAAATATCACTATGAGAAACCGGTCTCATAGCAGAAGGCAAATCTGGATATTCATCTGTATGTCTTGATTTGGATGTAATAACTGTAGTCTTTGTCGAATAAAAATAACAGTCTGAAGAATGGTTTTTAGGTTCCCTCCATATCATTGTAACCGCAAAAGGCATATGACGTTCACCTTTAATCCACCCTGTAAGACGTCGAGCACAAATTTCACAATGATGAGTAGCCCAAGTCTTATCTTGGTCTACGACTTTACAGCCAAATTAAAGTTAATAGAACATTTTTATGAGCGTTGTAAAGTTATGCCTTTGAACTTTGAAAGTTAATTTCCCACAAATATAACAGAAAATATCAGAAATATTAATGCAACGCCTCGGCATATTGACACAGTTAAGTGCACACGATTTATAAAAGCAATATTCGATAGAGAAGAATTAACTGATGAATTAACTGAAGAATTAACTGATTTTAGCTCCACATATCAACTCTTCTTTTCAAAAATAAAGCTCTAGCTAATGTAATGATGTTTGCTTAAAAAATGCTCATGTAACATTTTCTGCATTATTACTGTATATACCAATTTATAGAAAAAATGGTTATCCAGCAACAACTATGGGTGATGGAAACTTCTGATTTTATTTTTGAATTCAGCATGAAAAGATACATTAGAATCAACATCAGGTTTTCTCCGGCAAAAAAAAAAAAAAGCTTTTTTGTAGACCTGTGTAATTACAACTGAAATTTATATTTTGTTACACTATATACTTCCTTCATTGGTTCTCTTGTATTTCATTATAATTTTAGTTTGTGCTTGTGCCTCAAATAAATTGCTGCATCTTCCTGGAGTTTGTCTTTTCAATTTTCTACGTTACATTTGGTGGAAATGCTGGGTAAATTAGGGAAGACAAACTGAAGATAGCCGAGAAGAGCTTGAGGCAATAGGTGCTGTGATAAAAAATCTCAGCTGATGGCTCCAGAATTTCACCCCCGTTTTAAAGGCAAGACTTTACTCCAAGATGATGTCCCGATACACGTCGCAAAAATAGGACGTTAAAGTTCTATGGACAGAGTTCTAAGACTACGAAGGAATGTCAGATCCATGTCAGTGTTGATTAGTCACTGTGTCACTTTGTCAACAAAAATTGAAGGCTTGAGTCACCGCTCCTATAGGGAAGGAGCTATGTATCGAAATATTCATTTTTTGAACAGATAATTAATACCTAAATTTATATTTTGTTACTCTATATACTTGCCCGGGTCATTCAGCTAGTTTTCTTATATTCGAAGGAAGTATTTATTTAAATGTCATCGACAATGTTGTTGGCCTGCCTTCATCTGGAATTCAATTTTTGTAAATACTCATCCAAGCAATGTACGTGAGAGAAGGGTATATTAATTAAATTGTAAAGCTAATAAATACTATCTAGCATAAACCTAAGAGCAAATCTTAAGCGCAATGTGAATTATTCATTCAAATAAATACATTATGTATTAACATATAACCGCCCAATTTAAATTTATATAAACTGATAAAAATATTACATTAGTTATAACGACATAATGTATTTATTTAGTATTTTTAAGAGAAGCACTCGCACAAACAAAATCACATATTACTGATAAAATAATTGCCCTTTTAGTTTACTGCGAACTTAGATTTATGATAATACATGTTATAAATACATTAAGAACTGCGATATAACCACCAATTTACAATCTATATAAACTTATAAAAATAATACTCCAGTTATAAAGATATTTATGTTTTTATTTAGTATTTTAAAGAGAAACACTGGCTGACACAAATAACAGCTGCACATGATGTCTGTTACTCATGTCAGAGACGGCCATTTCCTTTGGAGCTAAGTCGGCCTGCCACTGAGTAGTGTTCTCAGTCTTATTTACAAAGGCAAACGCATTCTACTTCACACGGTTATGATGGTTGTCAAACAGATACCTTCAAGGGTCACAACTTGATATTCTAATATGATTGAGTGGAGATAAGAAAGAAGACCAAGACATCTGGTTATGAAAATCTTCGCCCTTATAATTTTCTGTGACTTTTGATTCGTAAAAATATATGTTGTAAAAATGTGGTGCCGACAAATCCAATTTACAGTCATGGGCCAGAAGTGGGAGCGCACTAGCCTGAAGACAAAATAATGCCATACAAATAGGATCATGGTTACCTGGGTTTGGGGGTAGCACCCGGGAAGGTGAGATGGGCTAATGGGAGGATCCTGGTCCCACTGTTCAATCAAGAGCCATGGCGACCTAAGTACATCTAACACTAGACTATTCGACTCTGTTACTACTCTGCTCTCTCCTGTTGACTAAAAAAAACTCTAACTTATAGCCTGATGGTGACGTCAGAGAGGGCAACCTTGAACCGTCCACTTCTAATTAAGGAGTGACATTGCCGATATATTTACATCATTCCTGATAATCCTGGACAATGTAACGACCTTTTTACGACATTTCCCTCTAATCGCCCTTTTTTCCGATTAAATTTTGATTTTACGCCATTTTTAAGTTACTTAATGTAGTGTTTCTTGGTATATCTATGTACAACATTGTGTTTACAACATATAAAATATGACATATAAATTTACAAGAACGTGGTCAGGATATGCCTTTATGTATATATATATGTTATATATAAAAATATTATTTTATTTAAAATATATATTATAGATTCAAATATTGTTAAATCGACCACCAGAGGTCATGCTTCCCCTATAAAAACTCGTTGTTGTTCTTCCCCGATGGCCAGCTCAAAATATTTGTACATTATGTTGATAATCTTTTGTTTTTCCTTGTTCTACTAGCCTTAAACCAGGCATTACTTTTATCAAATCATGTATTTTTTATATATCTCTTTAATTCAATTAAAACAATAACTGATCTGAATTCAAGCAGAAAATCTCATTCATCTTTATTTATAACATATATATATACAGTTAAACCTGTCTATAGCTTCCCCTTTTGGGACTCACTAAAATAGGATTCTATAGAGAGGGGGTGCTATAGACAGGTCACTTTAAATCTAAAATTTTACATTATAATGTTTAAAATTGGACGTTAAAGAGAGGAAGGTGCTATAGACAGGTTTACCTGTATATATATTAATGGACAAACCTCAAGAAAGTTGTATCTTTTAGCGTGTATATCAGGATTCATTTAACTCTGAAAGATATTTGATACAATGTGACCTTTATTGAATATTGACGAGATAACTAAGCGTGAACAAAATTCCTTTGTCTCCTTCAAAAAAAAAAAAAAAGACTTGAGACAAGAAAAATTTAAATTTCTTAAGATTTTCCATTCATATATATATAAGGTTGCAAGGAAGATGATATCCATATGCAATTCATTTAAATTTTGTGCTGAACTGATAAAAGAAATATTGTTCAAATTCAATTTAGACGGAATATTTTTGCCTTTTGTATATATATTATTAACTATAAAAAATTTAAAAATGATCATAAATTGAGAGAGAAATGAAATTTGTAACACAAAAAAAAAAAAACTTCGAATAAATTTATTAATTTTAGAGATTATGCATGTTTGTGTGTGTGTGTAAATTGGTGATGTTTTTATATTAATTGAATAAACATTTATATATATATAGGTAAATGAAATATATATAACTGTATTGACGAATATTAACTCGATTTATAATATGTTGCATCTTTTTTTCATCGACTTTAACGTAGCATTTTTTATTCCAGAAATGCAGTTGCTTGAACATTTTATCTAAAATATAGAATTCCAATCTTTTAAAACGCTGTTTTTTAGCGATAAAAAGTTTCTTCGAGTGCGTTTTACCAATTGTTACGCCTACTTGGAAGCGTTCTTTAATAATTTCAAAATAGTTTAGAAATTGTTTCTCATATAATTCCATGTTCAATTCCATAGTTTCACGTAGACCGGTTGACATGTTGGATAGGTATCCTGCTAATTTGTTTCTTTCAATTTCTGTCAAAATATTCAACAATGTAATATTGGTTTTACCAAGTTTCTGTTTCTTCATAATGGCTACTTCACACTGGCAGTTCAACCACAACTGCCTAGAATATTTTAAAACCTCAATATCATTAGGAAATTCACATGTAGGGTTTCGCAGTATGAAATATATTATCATTAAATTTAACACGGGCATTGGTAACGCAATTTGAGCTCTGACATCATTGTCTTTCAAAAAACTGACCAAATCAAAATTATTGGTTAACCTTAGTAGAACTTCAAATAAATTCATTGTATTTTCGCTAAAATCATGAATTCTATCTGAATTTATAAATTCACTAAAGGCTAGAACCAAGGGGGTGTGTCCATTCGTATTTTTTACATTAACGTCAGCTCCACCTTCTAAAAGAGTAAGTACCATTGCTTGATTCAAAGATTTAGCTGCTAAATGTAACGCGGTATCTTTCACCAAATTATCATCATTTACTAAATCGTCTAATTCAGTATTTACTGAAGCACCTGATTGTATTAATAACTTCGCACATTTATCATTTTGATAATGTTGTGTATAAGCTAAAGGTGTTTTACCTTCATTACATTTTTCATTGATATCAGCTCCAAATTTTATTAAAAATGCAACAACCTCTGAAAAATTATAATCACATGCATGATGAAGGGGAGATTTATTTTTCTTATCTTTTTGGCTAATATCAGCGCCAGCTTCGACCAAGAGTATGAAATTTTTAAAATATTTAGCTTGAATTGAGTGAATTATTGGTGTTAAAAGGTCCCTGTCTGCAAGATCTAAATCAACATCGAATTTCAAAAGCTCTTCAAGGAACTTTGAATTTTTCATTCCAGAAACCAAAAATAATGGCGTTTGTCCAAAAGAATTCTTGGCGTTAAGATCTGCTCCTACTTCAAGTAGAAATAGGAATATTTTTTAATTTGGCCTTCCGATAGATTGATGAAGTGGCGTTTCTTCTAAACAATTTTTGGCATTTAAGTTTGCACCATTAGCAACTAATAATTTACAGATATCTTCTTTGCCCAATCCAATAGCCAGATGCAATGGGCATTCATAATTATCATAATAAACTATTAAAAAAATTGAGAGACTTACAAGTGTAATGCGGTTATTTTGAATATATTTTCTGTAAGTTTTCTTGAAATTATTGTCGTACTTTATATTCACATCCACTCCTTCTTCTATCAATGTCTTCACTTCATCAAAGGTTCCTGTAATTATTTTATGGTAGAAATTAAAATTTGAATCCAATAGTAAGTTTTTTTCCATTATAGGTGATGTATTTTTTTTCGAATTTTAGTTTTTTAAATGCAGTAATTTTAGTTATATATAGAGAGAGAAGTAAAAACCAGGCTCATTTTTCCATTTAATGAATTTTTTAATATGTGTGTGTTGTAAATTAACCAGAAAATTGTTATATGATATTTATTGATTTTAGTAATTTAAAACAGATTAAAGTAATACTAGGTGTTTTTAAAAATAAAGAGAGGTATCAGTAACTCAGAATTTAATATTATCAATATTAAATGTTAGTTAATATAGCTTTTACTTTTTTTAATTTTCATTTGCCGAGACTCCACAGTAAATCCATATATAATTAATTCAATTTCCTCCAATTTACTCACACTAATCTATTTATTAGCTAGATTGTCTTTAATCAATTTTCCTTAATATAAATTTCATATTAACATTAAGATACTATTACTGTTTTTCCTGAATGTATACTACATTTCTGCTTAGAAAATCGGTATATGACTAAAAGGTCTTAATAAAGCTTTTTGTTGTAATTGTAAATTGTTAAATATATTTTGATTCAGAAATAAAATACACGGGTGGCATTCTTACAATTTCTCTGTCCTTCCGTTCTGTTGTTGCCCTTGGTCGACCGCTGCCGTTCTGACGTTGCATACTTCCGTTGTTGACCCACTTTTGTCAACATTGCCTAATAGTCGCATCACTTCGACACAGATGTCGCGCGATTAGTCGATTAGACCATTTCAATCCAATGGCACGACCAGTTACAAACTCTGACATATGTTTGTAATGAGCACGAATCTTTCGGCGAGGCATTGATACAGTAGAAATTGGCGAACTGTTAAAATATTAAACGGAAATTCTGAAAATCAGTTCGTGCCGCGCCGAATATTGAGTCTAGAATGCTCGTGCTGGATGCGCAGTTCAGATGCGCTGTAGCTCTTGCTATGCATAAATTGGCCACCAAATTTCAATCATTTGCATGTTTGGTCGAAACCTCTTTGTATACATATTTTCATATTAATCGGACACCTGCTTCTTGGTGGGTCGATTTTTTGTTATAGAGTATATATAGGCCTATATGAACTAAATATATTTATTTTATTGAAAAGTAGTGACAGTGGATTTTCTTCTATACTTTGCTTGTGGTGCATCCCTCTTGAGTGTCCAGCAGTAGTCAGCAAGCATACCAGGACTCCATTTACCTTGGTACGGCTTCTCCATGCTTGATATATCTTTATAAAACCTCTCACCATTCTCATTGATAACTGCACCAAGATTGCCTAGAAAGAATTCTAGATTTGAATACAGGAAATGGATCTTGAGAGAAATGTTACATCCCAGTGCTTTGTAGGAAAGTAAAAGAAAAGTTGTAGTTTCGGCCATTTTCTAGAAGTTATTAGAAACATTTTGAAAGAATTCCATGGTGCTGCTTCAACTTCATTTAATATATCTTCGAAATTCCCATCCTGCAGCAATTCTCGAATCTGAGGTCCAACTAAAATGCCTTAATTAATTTTCTCATCACTTATGCTAGGGAATTTTTGCTTCAAATAGGCAAATCCAGAACCATTTGGATTCGATTCCTTTTCAAAGTTTCTCATTAATCCCAATTTAGTAGGTAGTGGTGGTAAGTATATATTTTCAGATTAACCAATGGAAAACGTACAATAATTTTAAGTCCTGGAGTAAGGGTTTTATTGTTTAGCCAGTTATTTTTGATATAATGCTTTTCGTTGTCTAAACTATTCCATTCACACAGAAAATAACAAAATTTTATATATGAAAGCTGTAAAACAAGCTAGAGAGCAATGACTTTCAAATCACCACAGATTTTCTAGCTGTATGTGTCGTACTATATCTTTTTTCAAAAGCAGTTTAATGCTTTCGTAACTCTCTTTCGTGTTCTTCTTTCTTATCTCCACAATCATGATTGGGTGAAGTAGAATGCGTTTGCCTTTGTCATTAAGACTGGGAGCACTTCTCAGTGGCAGGCCGACTTAGCTCCAAAAGAAATGGCCGCCTCTGACATGAGGAAGAGACCTCATGTGCAGACGCTCCTAACATGGAGTACAAACTCTGCTCATCCTGAATATCTGGATTAGAGCCCTTACAGGGTGCTATCAGCTGGGCCAGCTGAGCCCAGGTTTATTAGTGAGCTTGTCACTGTTCCCCCTCCCTTTTTTCATCCGGGCACTTTCATGATGTATTATTTGCACTGATGGGAACTTTTTACCATAGTGAAGGAGAACAGCTTTCAAGCTAACTTTAGAGAAATCAATGAATAGGCACAATTCTTCTTATTATGCTCATGATTAAGCGCATTTTGTATACCAGCGTAATCAAAACTCTTCTCTGTGGAAATTTCCTTGAGTATTTAATCTCAGGGATATATATCCTTGTTCGTATATACTTCGCTTGAAAGTATTTTGATTTAAAATTACTTGAAATGCTACTTCTAAGAAATCAGAATATGCCCATTGCAATTTTTAAACCATCATCTATACTTTTAATGTTGCCTCACTGGCCCCACGTGTAAACCCCGGGACGTTGTCAGGGTCACTCGACTATTCTTAGATACTTAAGGTAAAAGGCAACAAGAGTACGGCTTCAGGAAACTGAGTTGAAACAAATTATAATTATTAAAATTTATATAGAAAAACGTTTTAAATAAATTAAATAGTTTTGAATATACAGTTAAACCTGTCTATAGCGCTTCCTCTTTGGACTATAGAAAGGGGGTGCTATAAACAGGTCACTTTTAATGTAAACCTTTTACATTTTAATGTTTAGAATTGGGCGCTATAGAGAGGAAGGCGCTATTTAGAGGGGGCGCTATAGACAGGTTTAACTGCGAATAAGGAAAAAAAACTCTCTTTTCAAATTTTGTATATGAAACATTTTTAAATCACCAAAACATTTTGAGAATTAACAAAAATCATGGTAAACTGATTTGACTCAGCAATCAAAGCAGTACGCAATTTTACTTGCACTAGTCAATACTGTTGAGATGGACTTTCAGTTAGTTGGCGTTCGGCACTAAAAAAAAGGGGTTATAAATATCACTCTCTCAAGAATTGCAATTATTGGATTATATATTATTTGATTTAAAAGAACATCTGTTAACTCCAGAAACCTGGTTTACCTAAATAATTTTGAATTAATATATATAAATTGCATTTCCGTGTGACCTACATGCGTTTCTTCAATGTCTAACCAATATATTTTTCATGGTGGAAAAAAGCTGTTGAAATTCTAGTTCAAAGTGATTTTTTTATAAGCTTGTTCAGCTTCACCGTCGCATTTTCAATTACTTCTAATGACGATGAAAATCGCCTACCTTTTAACGTCCTTTTAAGTTTTGGAAAGAAGAATAAATCACATGCAGGAGAGTAAGGAGGATGCGACAAGACAGAATCAGTGTTTGGCTAAATAGTCGTAGAACAATAATGGCTCTATGAGCATGGGAATAATCATGTAGCAATTTCCACTGTTTTGATTTGAATAATTGGTTTCTTTTTCTTCTTATCTCATCACGAAGGCCCACAAGTACTTCTTGGTATGCCTTTTTATATATAGTAACCCTCTCTCCAATAAATTCATAATAGACAAGTCCTTGATTTTCGAAAAACACTACAAGCATTACTTTTCCTTTGGACTAGTCAAGACGAACTTTCTTCTTCCTAGGAGAACTTGGTGTGTGCCATTCGAGTGATTGTTTTTTTGGTTTGTGGATAAAAAAGCACCATGGTTCATCACCAGTTTTTATTGTTTTTGAAATACCACAATCATTATTTGCAGTTTCAATAAAATCTTTGCAAATTGATAATCTGGTTTCTCTTAGTTGATCTGTTAAATTCCGTGAGAAAAAATAACCACAAAGTTTTTTCTTGTTTGAATGTTCACCAATATTTTTTTGGCAACCATCAAACCAAATTCCAAGTATTTATGATATATTATCAATAGTAATTTTTCTATCAGCAACAATTAAATCACGTACCTGTCCACTATTGCGATCCATTGTTGACGTCAATGGCCGACCTGACCTTGGATCATCTGCGATGCTCTTTCGGCCATCTTTAAAACGTTTATACCAGAAATAAACTTGCATTTGTGACAATTTTTCGACTTCATAAGCTTCATTCATTAATGCTAATGTCTTGGTGAAAGACTATTTTATTTTTACACAAAATCCAATATTTGCCTTTGCTCAAATGATGACATTGCTGAAACCGACGTGAACTAAATACTTGCAACAAAAATATGCCTAAAATGAAAACTACGCATGCGCATTTACTGGCGTTGCTGATTTAAATTTTAGTTAAGGCTTTGTTCTTTACAGTAAAATTGATTTTACATTTTTCAAAAGTTGATATATATTTTATTTTTTAAAAGTTCGGAAACCTTTTGATCCTACCATGTATATACATCCTAGAGAATGTACCCGGCTTAGCCCGGTAATATCCGAGTTAACGTTTGCCTAATTAACATTTATATAAAAAATAGACATATTTTTTATATAAATATGAATGCCGGCCAGGCAACCTCTATCTTTCGATAATAAACATTTGTAAAAACAATAATTTCTGGGAAAACAGACATCCACTACGTACTGAATCTAATCTTGTCAAGATAAATATATATTTCTATTCTTTTTCACCAAAAATAACTGAATAAAACTATTGAAGAATATTAACATTATGATATCCATATACAGTTAAACCTGTCTCTAGGGTACTATAGAGAGGGGGTGCTATAGACAGGTCACTTTTAATGTTAATCGCATCGTACTACATATTTAAAATCGGGCGCTATAGAGAGGGAGGCGCTATTTAGAGGTGGCGCTATAGGCAGGTTTAACTGTATATATCAATATAAGCTATTCAAATACTATAATTAGATAAATAACAAGCGATTTTGCATATTCTTGAATTATTAATTTATAATTATTATATACTGACTCTAAAAATGATATAGCCTCACCCACGCCCGGTTAATGAGTGTTCACCTAGCAAATTTTGCTTCAGTGAGAGTGTAAGAATGTTATTCATCATATGATAACTATAATTATTAGAATTATAACTCTAATTAGTAGTTACGTGGACTAATTAATATATTATTAGTACCATCCTTATCCTTTTATATTTAATTTTAGATATTTATTTTCAAATTATTTCGCTTCAGAATGCTCATAAGATATCAATTTTAGAGATTTTAAGAACGCAACTTTGTGATGAATTCTAGCCTGAATATAGGCCTTTGTAACTTCACAGCTTAAACACCTTTTGGTAAATTCGACTGATTTAATAGCCCCTCTCGTAGGATGTTATGAAATCGAAGCCACCCTTATACTGAAGAAGGCCATAGCCCGAAACCATTATATACAGGTGTTTTTTTGTTTGATTTTGTTAAAACTGGTGTTGTTAATTTTTTATCATCACTCTCTAGAAAAGTATTTTACTAGATTGGGTAAAATAATGCATCGTCCTGATAAATAATCTTCTTCTTTCTTTTCTCCACACTGGGTGAAGTAGAATGCGTCTGTCTTTGTCATTAAGACTGGGAGCGCTACTCAGTGGCAGGCCAACGTAGCTCCAAAAGAAATGGCCGCCTCTGACATGAGGAACAGACACCATGTGCAGCCGCTCCTAACATGGAGTAAAAACTCTGCTCATCCTGTATCCCAGGATTAGGAGCCCTTACAGTGTACTATCAGCCGGGCCAGCTGAGCCCAGATTTTTCAGTGAGCTTGTTATTGTTCTCCCTCCACCTTTTTCAACCGGGCTTGGGACCGGCAAAGGCGGAGTTCTGATGAATATAAAGGAAGAGGTTGCTCTCTACATGAATATAATCGTCCCTCGCAATTTTATGTTGTATAATAATATATGATCATAAAATAAATAATATTTGTTAAAACAATATTCTTTGGCCAAACATTCATATGAAGAGATCCCGGATGAAGCAGTGTTTAAATATAATTGTAACGAATATTGTAGCGGAATATTTATTTTTATAAGCAGATAACACTGGTCAACAACCTTTTTGCCCAAGAGTACCTGATGGTGTTTTTAATGTAACTTTTCATGCTGAACTCAAAATTCTAATCAGAAATTTTCCATCACCCATGGTTTTCGCGTGACAGCCTTTTTTTTTTTGGTATTGGGATAAATACAGCAAAAAATGCCAAAATTATTACGTAAGCATTTTTGCATAAACCTTATTACAACACCGGTTTATCAGAAAAATATTTTTTTTTGTCCCAAAGGAAACAGCCTATTTTCTAAATTTAACTCTTTGTGCTGATTCCAAATATAACATTAGTTTTTTTTGTACCATGCAAGATATTTGAGAGCACCTACTTGAAATTTGAAATGTTTCTAATATATAGGCCTATATGAACTAAATATATTTATTTTATTAAAAAGTAGGGACCATGGATTTTCTTCTATATACTGCTTGTGGTACATCCCTCTTGAGTGTCCAGCAGTAGTCAGCAAGCATACCGGGACTCCATTTACTTTGGTACCGCTTCTCCATGTTTGATATATCTAGATGAAACCTCTCACCATGCTCATCGCTAACTGCACCGAGATTGTCTGGAAAGAAATTCAGTTGTGAATGCAGGAATGGATCTTGAGAAACATTTTACATCCCAGTGCCTTGTTTTAGAGTAAAAGATCATTAACTATGTCTCAGGAATTTTCAACCTTGACAATTCCTAAGAGGTTTTTGCAAACGTTTCTAAAGGAATTCCATGCTTCAACTTCATTCAAACTATTTTGGAAATTTCCATCCTGCAGCAATTCTCGAATCTGAGGTCCAACGAAAATGCCTTCTTTAATTTTTGCATCACTTATGCTAGAACATTTTTGTTTTAGGTAGGCAAATCCACTGGCATTTCGATTCATTGCCTTGACAAATTTCTTCATTAATCCCAGTTTAATATGTAATGGTGGTGAGTAAATATTTTCTGAATCAATCAGGGGAGGATTCACAATATTTTCATGTCCTTGAGTAAAGATTTCACGGTTTGGCCAGCTTTTTTTAAATGTAATGCCTTTCCCTATCTCTGCAATCCCATTCACACTGAAAACATCAAAGTTTTGTATATCCAAGCTGTACTGCACGCAAGAGGGTAATGACTTTAAAATCGCTTCATATTTTCCAACTGTATCTTTCATATTCAATCTTTTTCAAAAGCAGTCTCATTATTTCGTAAGTCCCTTTCATGTTGGATTCATGTGCTATTGACATGGATGGGAACTTATTTCCGTTGTGAAGGAGAACAGCTTTCAAATTAATTTTTGAAGAATCAACGAATAAACGCCATTCTTCTGTATCATGGTCTTGACCAAGCGCTTCCATTAGAATAACAACATCATTGTAATATACTAAATAATTCTCTTGTGAAAAGAAGTCTTGAAATTCATCTTGACGCTTGCGAAAAAAAGCATACTTTTGTGCCTTTATGCAGCAGATATCAGCCTTTTAACCCTAGACCCTAAAATTTCACCCTGTTTTTGGATAAATCTAATTCACGTACGAGGTCGTTCAAATCTCCCTGGGTTAACAAATGAGGTTCTATATGGATTTTAATAATCAAAAATAAAATATCCCAAGAAAAAATGATGTATCTATAATTATTAATATGAACATTTCTTTTGCACATTAAGAAAATTTCAGGACCATTATCAAATACCTAGTTTCTAATATGCGTTTTTAGGATTTTAAAGGGATATTAGAGGGAGAGAAGGTGTTTCAGATATTTATAATTCCTCTGTGTCATTGATATTTCAGAGAAAGGAATAATCCTAAAGACTCCAATTGCCAATTAAATATATCTCTCTTCTTTATATATATGTGTTTGTCAGCTATGCACGTTATCAATATGTAGTTAATCTCTATTCATGATGAAATTGTAAAAAAACCTTTGTAATTACAAGATATTTTCTCACAATGAGTTTTTTTTTTTATAAAAAGAAATTCATTGTGAGGAAATATTTTGTAATTTAAACGTAGTTAATCTGAATGAATTTTTTAAAAATATATAAGTTGAGTCTGGAAAAACCTATAATCTAATTTTCAGGTCTTTTTCTCTAATACCCTTGGTATTCTTTACAGATTTGCAAATTACGTTGGCAACAAGCGTCCTACTACGGCAACTGAAAGAATTGCGTCAAGGACGTGTACAGTGAACGAATTCGGAGATATTTCGGTTTTTGCAGGAATCCTGCTGCACTTTCAAGACAAGAGGATTCAGTGACACACAAAATTCTAAAATATCGTTGTAAAACTTTACTCTTTTTTTTTTTATTTTGAAGCAGCCTCTCTTAAGGTTTACTGAATTTTTATATATTACACGGTTCAAAAGTTTACCATCGTTTATTTTGAGAGATTTCATTTTGATGTTCTCTTATAATTTTGTCGTCAAATACTGAATGGTGTACTATATTTTAGAATGCTTGAATTTAATATTGATATTTTTATCATATAAAATAGTGTTTTTTTTTAAATATTTCGAACATTATTTGTAAGACAAACGTTCAGTTGGATAGAACCCGGGAGAAGCTGGGTCATCTCTATATATATAAAAGTCAATTCCTGTCTGTCTGTCTGTTTCGCGATAAACTCAAAAACTACTGAACCAATTGGTTCCAAATTTTGCATGTCGCTTTTTATAAACCTGAGGAAAATTTTTGGCTACATTTTGCTTATTATTTTTGGCTATTTCTTTTTTTAATTTGAAGAACTATTTTTTTACGCGGACTAATCCGGAATGGAATGAATACCTAAATATGGCCATTTTTTTTAAAGCATCGGTGGCTTAGTGGTAGAATGCTCGCCTGCCACGCGGGCGGCCCGGGTTCGATTCCCGGCCGATGCATTTTTTTTTTTTACAATTTTTAAAACTAATTTATAAAAAATATAATATAAATATATACTATTATATCAACTATATGAATTAAATCAAATACCTAAACACTAATCTCTCTATATATAAAAGTCAATTTATGTCTGTCTGTCTGTCTGTTTCGCGATAAACTCAAAAACTACTGAACCAATTGGTACCAAATTTTGCATGACGCTTTTTATAAACCTGAGGAAATTTTTGGATACAATTTGCTTAGTATTTTTGGCTATTTCTTTTTTCATTTGAAGAACTTTTTTTTACGCGGAGTAATCCGGAATGGAATGAATACCCAAATATGGCCATTTTGTATACGCATCGGTGGCTCAGTGGTAGAATGCTCGCCTGCCACGCGGGCGGCCCGGGTTCGATTCCCGGCCGATGCATTTTTTTTAAACAATTTTTAAAACTCATTTATATTATATCTTCTATATATATAAAAATGAATGTTTGTATGTTTGTTTGTTTGTTTGTTGGTTTGAATGTCCGGTATACAAATTCGCAGTAGTTCACTAATTCAAACCAAAATTTCCATACATAGGTAAAAAAATACGAGGAAAACGATAGGCTATTTTAAATTATATATAAATTAAATATTAAAACTATATATTCAAATTAGCTCACGAACAGCGCCCTCTATCAAGGTTATAAATACGTTTAAAATCGAAATCTTCTCAAAATTTTATTAATAATAGTTCGCTTAATAATTAGAATACTTGATCTAAATCGAGATATTTATAGACGCTCGCTCGATTTGAAGATTTATATCGTAACTAATCTGACTGTAGAGTTTGGAGCGGGACGTTTCACAAGAGTGACATCCACGGCGCCAATTTATAATTGTAACGAATAGTGTTTGAATAAAACATTTAATCGGGTAAACCCGGGCGTTGCCGGGTCATTCGTCTAGTAATTTATAAATATAAGTTACATAAACAAATGACCCGGCTTTGCCAGAGAATTCCCCCAGTGCAATTTCCTTCATACTGAGAGTACATCAATAATAAATAGTAGAAGTGCCATAGAATAGCAATACAGAATTAACACATAAACCACAGGCAAAAAGTGTGTTCGATGGCAAAAAAATGTATTATATTAGTGTTTAGGTATTTGGTTTATTACTTTTTTGCAATCCATTTAGTTGTTTCTCTCTCAATACCCAATACTTTAAAAAAAAAGTAGCACTCATATAAAAGATATTTCAAAAAAAGTACGCAAGAAACTTGAAAAAAATGCAGAAGAAGCTCATTGATCGCTTAATTGGCCTGGTGTTGCTACTTCGTCTCTTATTTACTCCGCTTAAAAAAGTTCTTCAAATGAAAAAAAAATAAATAGCCAAAAATACTAATTAAAATGTAGTCGAAATTTTTCATCAGGTTTATGAAAAGGTACCAGTTGGTTCAGTAGTTTTTGAGTTTATCGCGAAACAGACAACAGACATTTACTTATATATATAAGAATATAGTATTTAAATATAAACATTTTTTATATATACACACTTGATGAAAATTCTCTAATGTAAAAGTAGAGAGTTGACTGGGGGTTATTCTGCTAGTCATTTTTTTTAATTCAATGTGTTAACAAATTTTTTAGAAAATATTATTGCTGACAAATGATCAGATATTGTGAATCATTTTAAGATAACATAAAATGGTAAAAACAAAAACAATTTAATGAAATAATAATCTAATCTGGTTAGTTGGCAAATTTATTATGCTCCAGGGGAATCTGGTTCCAAAAAGAGATTTACTTAATATTCAAATGAAATTGATATACACTTAAACCTGTCTATAGCGCTCCCTCTAAATAGCGCCTTCCTCTCTGTAGCGCCCGATTTTAAATACGTAGTACGATGCGATTTACTTTAAAAGTGACCTGTTTATAGCACGCTCTCTCTATAGCACCCTATTCTGGTGGGTCACAAGAGGGGGCTCTATAGACAGGTTTACCTGTATAATTAAAAAATACATTCTATTAAAAAGCTATATTAATTTAATATAGATTAGGAATGTTTGACATCTGTTTGCGCTCCAGGAACCTAAGTTACCCAGTTGAATGATAATATCAATTTGTACGATTTACATTTAAAAAATAAAAATCAAAATGATTTTCTTATATTCGAGGGAAGTATTTAATAAAATGCAGTTAAATCTGTCTATAGCGCCCCTTCTAAAGAGCGCCTTCATCGCTTTAGTGCGCGATTTTAAATACGTAGTACGATGCGATTTACATTAAAAGTGACCTGTATATAGCACTCCCCTTCTATAGCACCCTATTTTGGTAAGTCCAAGAGGGGGCGCTAAAGATCGGTTTAACTGTATTGTTAAAAATACATTGTATTAGACAGCTATATTAATTCAATATACATCTATGTTGTTTAGAAACATCTGTAAGCGTTCCATGAACCTGAGTCATCCAGTTAAATGATAATATCAAATTGTACGATTCACATTTAAAAGGTGAAATATCGAAATAAATTTCTTAAATTCGAAGTAAGTATTTATTTAAATGTCATCGACAATGCTGTTGGCCTACCCTTCATCTTTCAACTTTTGTAAATACACATCCAAGCAATGTACATGAGAGAAGGGTATATTAATTAAACTGTAAAGCTAATAAATAATATCTGGCAAAAACCTAAGAGCAAATCTTAAGCGCAATGTGAATTATTCATTCAAATAAATACATTATGTATTAAAATATGATCGCCCAATTTACAATTTATATAAACTGATTAAAATATTACATTAGTTATAATGACATAATGTTTTTATTTGGTATTTTTAAGAGAAGCACTCGCACAAACAAAATCACATATTACTGAAAAAATAATTGCCCTTATAGTTTACTGTGAACTTAGATTTATAATAATACATGTTATAAATACATTATGAACTTGCATATAACCACCAATTTACAATCTAAATAAACTGATAAAATATTACACCAGTTATAATGACATTTATGTTTTTATTTAGTATTTTAAAGAGAAACACTCGCTGACACAAATAACAGCTGCACATGGTGTCTGTTACTCATGTCAGAGATTGCCATATCTTCTGGAGCTAAGTCGGCCTGCCACTGAGTAGTGCTCTCAGAATTAATGACAAAGACAGACGCATTCTACTTCACACGGTCATGATGGTTGTCAAACTGATACCATCAAGGGTGACAACTTATTATTCTAATATGATTGAGTGGAGATAAGAAAGAAAAATAAGAAGACATCTGACTATGGGAATATTCGCCCTTATAATTTTCTGTGACTTTTGATTCGTAATAATATCTATCTTCTATCTATATATATAAAAATGAATGTTTGTATGTTTGTCTGTTGGTTGGTCTGTATGTCCGGTATACAAATTCGCAGTAGTTCACTAATTCAAACCAAAATTTCCATACATAGGTAAAAAAAAAACGAGGATGACGATAGGCTATTTTAAAAAATATATAAATCAATTATTGAAACTATATATTCAAATTATTCTAAATAGCTCACGAGCAGCGCCCTCTAGAACGCGGTGGATCTGATGGCGGGGCGCGCCCATTGGCCGCCTGCTAGCACGTGGCTTCCCTGTGCGCGCGCATGCGCCGGGAAGCCACTTGCTCGCCGGCAGCCGACGGGAGCAGTCACTTGCTCGCCGGGAGTCAACGGGCGCAGACATTTACTCGCTGCCAGCCAACGGGCACATGTTTAATGTGTTTGAATAATACATTTAATCATGTAAACCCGGGCGTTGCCCGGGTCATTCGTCTAGTATGTTATAAAATTGTGGAGCCGACACATCCAACTTACAGTCATGGGCCAGAAGTGGGAGCGCACTACCCTGAAGACAAAATAAATCCATACAAATAGGATCATGGCTACCTGGGTTTGGGGGTAGCACCCTGGAAGGTGAGATGACCTAATGGAAAGATCCTGGTCCCATTGGTCAATCAAAAACCATGGCGACCTAAATGCATCTAACCCTAGACTATTCGACTCTGTTACTACTGTGCTCTCTCCTGTTGGATCAAAAAAACTCTGACTTATATCCTGATGGTGACGTCAGAGAGGGCGAACCTTTAACCGTCCGCTTCTAATCAAGGAGTGACATTGCCGATATATTTACATCATTCCTGATAATCCTGGACAATGTAACGATCTTTTTACGACGTTTCCCTCTAATCGCCCTTTTTTCCAATAATATTTTGATTTTATACCATTTTTAAACTTACTTAATGTGGTGATTCTTGGTATATCTATGTACAAAATTGTGTTTACAACATTTAATATTTGACATATATATTTATGTGAACGTGGTCAAAATATGCCTATATGTATATATATACATATATATGTGATGATGAGTTGCTGTCGACTTATCTGTGATGAGATCCTGTCGACTCATGTAATGAGATGAGAATTCCAGTAGCTTTTGTAGAATCCTGTCGACTACTAAAATAATTTGTTGAAGTCCTGGTAGCTCTTGTTGTACTGTGTTGACCGAGAGGAACAGTCAGGATGTAGAGTTTTCCAGTACCTCTCTGCACCTTGGAAGACCTTTAAAAGTTCTCACAAAATACAGGCAGTCGTGGTCGAGGCAGAGTGGAAAGCTGGGGATATCCACACAAAAAACGAAGACACAGTTGCACTAAGAAAGTTCCGTAAACCGATAAAAGTTGAGCCAGGAGCGAAAGATGGAGACATAGAAGTTTCTTACTCGTCTACATGATAGTTGAGATCGACATAAGGTACGACCGACGTGAGCTGACGCTAAGGGTGAACTCAACTCAACTGACTGAACTGTACTGAGCTGTCAAGCTGTTTTAAATTACCATATATATATATGTCAAATCCTGTCGACTTTCTTCTTTATGATGTGGTATTTCGGTGATCTGGTTTGTTGTATTGAGTCGTGAGGAAAGATGATGATTGCGCAGTCGTGATGGTGGTGAGTGGTAAAGCACACAGAGACGAATCACAGGGGAAACCGAGGCATCAGAGAGACGGAAGGCAGAGTCCAAGTTGCGGCCGGCGGGCCATCCATTAACGATCTACCTGCTGCTGCTGTTCGCTATCTGGCATTTAATGAACTAACTACTGACTGCGGGGCAAGCCCTCTTTATATGTTCAAGTCCTACGTCACCGGCCGTCTGGCGCCCGGTCGTCGAGGGGACGGTGGACCTTATTTGGCTGCGGGTATGTCCAGATACGTCATTTTATTGGCGCCGCGTTGACGGGGCGATTGACTTCATGGTCTGCGGGGTTATCCCTTTTGTTTTCTACGTTCCCTCTAGATGTACCTCTTTATTTAATTGAACACTCAAAAACGATACCTACAAAGTTAAATTGATTAAAGGAGGATTGGGTACAATGATTAAAAGTCCATATTAGATTAAGGGCTGTAAGAAGAAGTGGTGAGTATTTATACAGGTGTTTATAATTTTTCAATTACCACAGATGGGCCCCTTGCGTTGAAGAATTTAAAAAGGGCAGCCTGAGTTAAATTCTGGTAGATGGGAAGTTCTCTTTGGGGAAAATAAATTGGGTAAACAAACACAGCTATTTACAGGGTGGTAAGAAGTTGCGGTTGACAAGGTGACAGAATGGAAAGATGAAGTAGGACTTATTAAAAGAATGACAACATGGTGATTAAATTGGTTAACAGCAGGATCAGCTTGAGAACATGGGTTTGCAAGGCGTTTTGCTAGGACGTCTTGGAACTAGTTAACAAGGGATTAAAAAAAAATATTGTTCTCCACTTTGCGGTCTTGGGTGAAAAAAATAATAATGAAAATAGCGCGATGGTGAGTGAGTGAAAAAAATGTCTGCAGAGTATTTAAGCTGGGTGTATGGACAAACTACATCAAGGTAATTTCTGCAAGTGTAAAAAATGAACATAAACAAAACATAAAGAAAAACATCACATTAAAAAAAAACTGACAAAGACATGGGTCGCGCTGGTGGTGAAAAGATCCGCTAAGATGGTAAGGTTTGGTGAGAAGCAAGGTAATTTCGTGGTTGTTGAGATAAAATTATTGCAAAAGTTGAGAAATGTGAAAAGAAAAATAGTGAAACAAAATCAAAATATAATGATATTTACAAAAGTGGGACAATGGGAAAACATTGATTAAAATTTGTAAACAAGTCCACTTTAGGTTTTAAAGATTGCTTGAAAAGATGTTGTAGTGGTAACATAGGGTGAGAAAAAAATGTGTGGGTAAATAGGTTGACAAACGCATCAATGTGCAGCATTGCGACAAGACATTGATTTTAAGGAAGATGGTTGCGGGGTAGTATGGTACAACATGTGGAGTACAAATAAAATAAGGTAGGGATAAGTTATCTGTGATGTAAGGGAAATAGTTGTCAGGACGTAGGTGGTGGGGGAGTTCTAAATAGACGTTGAACGGTTTCTCCTATCAAAATCCAGATGATGGTAAGGAGTTGGAAAATGGCTTCTTGTAGTTGAAAAAGTTTATCAGTTTCTTGTGCGTATATTCCTATGTAGATAAGTGTGATTAGAGGGACGGTGGAGAAGGGCATTGTTAGTGTGTAAATTAGAAGAATTAAGTGGAAAATAAAAAATGTTTTCATATTGTATCCTATATTTTTTTATGAGAGAGATTCGTTGTGGGCTGAGCCATTTATGTTGGAGGGTTGATGACTCGATTTGGGACCGGGTTGGTTCATGATTGATTTGTAGCTGGGGAACTGGGGAAGCATTGTTACTTGAAGTCGGTTCTACTTGGATTAGGGTAAAAAGATTTGGGGTTAGAGGTAGAAGAAGTTGGCTGCTGGATGGTTTGATCGGGAGTTGGTATTCTTGGAACAAGTCCGATGAGAGATGTCGGAACGGAAATGAGTCATTGTCTTTGGGTTGAACATAATGCGCCTGCATGGTGAAGGATGCTATATGAGGGACGCTTTCTGTGTAAGGCCTGAGTGTGATTATTATGTCAGACGTAGTGTTAATTTTGACGGGGGAATGTTTAAAGTGGTGACATCAAATTTGTTTTCAGAAAATATGTGCTGATTGTTATGCAATAGGAGATTAAATTGGGTCGGAAAATTAGGGTGAGACAATTCAGTTCGCGCATCAGTTAGCTGGCAATTTAGGGTTAAAAGGGTTGTGGGAAATAAAAAAAACATGGACATTTTTCTGAAAAGGAATAATTATTTGTGGTTAGTGCATGTGCTGATTAGTTTTTGCTATATTTACATTTTGACAAAAACGTTTTTAGATATTAACACAGTAAATGAGCAATGGAGTTTAAAATGCAAAATTTTGGAATAATAACATTAAGTAATGAAGTTGAATGAGAAAAATATCAAAATATTTAAAGTTAGGGAATTTAAACACAAAAAAGATGGAAATGTGAAGCCATAAGGTATTGAGTTCATATAGAAAATATAGTGGAAATATGATTTTTTAAAATGTTAAAGATAGTTTAATAAAATATTGAAGATGTGATAAAAAAGGTAAATTTATTTTGTTTTTGTCCTCTCTCTCTCTCTTGGCCGACTGTTTTACATATGGTGTTAAGAATTTATAGTTGTAAATGGTTAAACCTAATTGTAAATTTTCAAAAGTAAAATATGGAATGTGAGATATATTTTAGGTACAAATTATGCAGAGCAAAATAATGTTCAAAAGGATTAAAGGTGTGGTGCAATTTGAAAGGCAAAACAACTATGGCAAGATAGATATTTAAAACTATTTGAGAAAAAGGGATATAACTAAGAAAATAGGCATTATATATTGTATGCGAAAACTAAAATAGCAGGAAAGTGGGAGTATGGAAGATAGGTAGACAGATATAAAGTACCTTGGAAAGGATGATTCCGGCTTGAGGTGAAAACTTCGGGAGATTGCTGGCGTTGAGCGGAAGATGTGATGGCTGGAGATGGAAAGGGGAAGATATCAAAGGCGGTAAGATCCAGGTCTGGGGGATTAAGGGGTTGCAGTCTTGCTAGGATGGTTGCCAACTGAAGGATGATGGTGCCAAGATGGGGTGGTGGTGTTGTCGGTCCGTGGTCGTTGTTGGGGAACTTTCCGATCTCCTGCCCTCGGGCTTCTTTTTCATCTTTGTTCATCCTGTCGACTTTCTTCTTTTTGCTGTGGTATTTCGGTGATCTGGTTTGTTGTATTGAGTCGTGGGGAACGATGATGATTGCGCAGTCGTGATGGTGGTGAGTGGTAAAGCACACATTGACGAATCACAGGGGAATCCGAGGCATCAGAGAGAGGGAAGGCAGAGTCCATCCACTAACGATCTACCTGCTGCTGCTGTCCGCTATCTGGTATCTAATGAACTAACTACTGGCTGCGGGGCAAGCCCTCTTTATATGCTCAAGTCTTACGTCACCGGCCGTCTGGCGCCCGGTCGTCGAGGGGACGGTTGACCTTATTTGGCTGCGGGTAAGTCCTGTTACGTCAATTTATTGGCGCCGCGTTGACGGGGCGATTGACTTCATTGTTTGCGGGGTTAGCCTTTTTGTTTTCTACGTTCCCTCTAGATATTTAATTGAACACTCAAAGACGATACATACAAAGTTAAATTGATTAAAGGAGGAATGGGTACAATGATTAAAAGTCAATATTAGATTAAGGGGTGTAAGAAGAGGTGGTGAGTATTTACACATCATGCAATCAAGCATGATACGGCAATATTGTCATCATCATTTCTGACTCAAAAAATAATGTTGCTCAGTACTTGGTTAAATATAATTTTTCTTGGTTAAAGGGCGACAAAAAAAAACTCTTCCAGATTTAACTCTCTGTCCTGTTCAAATTTCAGCGAGATTAGTTACATATTGAGGGCGTGCATAGCCGACAAACATATATATATATGTCATAATATATGCTCTTCCAGGATTAATAAAACAATCCAACAGCCAACGAGAGAGAGATGGGCAGCTAAAACTAAGAAAACTAACTTACGACCATTTTTTGGTCACATTCCTGAGGGGGGCGTCACCACCTGGCGCTTATCTTTTGTTAGCCCCGCTTGTGTACACAGGGAAAAAACAGTTGCAGTAGATAACGTCTGACTCGCCACCACTTTCTCTCTCGTGTGGCTGCCTGGATTTTGCCTCTAATAACTCGTCGTGTGATTATTTCTCAACTCACCACATCATTACCACTATATTGCCACATATATATATATGTTCCCGGCTTCGCCCTATCTTTACCCGAGTAGAAGTTTGCTTAACAAACATTTGTTACAACGATTCTAGCAAACATCCAATCCCTACTGAATCTATACTTGTCTACACTCTCGATATTTTTTC
The DNA here is from genome assembly GCA_030710605.1 of Cordylochernes scorpioides. Classification (NCBI taxonomy): domain Eukaryota; kingdom Metazoa; phylum Arthropoda; class Arachnida; order Pseudoscorpiones; family Chernetidae; genus Cordylochernes; species Cordylochernes scorpioides. The sequence continues at coordinate 19,716,190 of CP092872.1, read as the reverse complement.
CCGGTCCCTTGAAAAATACTCGATAAGTTGAAAAAAATCAGTATTAATTGGTAAACTCGATAATTTGAAGTTGAAGGAATAGTATCTTTCCACAAACGAAGATTTGTAAATAACTGTTGTTAGCGAATGTACCCGGCTTCGCACAGTTTTTATTCGAGTAAAAGTTTGCCTAACGAACATTTGTTGAACCGATTCTATAAAACATCCAAACCACCTATATATTGATTTATAAACGTATATAAATATAAATTATTGTTATATGCGTTTAAATATATTTTGAAAAAAACACATAATTTTTGAAAACATTTATTATATTTTAAATAAGATATTGTCACTTTTGTGAATTTGATAATTAATTATTTCTTTTTTTCTCAATGAATTATATATATTAATTTTAAATTTCATTTTTGTTATCATCATCACATACAATGTAATTTTTTTCATATAAACAAACGATAATAAACAACAATTAGGGGCTGAAAATCATTTATTATGGTTAGTAGCTCCGTAAATAAAGATATTTTCACAACAACAATTAAAGTTGCATCATCATTTTTATAAAACAACAGCAAATTAAATTAACAATGTAAAAATATATTTTAACATTACATTTTAAAATTTAACACAAAAACGTTACAATTTTTTTCTTTAAATATATATTAATATTGAAATGCCAAGTATTTTTAAGTCATTGGAATATTATATTAATAAATTCTCAAATTAAATTTATTATACTTGGAAAACATTTTAAGCATTGTTACAATTTATAAATATAATTTTACCAGACGCCGCTAGAGGCGCTGCTTGCCTGTGAAAGTAGAAAATTTGCAAATAAAATTGCAAGGAATATTTATTTCAAATCAAATTCAAACAAGAAATCTTCCCAGTAGTATAGTAAATAACTTCCTAAAGTTTCACGGCGATTGGATAATCTTACCTTTTAAAAACATTCATCGTGTAGACAAACTAACATTGATCGTGTAAACAAACCACGTGTTAATTATTAACCCATCAAATTCATTTATCGTCGCGACCAGTGCTGCGCCCAAGCGGTAAAAGGATGGAACTAAGTTTAGTTTTTTGAATAGCCTATATGTTAAACGAAATCTTCAGCTACCTACATGGGAAATTTCTTGAAGATTTATTCTGTAGATTTTGCGCGACGCGATAACAAACATCGATTTTGGATTTCATTTTTATAGATATAAGGAAGGAAGGATTTACAGTTAAACCTGTCTATAGCGCCCCCTCTTAGGACTCACTAAAATAGGATTCTATAGAAAGGAGGTGCTATATACAGGTCACTTTTAACGTAAAATTTCACATTATAATGTTTAAAATTGGACGCTATAGAGAGGAAGGCGCTATGTACAGGTTTAACTGTATATATTCATGGACAAACCTCACGAAAGTTGTACCTTTTAGCGTGCCTATCGGGATTCATATAACTCTGAAATATATTTGTTACAATGTAACCTTTTTTGAATATAGACGAGATAACTAAGCGTGAACAAAATTCCTTTGTCTCCTTCAAAAAAAAAAAAACTGGAGACCTGAAAATTTAAATTTCTTAAGATTTTTCCATTCATATATATAAGGTTGCAAGAAAGATGATATCCATATACAATTCATTTACAGTTTTTGCTGAGCTGATAAAAAATACATTGTTTAAATTCACTTTAGACAGAATTTTTTTTGCCTTTTTGTATATATATTATTAAATATAATAGATTCAAAAATTGATCATGAATTGAGAGAGAAATGAAATTAGTAAGACAAAAAAAAAAAACTTTGAATAATTTTATTAATTTTAGACATTATGTATGTTTGTGTGTGTGTGTGAGTGTGGTGATGTTTTTATATTAATTGAATAAACATTTATATACATATAGGTAAATGCAATATATATATAACTGTATTAACGATTATTAACTCGATTTATAATATATTGTATATTTTTAATCGACTTCAACGTAGCATTTTTTATTCCAGAAATGCAGTTGCTTGAACATTTTATCTAAAATATAGAATTCCAATCTATCAAAACGCTGTTTCTTAGCGAGAAAAAGCTTCTCTGAGTGCGTTTTAACCATTTGTTACGCATACTTGGAAGCATATTTTAATAATTTCGAAATAATTTGGAAATTGTTTCTCATATGAATCCATGTTCAATTCCATAGTTCCACGTAGACCAGTTGACATGTTGGATAGATATCCTGCTAATTTGTTTCTATCAATTTCTGTCAAAATATTCAACAATGTAATATTGGTTTTACCAAGTTTCTGTTTCTTCATCATGGCTACTTCACACTGGCAGTTATACCACAACTGCCTAGAATATTTTAAAACCTCAATATCATTAGGAAATTCACATGTAGGGTTTCGCAGTATGAAATATATTATCATTAAATTTAACACGGGCATTGGTAACGCAATTTGAGCTCTAACATCATTGTCTTTCAAAAAACTGACCAAATCAAAATTATTGGTTAACCTTAGTAGAACATAAAATATTTTGATTGCATTTTCGATAAAATCATGAATTCTATCTGAATTTATAAATTCACTAATGGCTAGAACCAAGGGGGTGTGCCCATTTATATTTTTTACATTAACGTCAGCTCCACCTTCTATAAGAGTAAATACCATTGCTTGATTCAAAGATTTAGCTGCTAAATGTAACGCAGTATCTTTCACCGAATTATCATCATTTACAGAATCGTCTAATTGAGTATTTACTAAAGCACCTGATTGTATTAATAGCTTCGCACATTTATCATTTTGATAATGTTGTGTATAAGCCAAAGGTGTTTTACCTCTATTACATTTTTCATTAATATCAGCTCCAAATTTTATTAAAAATGCAACAACCTCTGAAAAATCATATCCACATGCATGATGAAGGGGAGATTTATTTTCCATATCTTTTTGGTTAATATCAGCGCCAGCTTCGACCAAGAGTATGAAATTTTTAAAATATTTAGTTTGAATTGAGTGAATTATTGGTGTTAAAAGGTCCCTGTCTGCAAGATCTAAATCAACATCGAATTTCAAAAGCTCTTCAAGAAACTTTGAATTTTCTATTCCTGAAACCCATATTAATGGCGTTCGTGCACAATAATCCTTGGCGTTAAGATCTGCTCCTACTTCAAGTAGATATCGGAATATGTTTAAATTTCGCCTTCGGATAGATTGATGAAGTGGCGTTTCTTCAAAACAATTCTTGGCATTTAAGTTTGCACAATTATCAACTAATAATTTACAGATATCTTCTTTTCCTAATCCAATAGCCAGATGCAATGGGTAGTCATAATTATCATAATAATCTATATCAAAAAATGAGGGACTTACAAGTGTAATACGGTTATGTTGAATATATTTTCTGTAAGTTTTCTTGAAATTTTTGTCGTACTTTATATTCACATCCGCTCCTTCTTCTATCAATGTCTTCACTTCATTAAAGGTTCCTGTAATTATTTTATGGTAGAAATTAAAATTTGAATCCAATAATATATTTTTTTCCATTATAGGTGAAGTATTTTTTTTCGAAATTAGGTTTTTAAATGCAGTAATTTTAGTTTTATATTGAGAGAAGTAAAATCAAGCTTTTTTTTTAATTAATGAATTTTTCAATCTGTATGTGTTGTAAATTAACCAGAAAATCGTTATATGATATTTATTGATATTAGTAATTGAAAACAGATTAAAGTAATACTAGGTGTTTTTAAAATTAAAAGTATAAGTAACTCAGTGTATATAATATTATCATTATTAAATGTTAGTGAATAGCTTTTACTTTTTATTCTTCATTTGCCGAGACTCCACAGTAAATCTATATATAATTAATTTCATTATCTTCAATTTACTCACACTAATCTATTTATCAGCTTGATTGTCTTTAATTAATTTTCCTTAATATAAATTTCATATTAACATTAAGATTCTATTACTGTTTGTCCTGAATGTATACTACATTTCTGCTTAGAGAATCGGTATATGACTAAAAGGTCTTAATAAAGCTTTTTGTTGATTTTGTAAATTGTTGAATATATTTTAATTTAGGAATAAAACACACGGGTAGTTGGCGATCTATAGATACGTTCCAGGAGCCTGGATTACCTCTGTTGTTTTTCTGAATTGAATATTATAAATCAAGTGTTTTATAATTTATCCTGCTTATATAATGACATTACGTGATCTATATATATAATACACTAACAGAATGTTTAGTATATAATATTAGTCAATCTACTCCAAAGATACTTAAATCTTCATAGCGATCTATATACCAAATATTTTCGTTATTTTTTGCTTCATGTGTCACACTTATTTTTAAGCTCCAAATATTTTTTTTTCAATTTATTCTATTTTTTAATAGTAGATTTTTGCCTTCAAATTTAACTTTTTTTTATCATCGCCAAATTGCCTTGTTTTAAAATCATGTGCGTTTGTATTCTTGCGCATTTTATGAATTTCTTATTTAATTTTTAAAAACTTTTTTCACAATTGTTAGCCATCGTAAATATAGAGGCTGCCTGGCCGGCATTCATAGTTCTTCAAATTAAAGATACTTCGGCCAGTAAATCTTTTTATTATCTCGACTTTTCAACAAAAATCTTCTATCCTCGTCAGGACCGAACAAAATATTTTTTTCGAAAAGTCGAGACAATAAAAAATATTTACTGGCCGAAGTGTATTTAATTTTAAGAACAATAGTTAGCATAATTTTCTTTCATACTTTCAATTTTATAAGCAAAAAGTCAATAAATATTTAATATATCTGTTATATTTTAGTAATCGGATTCCAATAACATCACGCATTTTTTATAAAGATAATACACTAACAGAGTTTTCAGTTTTAAAATTCTAAGCAATATTCTCCTTAGATCTGAACTATAAATAGCGATCAATACACCAATATTTGGCTATTTTAACTTCGTATTTCAAACTTTTTTTATTTTCCAAATATTTTTTATTACAGTTAAACCTGTCTATAGCGCCCCCCTCTTGGGACTCGCCAAAATAGGGTGCTATAGACAGGTCACTTTTAATGTAAATCGCATCGTACTACGTATTTAAAATCGGGCACTATAGAGAGGAAGGCGCTATTTAGATGGTGCGCTATAGACTGGTTTAACTGTATATTTATTTTTAAATTTTATTTTTCTTTTTGCCTTCAAAATTTACTTTATTAATTTATTATCACCTATTCATATTTTGTTTTTATTTTTTTTACAAGCAAAAATCTACCAAAAGTCAATTAATAATGTAATTTATCTGTCATATTTCAGTAATCTGATCTCAATATCCTTAATAGCAATCTATATTCTCGAATTTATTTTTATTCTCCAAATATGAGTCGTTATATATTTTGAATTTTTCAATTTTCCAAAAGTAGATTTTTTTGCGTTAAATTGTATTCACTATCTTTATCACCAAATTGCTTTATTATTGAATTTTATTAAATTCTAATGGTATAGATATATTGTGTGTTTAATTCAAATATTAATTATTTTCTTATAACACTGTTCAACAATATTTTGAGGGGGCGCTATAGACAGGTTTAACTGTAAATAAGGGAAAAAAATAAATTTTCAAATTTTTCTTCATATAAAAATTTCAAATCACCAAAACATTTTGAGAATTAACAAGAATCATGGTAAAATGGTTCACTCAGTATTCAAAATAGGACGTATTTTACTTGCACTAGTCAATACTGTTGAGATGGTCTTTCAGGTAGTTGGCGTTCTGCACTCCAAAAAAAAAAAGGTTATAAATATCACTCTCTAAAAAATTGCAATCATTGGATTATATATTATTTGATTTGAAAGAACATCTGTTAACTCCAGAAACCTGATTTACCTAAATAATTATGAATTTATATATATAAATTGCATTTCCGTGTGACCTACATGCGTTTCTTCAATGTCTAACCAATATATTTTTCATGGTGTAAAAAGGCTGTTGAAATGTTAGTTCAAAGTCAATTTTTCTAAGCTTGTTTAGCTCCACCGTCGCATTTTCAATTACCTCTGATGACGAAGTAAAGCGCCTCTCTTTTAACGTCCTTTTAAGTTTTGGAAAGAAGAAGATATCACATGAGGAGTTATCAGGAGATTTACAACATTTTTATGCCCTGGAGTAAAGATTTCACTGTTTAACCAGCTTTTTTTTAATATAATACCTTTCCATATCTTTGCTATCTCACTCACACAGAAAACAAGAAAAATTTGTATATCCAAGCTGTAATCCACGCAAGAGAGCAAAGACTTTCAAATCGCTGCATATTTTCCTACCATATCTTTCATTATCTATCTTTTTCAAAAGAAGTTTCATGTTTTCGTAAGTCTCTTTCATGTTGGATGCATATGCAATTGAAACTGTTGGGGACTTATTTCTGGTGACTTATGATATGACTTATATCATGGTCATGTCCAAGCGCTTCCATTAGACTAACAACATCATTGCAATATATCAAATCATTCTCTTTTAAAAAGAAGTCTTGAAATTCATCTTGATTCTTGCTAAAAAGCATACTTTTATGCCTTTAGGCAGCAGATTTAAGCCTTTTAACCTAGAACCTAAAAGTTCACCCTGTTTTTTTTTTTTTTTTTTGGATAAATCTAAATCACGTACGAGGTCTTTCAAATCTCCTTGGGTTAACAAATGAGGTTCAGATGAAGCACCTGCTTCAAATTTTGTGTCATCCGACTGTCGCTCTCGTCTATCTGAATCATCGTCACTGAATATTATATTTTCAGGAGGATGTGGCACAGGTAAAATATCACTATAAGGAACCGGTCTCATAGCAGAGGGCAAATCTGGATATTCAACTGTGTGTCTTGATTTGGATCTAATACCTGTAGTCTTTGTCAAACAAAAACAGTCTGAAGTCTGAAGAATTGTCTTTAGGTTCCCTCCATATCATTGGAACCGCAAAAGACATATGACTTTCACCTTTAATCCACACTGTAAGACGTCGAGCACAAATTTTACAACAATTATGAGGAGCCCAAGTCTTATCTTGGTCACCGACTTTACAGCCAAAATAAAGTTGATAGCACTTTTTGAAGAGCGGTGTGAAGTTTCGCCTTTGAACTTTGAAAGTTAATTCCCCACAAATGTAACATAAAATATCAAGAATATTAATTCAACGCCCCGGCATATTGACACAGTCTAGTGTATACGATTTATAAAGTAAACCGATAGAGAAGAATAAACTGATCACATCAAATTTACCAGTCTCTTCTGATACAAATCTATTGTACAAATCGTTAGGCTCAATTTAAATATATATATTAAAACTGTTATCCAGCAAATAGCATTCCAGAGCTTGTCGTTATTTTTGAGTTGAAAGCAAAACAGATTGCATTATAAAATAAACATATTTAATTAAAAATTCAATTATTTGCTATTTAAATTAATATATATGATTCATAAAGAGCAAATTTTAATTAATAACAAATAAAATAAAGCTTTTGGCTCCACATATCAACTCTTCTTGTCAAAAATAAAGCGCTAGCTAATGTAATGATGTTTACTTAAAAAAATGCTTACGTAACATTTTCTGCATTATTACTGTATATGCCAATTTATAGAAAAAAAAGGTTATCCAGCAAGAACTATGGGTGTTGGAAACTTCTGATTTTATTTCTGAATTAAGCATGAAAAGATACATTAAAATCAACATCAGGTTTTCTCCGGCAAAAAAAAAAAGGTTTTTTGTAGACCTGTGTTATTACGACTGAAATTTATATTTTGTTACACTATATACTTCCTTCATTGGTTCTCTTGTATTTTATTATAAATTTTAGTTTGTGCTTGTGCCTCAAATAAATTGCTGCATCTTCCTGAAGTTTGTCTTTTTAATTTTCTACGTTACATTTGGTGGAGATGCTCGGTAAATTAAGGAAGACAAACTGAAGATCGCCGAGAAGAGCTTGAGGCAATGGGTGCTGTTATAAAAATCATAGCTAATGGCTCCAGAATTTCACCGCCGTGTTAAAGCCAAGACTTTACTCCAAGATGAAGATGTCCCGATACACGTCGCAAGAAATAAGACGTTAAAGTACTATGGACAAAGTTCTAAGACTACGAAGGAATGTCAGATCTATGTCAGTGAAGTTAAGTCACTGTGTCACTTTGTCAACAAGATTTGAAGGCTTGAGTCACAGCTCCTATAGGGAAGGAGCTTAGTAGCGAAATATTCATTTTTTGAACAGATAAATAATACTGAAATTTATATTTTGTTACTCTATATACATCCCTAAATGGTCCTCTTGTATTTTATTATAAATTTTAGTTTGTGCATATTCCTAAAATAAATTGCTTTCTCAGCGTGAAGTTTGTCTTTCCTTATTTTCTACGTTACAATCCTATTCAAATTTAAACTGCATTTTTATTTTACATATACACTCTGCTAAAATTCTGGACGTTGCCCCTGTTCATTTGGCTAGATATACTTATATCAATATGGTTATAGTTCTATTATTTATATATATATATATATATATATATATATATAAAAATATTAAACCTTTGGAAATATACTTCAAATAATTAAATTGTCATCACGAGTAAACAAGTATCAAAATTTCTGAAATAGAAATATTTATATAAATAGCTTTAAATGAAAATGTGGTTATACGGTGGCATAGGTCATCATATACGGAGGGTGTTTCCTTTCAAATGAAACGATTTTCGAGCGCTCGCGTTTTGCACGTGCAGGCATGCTGCACACGACACTGGTTCCAATAGATCTAGAATCTTCTGGAGAATTCATTTTCATCAGGTATCATGATTTTTGCAACATGGGGGGAGAGAGACTAACGCTCCAAGTCGAACAAACAATTCGGACCCTTTCCAAAGAAGGAAACAGTTATAGCGTCATAGTGAAAAAGCTAAAAGCAGAAGGACTAGATGTTGGCAAAGCTACAATATGTAGGGTAGTAAATGGCATCGGAAAGAAAAGGGAAGCTGAATCCAATGGGCAAAAATATCAAGTCGATCGACCACGTCCGGTGCGGACCCCCGCCACGGTTTCCAAGGTAAAGCGGCTAGCAACTACTGAAAATCCACCATCTCAGCGCCAACTTTCCAGAATGTGTGGAACATCGCTAAAAACGATAAATAACATCATTCACAAAGATTTGGAACTGGATACCCGACGAAAAGGCAAGGTTCACAAGCTCACCCCTTTCCACATGAAAAACCGTGCAACGAATGCCCGGAAGCTCTACGAGGAACACCTGGCCGGTTCCAGATCGGAATATACTGCAACATTGGACGAAGCATGGATGTATGTGACGTATTGCAATGGAATCCGGAAGATCTGTTACATCAAAAGAGGCAATCAGGTCCCGGATAATTGGGTTCACCAATGCTCCGAAACTTTCCCTAAAGGTTTCATGGTTGTCGGGGTAATGACTGGCCGTGGAGTCCTTCCGCTCATAAAGGTTCCATCGAAGGTGAAGGTGAACTCAGAATTCTATATAGAATGCGTTCTGAAACCTGTCATCGAACAACTGAAGGACCTTTACCCAGGGGAAATGGACAAAGTGTTCCTTCATCACGACAAAGCCTCTTCCCATACCTCCAACAAAACCCAACAGTTCCTACAAGAAATGAAGGACACCCTAGGCCTAAATTTTATCAGGAACTCGGACATTCCAGTGAAGTCTCCCGACGCCAGCCCACTGGATTTTTACGGGTTCGGTATGTTGAAACAACGGCTCTTCAACCGACGTCCCAAAACTGAGGCCGGACTTTGGAAAGCCGCACAAGAGGAGTGGTCGAATGTTTCGCTCTCCAAAGTCAAGGAAGTGTTCGCAGCTTGGAAAGTCCGATGCAGGGAGATAGCCAAGAAGAAGGGGAAGCACATAGAACACATGAAAAAAATTCACGTTCGAAAAATAAAGTTCTAACGGACGTTTGAAATCGTTTCATTTGAAAGGAAACACCCTCTGTATATTGGGTGAATAGAAAATAAAAATTATGTGAATCATTATATAATAATAATTTTTAATTACTAAAATTTTAATTGTAAATATTTGAAGGAGTAGATCAACGTTTGACAAATTTACCGCAAATGTTTCTTTTGAACGAAAAATCGTAATTTATTTTAAGGAGAAATAAGGATTATTTCTATTCTTAGGAATGAAGTATGAAAGGATGAGTTGTGAAGAGTAATGATGATTCATACTACATCCCTAAGAATTGAAATAATTGTTATTTCTCCTTAAAATAAATTACGATTTTTTGTTCAAAAGAAACATTTGCGCTAAAATTGTCAAATGTTGTACTACCATATATCATAAGCTGCATTATATTGTATTATATTTGAAGGAGTAAATTTATTATATTTTCCTTCTTGTTTTCTAAAATTAGGTATCTCCTGAGAATTTTAAATTATCTAATTACTAAGATTCCTCTAATATTCTTAATGCCTAAATTGTGTTATAAAATTTAGACTATAGGTTGAAAATAAGAAATGATTTGCACATTCATGTATGATTTTTTTCTTTTTCCAAAAGGTCAAGACTACACAACAGCGCCCAATATAAATAATAGCCTGACCCTATTGCTTTGTTAAGAAATAATGCATCACTTCTACCTTTATAAAAAATGTAAAGGTTCAATGAGAATATAGTTTGGCACATATTTTACTTTTTATCTATTTTAAGATAAAACCTATATAAGGCATGAAGTGCTGGTAGTCTATATATGTTGGTATAACTGGCTGAAGTTCTAGTAAAACACTAGTACACACACTTTTTCCTTCTTGATATTTGAAAGTTGTTTCTAGTAAATTCCAACCCGTAAATCATGAATATAACTTTTATTTTTCAAAATTAGCTCAATTTTTGGAAAATATTTGAAAATATTTAATTTTATAAAGAAGCTGATGTCATCGCTGTCATCAAAATATTTTGAAGATATTGACTTGGTAAGCATGAAATTGAATCATCATTTATATGAAGTGCATATATACCATTGCAATTTTATATCAAGAAAATGTTTAACAATACATTTATTTTTATAAATATTTTTAAATATATAAATAATGCCGCGTAAATGCAAATCTACTCCAAAATGTTCTGCTACATTTGTGGAAAATTTACAATTCCCAAACTGATGAAACGTATCACCCCAAAGATAAAAGAATGCTATAAAGAATATTTTGGTGTGGCTTCAAGTGATCAAGACAAGTGGTGGTGTCCCCATAGTGTGTGCGGAACGTGCTATCAAGGGCTTTTGCATTGGAAATCGAGAAAATCAAAAGGAATGCCCTTTGGTGTACCAATGGTTTGGCGAGAACCAAAAATCACCATGACGATTGTTATTTCTCTGTCTGCAAAATCACAGGCCTTAATAGTAAAAAGAACCAAACTAACTTTTATCCTGATATACCATCAGCTAAGCAACCTATTCATCACGAGAATCCCATACCAATTCCTGAAACGGTTCAAGAATCCTATATCAAAAAGGATGATCAGCACACAGCATTTGCAGATGATCATCAATTAGAAGACCCTGAATTCATTTCAAATGAAAGTGGCATTCCACATTTATTTGATCAGGCATCATTAAATGATTACATATCAAATTAGGGTTAAAGAAAAATTTTGTGAAGGCTTTAAAGAAAGATAGTGATGCTGTCAAATATGTAATGACTAAATTTCCGAAGATTAGTTGCTCTAAGATAACGGAAGGTATTTTCATTGGACCTCAAATTCGTAAACTAATGAATGACGAAGAGTTTATTGCAACATTGAAAGAAGATGTGAAAAATGCTTGGCTTGCACTCATCGACGTTGTCAAACACTTTTTAGGCAATAATAAATCACCGAATTATGCGATAATCGTCGAAAATCTGATTCCCAAATTCCATAAGCTCGAGTGCATAACGCATCTGAAATTTCATTTTATTGATTCACATTTAAACCTTTTCACTGATAATCTCGGTGCAGAGAGCGAAGAACAAGGTGAACGCTTCCACCAAGATATTAAAATCATTGAACAATGATACAATGGTCTGTGGAATCAACATATGGTGGCGGATTATTGTTTATATGATGCGTAATGAAAAGCAAACCTTCACAGAAAAAATATTTAAATCCATGAATGCAATTTTTTATTACTTTCTAAATATTACTGCATCTTTATAAATAATGTTTATTACACCAAATAAAATGTTTTTTCGCATACACAGCTTTTTGTAAAGAACACACTTCCTTCTTATATATAAAAATAATTATCCTGATAATTTTTAAAAAGAAAGGCAAAGAAATCAGATTTTAAATGAAAATTCATATGGATATAGAGTAAGTAGTTCGACAAATATATATATATATATATATATATATATCTCTAAGGGCAGATATTGTAGTAAAATATATAAACATGCATATATGTATAATATTGTTTCTTCATTTTCAATATCTTTGGCGCATTTATTTATATAGTAATAAGTTTAATGTCATTACTTTTCCTCCAATAGATGAATATCATGAGTAAAAGGCATTATATCCATAACTTGAGAAATTAGGCTAATCGAAATTAAATACTGATACCACGTTAATCAGCACAAATATTCAACCCAGAAAATGTTTTGTTTATTTGAGGAGGAGAAATTTATTTTTCATTTTGTGTACTAGTGTAATTATTGGGTGCCTAAGTATGACTCCGCGTTTTCATCCGGTTAAAAAATATAACGTAATTGAAACACACAATATATATAAGACATTTATTTAAAATAATTGCAATTTTTAAATAAAATATTCTTCCATAATTTAGGTAGTTTATGTATACCATCATAAAAAAAGTGTTGGTTTCGAGACAATCCATTCATCAAGCCAACATTCCACTTCTTTGCGATTCTAAAAGCTCTAGTCAGCCAGCCCATGTGCCATCGACCGGATGAGGGGATAATCCGATGGAACAATGTCTGGAGAGTATGGCGGGTGGGGTAAGACTTCTCATTTGACGTCTTTCAGGGTGTATTTTACCGATATGGCCTTGCGTTGTACCAACAGTGTTTAAGCAGTACCAACTCTCCATGTCGTTGCGCCCATTCTGGTCGTTTTACTGCGATTTCTTGGTGTAACTGGGTTATTTGTTGTCGATAGCGATGAGCAGTGATTGTTTCGCCTGGTTTCAAAAGTTCGTAGTGCTGATCCCACCAGATGCACAGAAGAACCTTCTTGCCGTGTATATTGGGTTTGGTGGTCGATAACTGTCGGCTCTCCTGGGCTTACCCATGATTCTTTTTGCTCTTCGGATTGTCAAAATTCACCCATATTTCATCCTCAGTCATAATAAGATGAAAAAATACTTTCTTTGAAACCTTTCCAGCAGGATTTCAGATATCGTTCTTCGAATTCCCTCTTCTTATCACCCAATTCGTGGGACAACCGTTTTCCTTAATTCTGGATATTTTTCATAGCACTCAAACGAAGTGAAGCAGCCTGTCGAATGACTTTGAGAGAAGCCTCTATCTGTTCTTGTGTTTAAGCATCGTCTTCATACAATAATGTTTGAAGTTCCTTATCTTAGAACCTTTTTGGCGGCTTTCCGTGTTCTTTGTCGTTGACGTCAAATCTCCAGATTTGAATTGTTTAAATTACTCTTAAAATGTTCTTAATAAGGAAGCATTGTTTCCACAGGCGCTAATTAGACCATTTGGTGAGCTTCTGTTGCGCTTTTCCTGAGGTTGAAAATGGAAAGAAAAGCTTCCCACAAATTAAAATTCCAGGCAATAAAGTAGACATCTAAAGAGCTTAAAATAAAAATGCGTCTAATATTTTATAGACAGTATTACATATAAAGAGATAGAGCGTTTAAGACGCCGAAATCGATGTGGAACAAAGCAATTGGTAAAGTTTTTTTATTCAATTTTTAAAGAATTAAAAAAACGTGGAATCATTTTGGGAACCCAATAAAAGAGAGAGTACATGCATTATAAAACATAATTTAGCAACTATTATATAACATTTTACACCCTAGATAAGTAAGTTAGTTTGAGATATTTGGGATTTTTCTAATAATGGAGTTGATTTCCCCTTCTAGATCTAAATATCTTTTGTTCTATTGCTTCATTTTGAACAGGCTCTGTATAGTCTATATTTTAAACGGAAATATTTATCACAATGAGTTTTTTATCATTTCAAAACGCTAGGTTTTGAGCGATAATCGCTCTTCAACGGGCTTAATAAAACAATATCGACTATAACCTACAAGAAATATTCACAAAAGCATACGCGCGCAGCGGGGATATTTACAACGTGGATAAATAATAATAAGAAGAAACTCAATGTGAGAAAATATTTTGTAATTTTAAAACGTTTTTCCCAATTTTATCATTATGGAAATTTTTATTAATATACCTACTGGGACATTATGGGGAGTAAAACACCAATCCCCATATACCTCGTATACCAATCCCCACAATCAAGTGATCGAATGCTTCAGAAAAAATATTGAGATAGTTTTTCCTAACATTCCACAATGTCATAAAAAGGTGTATGGCAGTATGCTTCACTGTGTAGCTGTTTGTATAAGTGCCAAAGAGGACACACTTAATATTGATAAAAGCTGCGTATCTCAATAAATTTACATCCCTTTTTTATTTAAATACTAGCGGGTGTACCCGGCTCCGCCCGGGTTTTACTCGAGGGAAGTTGTTTTCTTGGCCGACTGTTTTACATATGGTGTTATCTTAAAATTGCTTGTTTTGAATATTTTTTTAGATTGAGATTATTAGCTAGTATGTAAAAAAATTAACTCTGTTGAAATTTAATTTTGTATTTTATATAAATAAAATTAACTCTGTTGATTTTTTTTTTGTATTTAATCGATAACAGCGAAGTTACGCATGTTAATGTTAGGAAAAATATTTTGATGTTAAGCAAAACCTGCTCTATCTCGTTTTACATAAATGTTGAAAATTTGGTCGAAATTGATGCATTGTAACGAAAGTTTTTAGCGAACACCACTTATGAAATTTCCATTTTATTAATATAGATTGTTACAATTATTTATTATTTTATTAACAGAGTATCATTTTTTTATGTTTATATTTTGCTACTCTGTAAACTTCCCTGATTGCTTTTCTTTTTTTTATTATTCATAGTTTGTTATTGTCTTAAATCAAAGCTGTGTCATCCTGAAGTTTATCTTTCATAATTTTCCACGTGGCAATTTGGTGGAGATGCTGGGTAAATTAGGGAAGACAAACTGAAGATCGCCGAAAAGACCTAGAGGCCATGGGTACTGTGATCAACATCGGAGACTGACTCCAGGATTCCACTGCCGTGTCATAGTCAATACTCCCATCCAAGATGATGATGTCCCTATAGACGATACGACGACAAAGCCGCTTTTCACGCCGCAAGAAAAAGGACGCATAGGTACTAAAGACAAAGTTCTAAGGTTTCGATGGAATCCTTGACAGAAGCACGTCAAATCCATGTTAGTATCTACAATAATTGCAAGCTGTGGGTCACAGATCTCATAGGAAAGGATCTATGTAGCGAAGTATTTATACTTTTATTAACAGAGTATCATTTTTATGTTTATATTTTGAAACTCTGTATACTTTCCTCATTGCTTATCTTTTTTTATCATTCATAGTTTGTTCTTGCCTTAAATAAAATATTGTGTCATCCTGAATTTTGTCTTTTCTAATTTTCCACGTGGCAATATTCACATTACATTTAAGAAGCTCACTAAATTTCAGACAATTTACTTAAGTATTTCTAAGTGATTTTATTCTTTTTGTGGTCAGTGTATTTTTGAAGATGTTTGTCTAGGATAAGTACGAGAGGTCCAACCCTTTCCATTTCTACTTAAAATAGGCCGCGTATGTTATTTTGATATTAACTTTGGAATAGGAGGTTTTGAAATCTTGTAGTACAAGTAATACTGGAAGATAATACGAGATTAATTTTAGAAAGATCTTCGAGTATATTGTTTGAGAAATATAAATCGTGAGTGAGTTCGTCGGGGTAGTTCACATCTAGGTCCATGACAATTGAGTTTTGGAGCCTTCTCCTGTTTGGATTTGCGCTGGTAGAACCGCAGGTGATGTTTGTATTTTAATAGAGTAATTCAATGAATACTTGCTTCGAAAATATTGTTTTAACAAATGTAGCTAGACCGACCAAGCCAGGTACATTCGCTAGTAGAACATGATTCTTAAAATTAATTGAATAAGTTGTTTTTATAATACAGAGACATCGAGATCAAAAACCTAAAATAACTTAAATTTAAAATAGTAAAATGCGTATAAGTTCAAATCATTAACATTTGAAACCTTTAAAAGTATAGCATAGAGTTTTAAAGTTTATACGTAGTTATGTCTAGACACTCTCTGGACCGGTGGCTTCCACACGTCAGCATTCCAATCTCCATCAGATGGTCTTCTCTCCGGCGATGTGCCTTCTCGGGGCACAATGCTGATGTTGCCGTGCGGCTGGCCCTTCTTCATCTAGCACATTCGGCCTCAGCCCGAGAGTCCTGCATCATGTGGGACAGAAGGAAGGCGGAAGATCATCCCCGAGAACCTGCCCATCGCAGCTAAGGAGAAGGACAACATTGAAGCACTGCGACCTTACTGCCGGGTGGTCTTTTACATTAATTAGGAATATTACATCAGCCTGAAATAGAGAAAACTGCGAGCTTCAAGTTCTATATTGCTTGAATGGAAAATTACCAGACCACCTCCTTTTAACCCTCTGCCTGCACATGCCTAGAACTCGTGAGGGAGTTGAGCCGCTCAAAAACCTGCAAGACCAGAAAGTAGTCTTGGAAGGCAGGATGCTAACTTTTATTGGGGATCTGATAGATTCACATCTGCAAACACAAAACAAAAGTTGGTTCTTTATGTGAAGATAGCTAAGGGTTATGAAAAGTTTATATATTGTTACATCATGGCTAACTATTAATCCCCTGATATTATGTTCAAATCAATAAGCTTGAGGGATAAATCTCTTTCAAATACGTTTATTTCAAGCTTTCGGGCACAACCGCCCTTCGACAGGAAAAATTTTATTAACTACTAAAGTTTTCGGATCTAATCTGATTAGATCCGAAAACTTTAGTTGCTAATATAATTTTTCCTGTCGAAGGGCGGTTGTGCCCGAAAGCTTGAAATAAACGTATTTGAAAGAGACTTATCCCTCAAGCTTATTGATTTGAACATTGTTACATCATGATTAATGGCGTATTTCTTATATTATTTTTAATATATTTGAAATTTAAATTATATATTCATTTATTTTTATATAAAATATTCTATGATATTTATTTAAAACAGATTATTTAGATTATGATCATTTGTATTTAGGTACACGTGTGACTTCACTGCTCTTTTTGATGTGAGAAAATAAATAAAGGATTCTGGAGGCTACTTAAAGTAGACTTATCTCATTATTCCCTTATATAAATTTGTAGGATGGTTGAAACACGCTCTGGTAAGATGCAAGACCCAGCAAAGGAGAGAATCATGGCTGAAGAGTCTGCCAAGCCGCAACCTGGTGCAACAATTGGTAGAGATGCTAGTTCCGACCCAGTTGTCCTGAATCCCAACATCGACATCCCCAAGTATGATGGAACGGAAGACCCTCGCCCATGGATTGAATCTCTTGAAGAAATTGGCTTCCTGTACCATTGGGCAGACTACATTATCTCTCGTTATGCTGCCATGAATATGATTGGTAGCGCCAAAACCTGGCTGAACCTACACAAGATAAGTTTCACCAGCTGGGAAAATTTCAAGAGCCGCCTAATTGAGGATTTTGCCTCAGACGCCAACAAAGAAGAAATGAAGATCGGACTAAACAGGATGCAACAGTGGAATGAACCTGCAATCAGGTTCGCAGAAGATATCCTTGTACTGTGCAACAAGGTCGACCCCCAAATGGAAGAAGAGACTAAAATAAACTGGGTTATTGGAGGGTTAAAGAAAGAATACTCTTTTGCCCTTCACCTAAACCCTCCTAAAAATACCAATGAACTTCTAGAAATTTGTAAAAAGCTGGATTTGTTCGAAAATAATTACCAAGAACGTGTTGAAAAATCAAAAGCCCTATATAATGGACCACGCTCTCCTCGTCCCCATCATCAAGAGCAATGGAAGAGCGCTCCGTCGTTCAAAAGACCATACCAGAACACCTCCAAGCCCCAGGCCCCCGCTCCGAGGTACTACCAGAACACCTCCAAGCCCCAGGCCCCCACTCCGAGGTACTACCAGAACAAGCCTCTGCCCCAGGTATCTGCCCCTAGACGATCTTACACTCCCAATCCTGAGCCATAACCGGTCTACCCAAGTAAAACATACAATAAGAATCCAAATTCAAATAGGAATAGGACAGAAGACGGGAGACCAATATGTTTCAAGTGTAACAAGCCAGGACACGTAGCGCGGTATTGCAGAGTCAGGTTTGTAAGAATTGTGGAAGAGGACCCCATAGTTACACAAGACAAGGTCGAAGAAGAAATCCGAATGGATAATGGAACTGAGAAGTCGAGACCTCTGCTCTACGCTGACGTAAGTAATAGCACGTACTCGAGTATCCCTACAAGGAATAGATATGCCGCATTAGAAGATTTAAACTAAGCATCGCGCCTGAGTCCGTCAATCAAAGCAAGTCGACCATAAATGGAATTAAAAAGTTGGACCCCAAATATAAAATGAACATTAACGTGGATAGAATCGGTATCTGCGAAGCTTTGATTGATACAGGCGCCGATCTTTCAGTGGTCGACCTTAGTACAGCTCTTAACACAGGCCATGGTATAAATAAACTCGCAAAAACTTGTGCAGGACCCGATGGAAAAAAATTAGACATGGTGGGAAGTATATTTTTTAATATAAAAATTGATGACGAAACATTATCACACAAATTTGTGATATTGAAAACGCATTTACGGACATTAATTCTTGGATGAGATTTCCTTAAGAAAATGAACGCGAAAATAGATTGTAAGCAAGAAACTATAAAATACGATTTGACGAATAATCATGACGAAAGCAATTTGAAATGTTGAAAATAAAGAGTGCCAAGGATTCCATTGTACCGGAATGTTCCATTAAACTGATCAAGGCATTGGTAGAAACAGAGGATGGGGAATATATTATCGAGGAGAGCAGCAAAATGTTTCAAACAAATGGACTTCGTCTAGCAAGAAGCTTGATCAATGTTATAAATAGGGAAACACACATCTGGATAACTAATCCGTATCCTCGACCGTTAAAAATAATGAAAAACCAAACATTGGCTTTTGGAAGTAGTCCAGCGAAAATAAATGTGAGTCGAGAAAGAGAGGTAGAAGAGAACGAAGAACCTAGATTCCAAATAAACGAAAATCTTTCACCAAAGGAACAGAAGGAGTAAAAACAAGTTTTAGAAAGGTATGGAGATCTGTTTTCGTCGAGATTAGGGAGAACCAATTTGGCAAAACATCGGATAGACACAGAAGACGCGAAGCCAATTAAACACAAGCCTTACAGGGTAAGTGTTAAAGAGCGAGATATTATAAAAGAGCAAATTGACGAGATGCTTACAGAAGGCATAATTAGGCCATCTTCTAGTCCCTGGTCTTTTCCAGTGATATTGGTCAAGAAGCGAGATGGTAAATACAGATTTTGTGTGGACTACAGAAAACTGAATAATGTGACAGTAAAAGATGTCTATCCGATCCCAAGAATAGACGAAGTTATGGATACTCTCCAAGGATCTAGATACTTCTCAGCAATAGACCTCAGATCTGGATATTGGCAAGTTGAAGTCGAAGAAAGAGATAAAGAGAAAACAGCTTTCACTACAGCGCATGGATTATATGAATTCAACGTGATGCCTTTTGGACTTTGTAACGCGCCTGCTACCTTTGAGAGAAATATGGAGAATATGCTTGGAAATCTGAGATGGCAAATTTGTTTGTGTTATCTGGATGATGTTATCATATATAGCCCGGATTTTCCAACGCACCTCAAAAGACTCGAAGCTGTTTTTAGATGTTTTCGTGAATCTAATTTAAGTTTAAACGACAAAAAATGCCGATTTGTTTTTGAAGAATAGGAGATTCTCGGCTATATAACGAGCAAACATGGTATAAAACCCGCGGAACATAACATCAAAGCTATCAGAAATTTTCCTCGGCCCACAAAGGTCAAAGAAGTACAATCATTTTGGGAATGTGCTCATATTATAGAAAATTTATCAAAGATTTCTCAAAATTGCTGACCCTTTGACCAACCTTATTAAAAAAAGTGTATCATTTATACCTGGACAGAAAGGCAAGAGGAAGCGTTTTAAACCTAAAAACAGCACTATTAAGTCCACCAATCTTAGGGCACTTCAATCCAAATGCGCCTACTTATATTCATACTGATGCGTCCAACATCGGCATAGGTGCAACACTTGTCCAAGACATCGGTGGTGAAGAGAAGGTGATCTCATATTTGAGTCGTACCCTAAGTAAAGCGGAGCAAAATTATTCAACCACTGAAAAAGAATGTCTGGCCGATGTCTGGTCAATGTCAAAATTACGACCCTACCTTTATGGAAGACACTTTAATATAGTAACAGACTATCACGCCTTATGCTTGCTCAAAAACTTGAAGGATCCAACAGGTTGATTGGCAAGATGGGCATTGAAAATTCAAGAATATGACTTCGATATAATACATAAATCAGGAAAGAAGCATCTGGACGCCGATGGCTTATCTAGGGGACCCTTACCAGAAACTGATTGGGATGAGGATTTTGAAAGGCTATTTTTAAATCAAATAACACACGAAGAGGATAAATTTATCGAAAGTGTTAAGAAAAACCTTAATGGAAGCAGGCGATCAATTGCGCAAAACTTTAAAGAAGAAGATGGATGCCTCTTTAAGAAAAACCCGCACCCTGAAGGCAGGGCGTGGTTGCTTGTGGTTCCAGAGAAGAAAAAGAGAGAAATTAAGAAAGAATATCACAATCATATGTCGAATGGCCATCTGGGCGTCGCCAGAACCATGTACCGAATAAAGAGTAAATACTTTTGGCCATCCATGCTAAAGGATGTCTCAGAATTCGTTAAGACGTGTCACCTTTGCCAAAGTAGGAAAGGCTCAAACCAATTACCTTCTGGACTACTACAGCCCATCCCCCCAGCCAACTTTCCTTTCGAAAGAATTGGAATTGACTTTGTTGGTCCACTGCCATCTACGAAAAACAGGAAAAAATGGATAATCGTGCTGACGGACTACTACACTAGATATGCAGAAACAAGAGCAGTCTCGGAAGCAACAGTGAAAGAAGTTTCTAAATTTCTAGTAGAGGATATTTTTCTCCGGCACGGAGCCCCACAATATCTTATTGGTGACAGAGGCTCTCAATTTACCAGTAATTTAATGAAAGAGGTGATGAAAACGTGCAAGATTAAACATTGCTTCACAACGAGCTATCATCCCCAGACTAATGGATTGACAGAGCGGTTAAATAGAACATTGATCAATATGCTCAGTATGTATGTGAACACTGATCAGAAGAATTGGGACGAAATACTCCCATTCATCACTCACGCTTACAATACTACAATTCAGGAAACCACAGGATATTCTCCCTTTTTCCTGATGTTTGGAAGAGAACCCACGTCTCTTTTGGACAACAGGAATATCTCGGTGGACATTGACAAGGATGATTATGATGAATACATAAAGCATCACTTAGACAAAATAAACAGAACAAGAAAATTAGTTATTAACAACACAATTAAGACTCAAGAAAGAATGAAAAAGAACTATGACAAGAAACGCATGGAAAGAAGCTACGAACCAGGAGAATTAGTAGCAGTTTGGACACCAATTAGGAAAATAGGAAAGTGTGAGAAACTACTGAGAAAATATTTTGGCCCATATAGAATATTAAAGAAGCTGTCCAACGTAAATTACTTAATTGAACCAAAAGATAATCCTGGCCAAGACCCGTTGATTGTCCATGTCTCAAGAATCAAACCCTATTTTGAAAGAATTGATGAGGTCAATCACGAGGACGTGACGCCTCTGGAGAGGGGGAAGTGTTACATCATGATTAATGGCGTATTTCTTATATTATTTTTAATATATTTGAAATTTAAATTATATATTTATTTATTTTTATATAAAATATTCTATGATATTTATTTAAAACAGATTGTTTAGATTATCATCATTTGTATTTAGGTACACGTGTGACTTCACTGCTCTCTTTGATGTGAGAAAATAAATAAAGGATTCTGGAGGCTACTTAAAGTAGACTTATCTCATTATTCCCTTATATAATTTGTAGGATGGTTGAAACACGCTCTGGTAAGATGCAAGACCCAGCACAGGAGAGAATCATGGCTGAAGAGTCTGCCAAGCCGCAACCTGGTGCAACAATTCAATAATTGGAGACAGCACACTGAAGGTATCTGCATCAAACAATGGGTTAGAGATTGAAAGAAGTTGCTTGGTGCTTCGTTATCTTTGGCCGGAGGCCGCTGCTCTTTTATATAGTATAGTGTCGTACGTACACAAACCGTGTACTATAGATAGGTACACAAGATAGGTACTATAGGGTAGCATTTGAGCAGCAGCCCCCTTAACAGAGCAGCAGCCCCCACTACGAGAAGGTAGAGAACATGGGACCGCCTGAAACAAACACGGATTGAGACACGCGGAGACTTCCATCATTGTGCACGAACCTGTTTCGAATGTTTTACACCACTCTGATCTCCCTTATCGTACTTGAGACTCATATGCCCGCTCGTACTCGACTGCGGCCAGATTCATCCGAAGATAGTCTCGACACCACAGTCTTGCGTACATGGTAAAGCTGAGTCTCGTTCCTCAGGGCTGAGGGGTCATTCTACTAATGGTTGGCTCTCAGGAAGTATCTCCCTGAACTATAAAAGGGGTAGAGTATCTGCACGCAAGAAGTCAGGAACGGCTCCTACCTGAACGTACGCCAAACCCGAATTAGATTCCAGCGGCTTCAGTAGCTGATCTGTAAACGTAAGTGGCCGTTAGTTATAACAAATAGCTTACATTTACCTGGAAGTACAGGACATGTTTGGTGGCAGAGGTTGAGTGTTTCAGCAGGCACAGGGTTTTAGGCTGCAACAATTAGTTTATTATAAAAGGTCACTCACCAGGCATCCAGGATGCTTGATCTAGACATGGAACAAGAGATATTAAATCACTGTTTGTTGTCATAATCCATCTTTGCTAACCTCGGGTGGAAACTTCAAAAACGGTTCTCTTCATCCTTGAGGAGTCGCCATAATGTAGGGAACTGAAACACCTAACACACAGCCTCCTCCCTCTCTATCTTATCATACTTACTCGGTGGTCTGGGCTCCACCATTGGAGACCTGGAACACCCAACACACAGCCTCCTCCATCTCTAGCTATACATACTTACTCGGTAGTCTGTGCTCCACCATTGAATAACTGAAACACCCAACACACGGCCTCCTCCCTCTCTAGCTATACATACTTACTCGGTAGTCCGGGCTCCACCATTGAAGAATTGAAACACCCAACACACAGCCTCCTCCCTCTCTATCTATACATAGTTACTCGATAGTCTGGCTCCACCATTGAAGAATTGAAACTCCCAAAACACAGCCTTCTCTATCTCTATCTATACATAGTTACTCGATAGTCTGGGCTCCACCATTAAAGAATTGAAACTCCCAAAACACAGCCTTCTCTCTCTCTCTCTAGCTATACATACTTACTCGGTAGTCTGGGCTCCACTATTGAAGACCTGGAACACCTAAAACACAGCCTCCTCCCTCTCTAGCTATACACATTCTGTATACTACATAGAGCCGCACCTCCTACACCAGCGCCTTCTGATCCAGCTATGGAAGTCTCCAGCACTCATCTCGCGGCCCCAGCTGCGCCCCATCGACCTGCTACGCCTCGGCCACCTCCACCAGCACCCCCAGCTTCATCTCTGGAGGTGCCGACTCCTGCACAAGCGCCCCCTGCTCCATCTATGGAAGTACCTAACAATGGTCCCGCGGCCCACACTTCGCCCCGTAGAACAACACGCCTCAGCCTCCTGCACCAGCGCCCCCTGCTCCTTCTGTGGAGGAACCGATTAGTGATCCCGCGGCCCAAACATCGCATCGTCGGTTTACTCCGCCCAAGCCTTGTTTAGATCCTGGGGGGTTCGCTTCATTCTTAGGGAAGACTCGCCCGACAACTACAGCTAGGATTTAAAGAGAATTACATAAAATCATCAAAGACATCGGCGGGTTCAACATCTGCAAGTAGACCACGAGCTACATCACGGAAGCCGGGTAGACGCTGCATCTGGACCTAGTTCTAATACCATCAAGATTCTCCGGACTTATGATCCGATACTGGACCCTCAATTATCGTTGTTCAGATCACCGTGTCTTCTTCTCCTATGCCCTACGCGCTTCATCGATCAGCGCCAGTAAACGAGAGTTGAGGCTCATTGAGGCGAATGTACTGAGTAGATTGGTGATATACATCTTGGAGATCAATGGAGAAAGTGGAAAAACTGAAGCGGATGCATCCTGGCGCTGAAGACAATGACTACGTCGCCAGATCAAGCCGGTTTCTGAGCTTCAGGGTTGAGACCGTTGAGGTCAATTACTTTTGCTGCCTGAGCTTGGGCGCTAGGGACCGATGACCGTCTCCAAGAGAGTCTATCGAGGGAGATAGTCTAAGGCGTACAATTTTCAACACCTTCAGAAAGCGCTTCGACGCTCTGTCTGCAGTCCGTGAGTACATTCATGGGTTCCTGAAATAAGCTACGGACAACATCACTCTAGAGAAAAGTAACCCGCTTGTAGCTCCTTGAGTAAGGTGTCGCCTGCCCATCCGTCCTCTCCACAGATGAGAACGACTGGTTGCGAGCTCGTCAAGAGATTTGAGAACTTATTCGAAAGACCATATATTGAGTCATCGTGAATGCAAGTTAAGCGGGGTTCTGCCTTGTCCCCAAAGTGAACAGTGGTCAGGGCTTAAGCGGTTATTGGCCAATATCTCTACCGACGGCACACTATAGAATTATCATTATTGGTCGTATACGTTGCCATCTGACAGTCATCGTTCCGGAATGCCAGACATGCGCCATTTCGGTAAGATGTCTTTCCCGAAACATCGCGTGCGTGTCTGACGAGGTGGTCCTGGCCTTCAAGAACAAGTCGCCGCTGGCAGTTATCTCCACCAACCAACAGTCTGCCTTTGACAACGTGGACCGAGACCTCCTGGCCTCCCAGATGGGTTCCATCGGCCTGCCTTCGCACTTAGTGGAGGAGCTCCATCCGCTCTACGCGGAGGACGATGGAAATTTCACACGCCAATTCATAATGCGCAGAGGGCTTCGGCAGTGTTGTGCCTGCAGTGCAGGCCCTTTTCTTTCCACTGACCCCCTCCTACGCCACCTGGAGATATTTCTCGGAAGAGGAAACGTCCTGACGTACGTCGATGATATTCTCTTGCTGCTCCGCAAGGAATGAAAGTTTGAGAAAGTCAAAACCATCTTTGACGAATTTCAGCGTGTATCAGAAAAATCGTGAACTTCCCTAAAAGTAAGGGACTGTGGTGCAACGCCTAGAAGGATTGCGCTGACTCTCTGCTGGGCATCTCGTGGTCCGCATCTTCCCCATCGTGCTCAGTTGCGAAATTACATCTGGCCAACGAACATCGGTCCAGAAATATCAGCTGCTGGCCTACTTGAGAGGGCGATCTCCGATGGTCCCCATACACCCTGGCTTCTCCCTGGTAGGGAATGCGAAAGCGGCTAACTACCTGGTATCGGCGGCAGTGTTCCACCATCTGCATAGCCACATTCCTGGCGACGCCACTATAGCCAAATTTCAATCCAGGCTGACGAGGTTCCTTTTGGGGCCTGCCATCGCACCATTATATCTCCATCCCAACGGTCTCTGAGTTTGAAACACGCCTAACTTACGCCATATTTATAGAGCCGAGATTTTAAAATGTATTTTTTAGTGCGAATGTTATTTTTTAATATAACGATTTTCTAATGTCATTACTATATTGATGAATCATTAGGAAGGGTGTGTATCATCAGTGGTGAACCTTCCTAGAATTTCCCCAATTTAGTACATATACCAATAAGTTGCAAACATTCAACGGTTTCGCCAATTTATTCTACTATCAGTGGTGTTGAGCCATCTAAATAAAAATAAATAATGGTATCATTGCAGTAAAAGCAGTATGAAATCGTTATGAAATAATGGAAAAAAATTGAGTGTCCACACATAACTAATCTAAGAAAATGCATGGTATTTGTCTCAAATTAATTTCTTGTCGAGCGTAATGAATGAATACATTTCGTAATGAAAAACTTATTTAAAAAATAATTAAATGTGGGTAATATTAATAAACAATATTTTGCATTTCTAGTATAGTTTGCATTTCTAGCATTAACTGTGCTATATAGCAATATCAATTTTGTTTTCTGTGTTATTTCGACTAGATACGCCAACAACCATCGAAAAAATACTCTAGACCCAAACGTCTGTTTTGGAGCTAGGCTGGAATATTGACATGTTTGAAATGGAGGCTTCCTATCAGTAAATCTCTCGAAGAACTAGCCATAGAGATATGTCAGTGCAGAGGGTTGAGAGACAATATTCAGAAGAAGGCACTATCGCCCGCAGATATGGTACTGGTTCACAAAGAAGAACAACATAACGAGAATTTCGCCGAATTGTACGGATGGCTGTTGTCGTCAAAAGAAGTAAATAAACCCCAGATCTGGTCAGCTATCACGAGAAAATTCACTTCTGAGACAATTGCTTGAAGTAGGAATACACTCTCAGTCAAATTCTAAGTAGTTCCTAAACCCCATTATACTCTAAACAAAAGCTTAACTGGTATGTGGCAAAACGCAATTGGACATGTCACTAATACCATGATGTCTACAGTTATTCTTCTTTCGGCGTTATGGAGACTGAGCCCCACCCAGACGTAATTCCAGATTGTCATTCTGATCCAACACCGAGTGTCATGGTGTCACACTGGTTAAAAAACCTGATGTCATGGTTTGGAGACAACC
Source organism: Cordylochernes scorpioides (assembly GCA_030710605.1). Taxonomy (NCBI): domain Eukaryota; kingdom Metazoa; phylum Arthropoda; class Arachnida; order Pseudoscorpiones; family Chernetidae; genus Cordylochernes; species Cordylochernes scorpioides. The sequence continues at coordinate 19,689,116 of CP092872.1, read as the reverse complement.
AGCTATGACTTCCTGATAGATGTGATTATCATTTGAAGGAATAATGAATTTCTCTAGTATTCGAAAAGGGTGATACAGCTTATTGCCATACCCTTGTGTCAAATGTCCGAAACTATATTTTCAACCGGATAAGAATCGTTCTAAAACTACTATCATCACAAAAAAAAAAGCGTGGGATGCAATGAAAGGACACATACATAGTGCTTTCAATTAGAATTTGTGCAGAAATTTATAGAACAGGTCATCCTGTAATGGAAAGAAATACCCCTAGTTTACATTCAACTAACATTTTGATTCAATATCTTCATGGATTCAACATTATATAGCTACTTTATGGTGGACACATTACTTCTTACTAAAATACCCTCAGTACAGCAATAAACTTTGTTCCATTTTCATTAATCAATTATTTATTGGAAATATCTGAACTATTAATGCTACTTATATATTGTTATTTTTTAAATAGAAAATTTAACTACTGGCCTTCTCGTCTTTCTGCAATAACAAAAATATTAAGAGGGCCTGGCTCATCAGTAGTGTAACCTCACAGCGGTCTCACCAGATTAATCTACTTGATTATTTGGAATAGATAATAGCTTAAACAGTTATGCCAAGTTTCATTATAATCCACTAGTTCTGTTCAGTGATTCGCTAACCATGACGGATACACGAAGGAACGTGTGGGCCATTGGACATGCGTCGAACCTGAAGGCTGTTGTTGGGTGCGGCGCTGCCTGGAGTACAGGAGCTCCATCTATGATTCCTTTCTTCCTGTGGTGAATCTGTATAAGACCGGTGGTCTTAATAAAGCTTTGTATGTGTGTATAATCGAATAGTTCCTTTTAAATGCCATACTTTCTATATCAGCTAATGTCTTTGAAAAAAGGAACATTGGAATCAAAATAGTTCACATTTTTTACATACAGATCTCGCGCTCTACAACCATAGCTAAGATTATATATTATCCGAGAGTAAATTTGACATGGTTTATATATTAAATTTGAATGTTCTATGTGCGCATCAAATATATAACAGACGACAAAGAATAGGGTTTCATACTTTTATTTGATAATAACAATGATAAGAAGATTAAAGGTCATATTTACAGATATTTTTGACAACTATTTACAATAAATAATATATATATGATTATATATATTTCTGAATCTTATAATCTACTTGATATTTACATAATTAAAGTAAAATAAAAGAACGAATTGTACACAAAATGTGCTTTCTTTTTTATTATAAAAAAATACAAAATATTTGTACTTCCTTCTTTTATTTCACTTCTATCATATTTCTAATTGTGTGTAATGTTGTGACATTTTTTATTATAAATATCTTCATTTGAAGTGATTAATAGAGAATTCAAAGTTTTCATCATAGGTTTTAAAAACCTTAATTTAAATGTTACATATGGATAAAACAAAACAAAAAACTAAAAGTGTTCTAATCTACAATACAATTATATACTCATTGAATAATTAAATTTATGAAAAAGTTAAAAATTATTAACCTTAGATGACATGTGTGTTGAGAGACCTTTAAAATAAAATGATCATATAAATATAGTAAAACTTCGATATTACGCTCACGCTAACAACGATATCCCACAGATTGCGTTATTTCTTCCTGGTCAGTTAGGAAATTGCATTTAAAGATACAAAATAATCTTCATTTGATTTCTTTAATCCCGTTTATGGCAAGCTTTTTCAATTTTTGGATATTAATTATTTTACAAAACATATTTTCATCAAAAATAAGGAACGAAAATATTGTCGAAAATATATAATATTATCATTATTGTTGCTAAAATTTGATATAAAATTATAAGAGAGAATCAACCCTGTGTTAAATTTCAAAGTTCAAATAACTGGAGATTTTTATAGTATTTCTCTTCATTAAATACGTTCATCCTTTCATTTGTTTATGCAAACTTTTCCTTTTTAAATATATTTTCCAATATTTTTAACCTCTGTGAAATCTTTTGACAAATGATAAAACTCCGAGGTTGCGTATCTTTTATAAAACGTTTAATTAGGCTCTAGCTTTCGGGTATGGTGGCCCTTCTACAGGAGCAACGATTCACCACCATTCGCGTTGCTCCTGTAGAAGGGCCACCATACCCGAAAGCTAGAGCCTAATTAAACGTTTTATAAAAGATACGCAAACTCGGAGTTTTATCATTTGTCAAAAAAATATATTTTTGGAATATTGTGAATATATCTATCCAATTTGTACATATCTCCCATTGTTTCTCTCTTTATATATAAGCTTTTATACTGAGGCCCTCAGTTTTCTCTTTGACTTGAGAGTTATAAATGATCCAACATGTGAATGCTATCTAGATGTTTAAACACCAGAGCATCTTTTGTTGGCTTCTATATACTCAATCTTATTGAAAACTTTGGCAAGTTTAGAGTGTAAATAAATAAAGATAATAAATGTAAATAATTCTAATATAGCACAATAGCCTGATAGACTTCGTGCTTCTGTGGTAATAAAGTAAAATAAAAAACTGAGCCCTTATATTGATGGAAATATTTATATTAATAAAATTCAGTATTAAATCATTGCAGCGATGTAATATTTGATTTAGTTGCTTTTGAAAATTTACTGTTCATGAACAATATGCATATCCACTTGCATGGAAAGGACCCGGGGTTATACCGAAGATTTTACTATATACGTATATGTTATATGTACAAGGGCTTAATTCATTCCATTTCCCAAAGATTATGTAGCCATTTCTTTCTAAACCAAATCCTTATCTAAATATCTGATTTATAAGAGGTTTATCTATATGTATGCATGAACACTGACTCGCTTTTCAGATGAGTTTTCAAAATTATACCTAAATATCTTAGAGATGTTTTCAAACAACTTCTGAATTTGCTTTATTTGAACAATAGGATAAGAAACACTATGTTATCTTGGTCAATTATTTGAATAAAAGCGGTATGAAAATACAATTATGATGCAAATAATTTCTTTGATATATTTTATAAAATATCTGTTGATACAGTAGAACATGGTTATTCTGGTAATTCAAGATATTAGCAAGAAAATACCTTTTTAAGAATGCTACATTAGCATGTATAGTTTTGTTTTAAAAGTTAAAAGGTTACACACGTTGTGAGAGCTACCTCTAAAATATTGATAACTTAATCATCTATAAAATAGACTTTAAAATTTTCATAACAAAATTTATACCTGAATAAATTTGAAAATAATTTTGAGGTTTGAGAAAAGATATAGATAGAAGCATCTCAATATTTTAAAATACATATAATCAACGCAAATATTTCATCTTCACTAAACATAAGTCATAGATCCATATCAAAGGTATACCACAATACTATATTTGGGTAAAATCAGACAATATTCAAACCGTATACCAATAATTCGGTCTGTAGCCCTCATCAGTTCAAGGAACACCTAGATTTTGTAGCAATTAACGGGAGGAAGCTATGAAATAGATCGGATTTGTCTGAATGGCATTTGAGCTGGTGAAGTAGTGGGCCGATCTAGGGTTTAATTATATTGAACCTTTGAGGATGGAAGATATTCATAAAATATGATATCATCATTTGAGTGTTTCTATATAGCCGTCACATTTAAAATATTATATAATTTCAAAGGACTACAAAAATAACCAATTTAAGGATTGGACAGAATTTGACTAATTTGACGATATTCTTCGGGCATAAAATAAATGGAAAATAATATTTGATTCATTGGGATAACTACAAAGCTCTGAAAGTGGTACAAAATACATTTATGGCTCAAATATTCAGATATTGACACATATATTATACCGACACAGGTTATATGTATATTGAACTAAAAATCTACAATACTGTTTCAATATTGAGTACAATAATACACATTTGTACTTAAAAGAAGTTGTACTATAACAAAGAATGACTTTATTGTTACATTGACTGACTATTTGTTCGTAACTTTATAAGTACAAAAATTAGATTTCATTTTTCTTTTAGGAATCGGAGGCATGAGTGGTTCTAAACCTTTATATATAAAAAAGATACTCTTCAAAATTAAATAGAATTCAGGGCTTTAATGTAATTGTACGCTGATGAAGAAAATAGCGTAAATCTCCCTATCAAGTGTGTATAGCTGAGATGGTATTTTGTAAAATGAATGCATCTTTAGAGATTTAACATAGATTTTCTGTTGAATTCGATTTGATAACATATCGTTGCGTGACGACGTCGAAAGAAAATTCTAGATAGATCTTGAACTATTGCAATGACCGTTGCAGGTTGCGCGGAAGTTGGAGCTCACTGAGGGAAAGCCAACCAATCAGAGATGAGAGTCTTTAGGTTTGTTTACCAACCCTACGAATAGATAATTACTGCTTTTTTCTCTTTCTTTATTCTCTATGATAAGATAAGTTAAACGGTTTGAATATCGATTCTTATCGAGCGACCAATCGATTGTGACCAATCTGTATACACAGAAGACAAACTGCATCGTTGAATTTGAAGATGATTGCTGCTTGGTTGGCATTTTTATTCTGTAGCACATCGAGGACACCTCATTCGAAAGAAAATATTCAATTTCATCAACATTTTAATGAATATCACATACATTAAAATCTTCTATTCATCAGAATTTAAAATATGATAAAGGTTTAAGGGTTTAAAATAATCTATTTTTCAAACTTATTTGTTTTCTATGGTTTATTTTATTCTCAATACTGATGGAGATGAATACTGATGAAAGAAATATTGATGAAAATATATCCGTTTTTAAATTGCTAATGAATGAATTTCAACGTTTGAAGACATCTGACTCACTCGTCGAACAAAACTTTGACCACTTCTGAGGTAAGTGTTGAGATCGCTTGTATAATATATTCTATTGCAATCTATGTTTATATATTTTATAAGTATATTCAGAATCATAATATCAAAATTAGGATAATAAATACCTCTTGGTTTGAAATATTCAATACCTCTGTAGGCATATCAAAACACAGCATAGCTTTGCGTTTATGATAATACTAAATCAGAAAAATATTTGAGTATATCACTACTTTGAACCAAATGGTTTTTAATGTTTTTTTTTAGCGTATATGAAACTTGTAAAACAAACATAATTCCAAATTATTTATATATCGCGTTGATTCTTTTATTCCAACCTTTTAACCTTTCGAATTTCTTTTTAAAATAAATACAATATGTAAATCTAATCTTCTCTCTATATGCACATATCAATAAATTTAATTGATCAGCCCACAGGGTGCTTGTATTTGAATTGAAAATGTTTTTTTTTTCGAAGGCAAAAAAAGGTTAGAATAAAATAATTAACAATTTTGTGTAGTATCGCTAACCAAATACTGTTTATTCTATATTTAAGACAGAATATTATGTGTGATATATCTCAATCTTAAATTCTGTAATTTATCAACATAATCACTGAAAATATTGAAAGAGCCTTTTAAATTCAAGTTTGAAATATTATTAAATATAATTGGTGAAATCTTAATCGAATTAATACAATTTTTCACAACTTTATATAATTCAAAAATATAAAAAGAGAAATAATATATATATAAATTCAATATCAATTAAAATATATTTTTAACTTCAAAATTTTATTCCTTATTCAATTTTGGTTTCAAGTGTAAAAGGTGCTATTTCCTAATAGTATCCATACAGGAATTGTATTTAGAACTCTGTACCGAATATAATAGATCTTAAGTCCAATTTTATTATCAAAATTGATAAGAGACTATAAAAATAAAAATCTTAAATATTTCCATTTTTGAAACTTTATATAATTTCATAGCTAATTATGCAAAGCTTCATTTATAATTTCATATTTCGAAGATGAAGCAATATATAACCACCTATTTAATAAAAGTATATAAACAGAAAATTTAGTTCTTTAATCATTTTTGTAATTATATATATTATTAACTTCAGTATTTTACACCTTATTTGATTTGGTTTCAAGTGTAAAAGGTGGTATTTCCTAATGATATCCATACAAGAATTGTATTTGAAACTCTGTACCGGATAGAATAAATCTTAAGTCCATTTTTATCTCAAAAATGACAAGGCTATAAATAACAATCTTAAATATTTCCATTTTTAAAACCTTATATAGTTTTATAGCAAATTATGCAAAGCTTCATTTATAAATTATAATAAGACGACTATCTTGAATGCTACTTCAATAGAAAGAATCATCAATAGAAAAAGGAAATAAAAGATGTGGGGAATAAATAAATGAAAAACCTAATTGTAGACGTATATCTAAGGTGATAAAAGACGAATATATTACATATTTCGACGATGAAGCAATTAATAACCACCTATTTAATGAAGGCATATATAACCCAGAATATATTATTTTAAAAATCATTTTTGTAATTATATTGATTATTTTGCAAATACCTTAATTCTGAGATCACTTGTATCAATTAAATTAACATATTGACTGAACTCAAATCTTGATTAATATCGGCGTTCTTCCCATAGTAATATTGGTGAAATAAATGGGGGAAAAAAGGTTTTTCACAATATACAGTAAAACTGCGATTGATAAACCGTCTAAAACATGGATAGTCCAGATATTTGCTGTAGGCGGTCTCTTATTGGAGTTTGAATAATATTAGTTCGAGTCATTTAAAAAATATATATATTTTTAAAAAGGTGAGAAAACGCTCAGTAAAGTTTTCGTTTCGTTGATGATTTTACTGTGAGACTCATTTTTTGTGAAGATATTCAGATTTAATATAGTATAATTATTCGAGGTGTATTTTCATTACAAATAGAGTATCATGGGATCTATAACCATAGGTGAAGAGTTTCTATAGAACGTCAATATCTGCAATATCTTTCGAACGACTTGGTCCTTTTACTGGAACAAACCTCTGAGTTTTTTATTATTATTCAATTAATATATATATATTTTTGTATATATTTACCAACAATATCTGGTCACGTGTATTAAATGGGTGTATATAAATTGTGATTGGAAAATAAAGTGTGTGATGTAACACCTGTAAATATAGACGAAATAAAATAAGTGTGTGTAAATTCAGTAGCCTAATGGGTGGTTATTTAGATCCTGGGGGGGCTCCTCTGCATTCTTGGGGAAAACTATCACGCCATCTATACCTAAAATTTCAAGAGTGAATTACTAGAACCAGCGAATCTACCGAAATTGTTGGTCCCTCTAGCCGGATCGGGGAATATGAATGTAACGGATTCGGTATGAAAAAAAAAAACGGAAAGCTTCGAAAGCTTATATAATCGCACTGATAACGCTTTTCATCTATGGTTTATAGATCCCTTGGCGATCTTAGTCTTATTTCAGAATATCAAATGATACAAATTGCCTGAAGATAATCCTAAGACATCTTCATAAATTTGTAATTGACAAGCAATGAGTCTCTTTATTGTGATAAGCATGTAATTTGTTTAAAAGGTTGACCATTCTATAATCCAATAATGAGATTCATTGCTAGTCCTATACTAGATTAGCTTTCTTTAATAAATATGGAAAGTGGATCAGGCAAAGTGTCCTGTGTAAATAGGTGAATGTTGTGTATTGACTGTCTTGAGATATACTCATCACAGTCTGTCTGTTTAAGAGATGGAATAACGTGGGCGACCGTTGGCTTCTCCTGGCTCATCAACGCCCGTAGACAACGCAGCGGAGAACTGGGAGATGGTACGCTCCAGCCTCTGTTTCTGGAGCACCAGGCGACGTAGCGTGAAGACCGGTGCATCGATGAGCAGATGGAAGAAGAAAGACATGAAGTAGACGTTCACTAGGATGGTGAAGAACACGAAGATCTGACCACACACCACGGCTCTTTATCATACAGTACTACAACATACACCTACAAAACCTATTGTTAATTCGGCGAAACACACACACTTTTATAAATATGAAATTACTACGAATAAAAGCCTCATCAACCATTATTTGCTGATTTAATATAATATCATTTAATATATGGTAAGGACAGTAGGAAATATATTATTTGAAAAATAAATAAAATCAGTGCTAAATAGTTTTTTTTTTCCTATACACAGATGGCTTGCTAATGCTCTATTTTTAATTTAAGATCATATCTTGAATATCGAAGTTATATTATATTCAGATGGCTTATTACTGACTTTGCTTAGACTTGTTAAAGAAACTGATTCCAAGAAGAATGATGAAACCATTATTGATTTAAAAGAGAGGGAACAAAATAAAAGAGAAACTTATAAAAAAAGGTAAACAAATAGAAACCCATCTTCTAAGGTTAGCACCAATTCACTTGTGATCTTACATACATAATCTGTGGGAACAATTAATTAATTAAACTTAAAATATATATATAGCACTTATTTGCTATTTCGTGAATATTTTATTTAATAAATCTCTTGTAGATTTTTATTCATATTAAAGGCTATACTTAACGTAGAGAATGTTACTTTTATTAATATTAGAATTAAAAGGGCTCATTTTTAAACGCTGAGAATTCTATATTAGTTTCAATATGTGTGGATAGATGGCAGCAGGGGATCAACACGCCAATAGTTCGCCTATGAGTAAGCGGGAGAATGGAAAATAATTAATACAAGAGTGCAATATCTTTAACTCAGTATTATACCAGCATCAATAATTTGTATTTTATTTTTACCTGAGAAATATATTTACCATGGCATATTATGAACGTATACTATTTTAATTTATATTCATATTTTATTTTGTGATTCTTATTTCAGTTTTTCTTTTTATTGTTTTCTCTCTCTCCAAATTCAGATATTTTATTTCAATTTATATTTAAAAAGTATAAGCGACGTATGATATAGCTACACTCATGTACAAAACTTAAGGAAGTTTCAAATATTGATGTCGCTGATCGTAGCAATTTGTTTACACTTGGTTATCTTGTGTGTCTTCAATAAAGGTTACTGCGTATCAAATATCTTCAGAGTTTTTTGTCTGAATCCCGATAAACATGCTAAAAGGTTGAGTAAATATATCAGGCTCCCCCCCCCCCCCCCCCCCATGAAAAAAATATCTTTCCAAAAATCTTTTTAATATCTTGCTTTTGGGAACGAACGCTGTTAAGAATGGTTAGGAAAATCGACTCTAGATGGCGTGCGCCAGGGAATACGCCACAGAGTGCGCCCACGTGACAGTTTTCAACTATATAAAAGAAGGTAGATAGGAGGCGAAGGGGGGGTGCGCGAGGGAGAAGAAGGGTATTAGAACGGTGGCGAGGAGAAAGTGTTAGATCAAAGTAAGAAGTGGCGGAAGGTGGATCAAAGTAAGAAGTGGCGGAAGGTGGATCAAAGTAAGAATAGAAAAGAGTAGAAGTAAGTAAGGCGGAAGAGAAGGTATAGGTTCGAAGAAGAAGAAGAACCCTGTCCAGACAGTTACAAAGATGAAGTCAAAGTCAAAGAGGATCAAGTCAAATAAGATAAAGTCAAAGAAACATTGTGAACTGTACATATGTAAATAGAGCCTTTTGAGATTTCGGATTTGCATATTAGAAAATAAAGTTAAATATTATTTAGAAAGGCTGAGAGTGATCTTTCTCTAGGATTCTAATGACTGGTAGTCATTCTTGGAAATAACACAAAGACTTAACAAATTGGTGAGCCCAGACCTGATCCTAGAGAAGATGGAAAAACTAAGGAAGATGAGATCTCCTCTCAGAGGATTAATGACGAGAGAAGGTGGCCGAAATCAAAAGGATAATAGAGGATGATCCTTTGAATAGAAAGGAGATATTAGCTTTACACCAGCAGCTAAAAGGTTTGAAGCAGAGAGTAGAGGCTTTGAATGGAAAGATCGAGACCTTACCTTTAGAAGAGGAGGCCTCAGAAGACCTCAGCAGAATTGGAAGGCTGCGATGTGTATGAGCGTATGCTGACCACCATGGAAGTAGAGGTACAAGACGCGTTGGAATCCATCGCAACGATTAAGCGGGAAAGAAATGGCTCTACTTCTGCATTATCGGAAAAGAGGATATGCAAATTGCCCAAGTTGGAACTCTTGAAGTTCAGCGGAATCTTGAAGGAATGGTTGCCATGGTGGGGGCAGTTCGAGAGAATTCATAAGGACGACACCTTAAGCGACGTGGACAAGTTCCATTACCTCCACCAAGCAGTGACCAAAGGTTCCAGAGCACAAAAATATCTAGAAGGGTATACCGTCACCGAGGCCAATTATGCAAAGGCCATAGAAGCTCTACAAGAAAAATTCGGCGACAAAGTATTACTAACAGAAATGTACGTCAGACAACTACTTGAATTGATTGTCGAGAAAGCAAGTTCTCAAAGGAGAACATTGGCGGATTTGTATGATCCACTTATGGCCTCACTGAGATCGTTGGAGTCATTAGAAGTGACTACCGATCAGAATGCGGTGTTCCTATACCCAATGGTAGAATCCAGCCTGCCTGATGATGCACTGCAGATATGGCAGCGAAGACCAGAGGCAGGTTACCAGTCAGAGGATAACAGCAAAGAACCTAACGGCTCACAGCGATTGAATAATCTTTTGAAATTTATAAAAGAAGAAATTAGAGGAGCTGAGCGGCTGGAATTTGTACGATCTGGCTTCAAAAGACCAGAAAAGATGCAAGAAAAACAGGAGATCCAGAGAAGAACATCCCCGATAGAGGCACATCTCTTAAACCAGAGTAACAACGAGAGTTGTGCGTTTTGCGATATGCCTAACCATACGTCGAGGAATTGTAACAGAGCCAAACAGATGACGCTGGAGCAACGCAGACAAAAGGCTGCGAAGGCAAAGGTCTGTTTCCGGTGCTTAGGGAGGAGACATATGGCAAGGGATTGCAGAAGTAGATTTAAGTGTTTTGTATGTGGGGGCAGACACGTGGAACTGATGTGCTCAGGATGAAGACAAGAAATACACGAAAAGAAAGCATATATAAAAGAGGACAACCTGGAGGCTCCTTTAACATCAATGGCTGACCAAACATGCTCCAGTGAGGTGCTACTGATGATCACAGCTCTATACAACCAGGCCAATGGCAAAAATAGAGGAATTGATTCCGGGCAAGGATGGGAAGATCAGAGTGGCAAGGATAAGAACAACGCGGGGTATATTGATGAGACCGATACAAAAGATTTACCCCTTAGAAGTGACATCAGAAGAGGATATGGCCCTTTTAACTCTTTGTGCTCACACAAAGAGGGTGGGGGTATGTTAAGAATGGTTAGGAAAATCAACTCTAGATGGCGTGCGCTAGGGAATACGCCACAGAGTGCGCCACGTGACAGTTTTCAACTATATAAAAGAAGGTAGATAGGAGGCGAAGGGAGGGTGCGCGAGGGAGAAGAAGGTATTAGAACGGTGGCGAGGAGGAAGTGTTAGATCAAAGTAAGAAGTGGCGGAAGGTGGATCAAAGTAAGAATAGAAAAGAGTAGAAGTAAGTAAGGCGGAAGAGAAGGTATAGGTTCGAAGAAGAAGAAGAACCCTGTCCAGACAGTTACAAAGTGAAAGTAGATAAAGAAGAACCCTGTCCAGACAGTTACAAAGATAAAGTTGAAGTCAAAGTCAAAGAGGATCAAGTCAAATAAGATAAAGTCAAAGAAACATTGTGAACTGTACATATGTAAATAGAGCCTTTTGAGATTTCGGATTTGCATATTAGAAAATGAAGCTAAATATTATTTAGAAAGGCTGAGAGTGATCTTTCTCTAGGATTCTAATGACTGGTAGTCATTCTTGGAAATAACACAAAGACTTAACAAACGCCCTTCTACATGAGAAAACATGGTATATGATGTATATATATTTTCTCATGTAGAAGGGCGTTCGTTCCCGAAAGCTAGAGATTAAAAAGGTTTTTGAAAAGATACTTTTCTCTAGAGACCTAATATTTTACTCAATATCAATACAAGGGATTATCGAAATGCTAAAAGGTAAAAGTTCATTGAGTATTGTCCATGAGTGTATATCTGAATCTCTTTCCTCTCTGTAACTCGCCAAGCCATGAGATGGACTTACAGCTGTGACATGGCTGATTGGAATCCTCTCCTGAAGAAGGCCGCTGAAGAGATGCCGGATGAAGGTTTGCATAAGGAAGACCATGAAGGTAACGCGGCCTAGAGGGATGAATCCACTCCAGGAGAGGAACTTATTGACAATACCTGGACAATGTGAAGTTAGAATACGATAAAGTAGACAACAATGGTAGACAGACCTCCTTGGCCGTAGACACAGGTGAGGACGACCCAGCACAAGCAGACTGCCCAGCAGGGTCGGTAGAGCGCGGCGTACACCACACTCTCCAGCGGTGTTGGCAGAGGTCGGGAGGTGTTGTTCCACAGGTAGGTGGAGTGTACCAGAGCCAACATGCCGGCAAGGGAAGTAAACCAGCCCGCGACGATCTGTCGGCGTGAGAGCCGCACCTCAGGCCGTGTGTGCAACAAGTAGCCGGCGAACACGCCGATACAGTACACGCCGAGATGGCACCATGGCTGGTGGTATAGGTAGGTGTCGTAGTCACGCTTCAAGCTGCGTCACACACCTTCGTATAGAGATAGATTCAGACGGTAAGTGTCTTTCTAAGCATCCAGAAATCAGGTTTCAAACCTGCATTGAAAAGCAATTTTTTTTTCAACGCCCCTCTCTCTGTTTCTCTCATATATTTATCATTATATAATTTTATTTATTTTATTTTTCCCTTTATATAATCTTGAATGAACGATGTAATAAAAGTGGCTTCGATATCAACCTCTCTCTTCTGATTTCTTGCTTGACCTCACGAACAAAACTTAGGAAGTTACAAGTCTTTGTGTCGCCGAATGTCGCCTTTTTTTAAGGAGACAGGGGCAATATTGTTCAAATTTGGTTATCTCCTTTATCTTCAATAAAGGTCACTGTGTATCAAATACCTTTCAAAGTTATTGTCTGAATCCGATATACATGTAAAAAGGTACAACTTCCTTAAGTTTTGTCCATGAATGTAGCCTAACCTACTAGTGAGGGGTAATAACCAAGCGCAAATTCAGCATATGTATGCAAAGTTGAAATGTGTCTATATAAGGGTGTACAGGTTTGAGGCCTAGATTTCGTGAACCAGTAACATGTTTCGTATTCCTTTCTTTGTGTGTGCTGAATTAATATATAAAGTAAATTATCATATTCTTATAACGTCCTTTTATAAAGTTTTCATTTTAATTTTACACGATTGCATACAAATTTCTAAAGTGTTGTACAGGAAAAGTCTTTATTTAGAATCCAATTTTTTGTGGAACCAGATTATTATATCTAATTTTAAACATGTTTTATATAGATATTTCTAAATAACTTCAATCAGTAACATTCATAAAATAATTACATGGTGTGACAAATCTATCATAATAATGAGAGTTTACGATAGAAAATCAAAAGAATACGTCGTTAGTTAATTTAAAAGAACAAAAGTCAGTGTAGATACATGAGTAATCCTTCACAACAATGTGTGTGAAATGGAATAGATTACTTGTGCATTCAATATGTGATATATTGGATAGGTCTTGGTGCTTAGAGAGGTATATGACACTAATAAATATACATCTTATTATTCAGAATTGTTATTCAATATTGCATTTCTAATTTTTTGTTGTTGTTGCTAGCTTAATGTTATTTGAAGTATCTGTTGAAGGTTTATTTACCCAACACAGTTCATAAAATAGACATTTATGAAAGGATCCTAGCTTGTAATAAATCTAAAAAAAAGGAAAAATCATTTTTTCCGTCAAAAATAATTATGATTCATATATTCGTTGTTGCTGGCTTAGTGTTATTTGAAGTATCTGTTGAAGGTTCACTTACACAACAAAATTGATATAAAAGATAGTCATAAAAGGATTATAGCTTGTAATTAATCTAAAGAAAAAGGAAAAATCACTTTTCCCGTCAAAAAAATTATTGTTTCATCTATTAACCGTCTTTGTATTTTGACAAACAAAGGTCGGTGACAAAGCCACATCAGCAAATTGACAACGTCTACCTGGAGACCAGAATGTCGGTTCCTCGTCCTTTCAAGACGTGTTTTATTCGGTGAGATCCATATTTCAGCTCAATATACTGTAATTTCAAATTATTTGGTGAACATACGAAGTTTAAGCTTTTCCGTTATGTGGAAATAATATTGTTTTACGAACTGATATACCACGCCTTTTCATTAAACGAATGTTGCCATGTTTGTATATGAAGAGGTTTCAAAGGGAATAAGAGGTCTCTTCCAGTAGTTATTGTGTGGTGTTTGTGTGTGTGTGTGTGTGTGTGTGGAGACAGTTAAAGCGTTCTCTGTGTAGTTGGTCCGTGTCTGGTGATCTCCTCACATACCTGTGTAACCCCGGTCCGCTCCTTATCAACGTTGCAATAAAAGATAAGTACTGGTATTGTGATGACTAATTGTATGTTTTTTTAATTTACATTGATATTTTTCTTTTTTTTTTTTCGCACACACTTTTGAGTGTATATGAGTTTTTATGTGTTAAGCTACTTTTACTTAGGCCCTTGTATTTTTATTTTTGTGTGTAATCCGTAATAATAACGTTTGTCATATTCCCGTAAACATTATTTAATTTTAAGTTTGTAGCTAATTTCTGTGATGTACACAGGCAAATAAAACGGTAATAAGCATTAGAGAAAGATTTCAAGAAAAATACAAAGGGGAGTTTAAAATATCGTGCAATTTTCGATGATGATGAAGTGGCAGTAAGTAGAAGGATCTCATCAGAAGAACAAAATCGTTAGGCCAAAAGTTTCTTGTAAAGTTTTTTTACCTAGCCTAGCTTTCTCTTATTATTATTATTTCTGTAAAAGAGAGATGGCAGAAATGCTAAAAAAAAAATCGGCCAAATAAAAAAATAAAAAAAAAACTTTACAAGAAACCTTTCGCCTCACGATTTTTTTCTTTTGATAATACAGTCGAACTGGATACCTCAAAGCCCAAGGGACCAAAAAATATATAGAATTATTCAAAAATTCGAATTAAAAACGGAAATTCAATTAATAGGAAAGTCTAAGAACCATGATAAATATTCCAATTAAAGACGTTTTCGAATTCAAAGATGTTAGAATTATCCAAGTTCTACTGTAGATACTGCTCCAGGTGATTATTCGACATAAGAAAAAGGATCTTACTCGTTGTCAGTGAAAGATAGCAGAAGAACCGGTGTGAAGTTGTGGGCGTGAGTGATGTAACCGTTGGCCACCACAGACAGGGCGATCAGCACTGAGTTGAGACCCATCCCGACCTTGGGCCATCTGGAACACACCATTCAACCATAAATATAACTTCAAATAAGGAAAAATATATTTTAGGCAAAGAGTTTCACTATTTACTAAGAAAAGATAGAAGCTAACAGCAACGAAGTCTTTATTAAAGAGATATAATTCTATAAAATAATCCCTTGCATCAATATTGAGTAAAATTAATCATTCCTTCAGGGAAAATCCTCCATGATTAATTTTACTCAAAGATATATAAGCTTAGCGCGAACTTTCAGACATTAACGTGCTTCTCTCTGTTAGCTCTCACCTCGTCTTAGCAATGATAATCTGCGAATCCTCTGTTTGTAGTTTATTTATTCAGAGTTGTTGCAAGCATTCGAGCAAATTTTGCTTCTCAACGGGCAAATTGAGAAGAAAAGAGATGTTATTGGCTTGTGCACGCACGGGTGTGTATCAGACTATATTTCAGCTAAATTTTAAAAAGCTTGTATCACCTCAAAATCAATTAAGAAACCATTTACAAAAAAAAAGCTAGTTTTCCAAATTCAAGTAGCTTCTGCGTAACTATTGCTTGCATTAACATATCATTGCAGTAACGACAATAGAAAATTGTTCATTATTATTTTTTTGCTAATCCCTAGTACACGTGGTACAGGCCCTGATAATCATGGTCAGTAGAAGTAGGCGACTGCTTTTACTCTAAGTGCACCAGATGTCTACTTTACACTTATAAATGTGCCAGAGCCCGGTTTGGTTACTTGCACTCGCTGATGGGGTTTGACTTTTGCAATAATCGGGGGCCATTGGAGCATTTTTTTATCAGAAAAAAGTACCCAATGTGGGAATCGAACCCGGGTCGTTGAGGTCGAAAACCAACGGTTTAGACCATCCTTCTACCGATCCCCTTTGTTTAATTTTAAAAAGAATCAAACGCGTCTAAAATAGTTCCAATTTAGTATAAACATATGTTTTGATCCAAATCTCCCAAAACACTATCAAATTAACACTGACACTTTTCTATCTCTCAGTATCTCCACTAATATTCTATTACCTTTTATATATTTTCAACATTTTCTATGAAAAATTTAATTATCACACAAATACCCAACGCTTACCTTTTCGTAGCAATTCTACCCCAGTAGAATCTTCACAAACAACCCTGAAAGAAGTGACCTAAAGACTTAGATCAAAATGAAGACATATAATAGATCAATTGATGACCTAAGCTACATCTGCGCTATATATGAAGGCTAAATAATCTCTAGGTCTATTTTAAAAATATCCTTCGTAAAAAAATTAATTATTTTAATTTGATCACGTTGAGAACAAAATGGATTAGAAAAACTGGGTCGAGACACAATAACTTTTTATTATTAACCTATCTACAAAACTAGAACTGTAAAAATAGAGACTCTGGCCTTCATTTACAATTTAATAATTAATTTACACATGAAGTTCTAGCGAGAAAAATACGAGCTTCTTTTCCACCAGTTCACAGAACGTTTGGAATGAGGTAAAACAACGATATCTCAGTTGTAAATATGATAAAAAATATTAAAATATATACAGAACGTCCTAAAATAAACTCTACAATTTCGAAGTACAATAACAGCTTAATTTTAAATATATATATTTGTATTAAAATGCATTTACACAATAATATTTTTATTATGTAGATATATTTATGATTATCTTTCTAACCTGAGAGGTTCAAGTTCCTAATGTATATTATTGCTTCTCTTTAATTTTTAATAACTTTTCTTGTATAATATGTTTATAGCTGTTTCTGGTTTGAAAAATGTAAATCGACGCAATTATCCCTAGCCGGGATATCGCGTTTTGTGTGTTGAAATAAACAATAAATTTTTAAAAGATTTGAAAATAAAAAGTTATTCAAATTATTTGTTTATCATAAAAAAAATATGAATTTTTATTATACAAAATCCATATAATTTTTAAAACTATCGCCTCCACTCCCTGAATTGATTAAAAATTCTTATCTAAATCTACATATTTCTTAAAATTATTGGGTTTACCTCAAATAAAAATGGTTTATATGAATTAATTGTAATTTACATAATGCTCACAACCCAAAAGAAGGTATATTATGTGAGCTCTTCAGTTAAAATAGAAATTTAGATAATAATGCTGTCTGAACAAGCACAATGTGTGAATCGAAATTTCATCTTATTAATGATTTTATTGTTGTTGTTGCCGTGTCCAATGAAGAGCCTCAGATGTCTCCATGCATCTCTATCACAGCAGCAGCAATGTCCACTATCTAAAAAAATATGATGATGAAAAATGATGAAAATATGATTTTATTCAAATATATAAAAGTAGTAGAGAGTGAAAAGGCATATATTGGATTGAATAAAATATTTATTTGACAATATTTCGGCTGGCTAAACGCCAACCTTTATCGAGGCATTACATTTTTGTATACACAAACTCTCATCGTCGCATAGTGTTATAATATATCATATATCATAATATCATTGAAATATCATATGAGTTTGTGTATACAAAAATGTAATGTCTCGATAAAGATTGGAGTTCAGCCAACCGAAATATTGGCAAATAAATATTTTATTCAATCCAAAATATGCCTTTTTACTATCTAATCATTTAAGTATGGATTGCTCTATTTTCAGAACAATATATAAGTATATTGCGCGCGATATACTTCTATAAAAATATATAAAAACTCAGGTGATTAGTGACTTTATTAATAAATGAATAATTTTTAGTATCATTATTACTATTTTATCACATTCTATTGCACATGAACATTGTTATTAATAAAAGCAATACACAACTTCGTGTTTCAGAGTTATATATATAGCTACAGTAAATTTTATGTAAATAAATTTAAAGTCATGTCATTACAATTGGAAATTATAAAGTATCTTTTTGGTACACCTTGTATCTATGTTATCAAGGATTCTAATTGGATGTTGCGGATAACTTGTTTTACCTGACTGGGACAATCAACTTGGGTATGCTACAAAATTATCAACCCAATCTAAGTGGCTTGTATTAGACTTTAAGAAAAATGTGTCTTTCAATATTTATTATCATTTACTCTTCTTTTTCTTCTTTCTTATCTCCACTCAATCATATTAGGGTGTCAAGCTTGTAAAGCTTGAGACATTTGATGGTGTCTGCTGGGGATGAGTAGAGCTTATCAATGGATGAGTCATTGACAATCATCATTATTGGGTGAAGTAGAATGCGTCTGCCTTTGTCATTAAGACTGGGAGCACTACTCAGTGGCAGGCCGACTTAGCTCCAAAATAAATGGCCGCCTCTGACATGAGGAACAGACGCCATGTGCAGCCGCTCCTAACAATGGAGTACAAACACTGCTCATCCTGTATCCCTGGAATAGGAGCCCTTACAGGGTACTATCAGCCGGGCCAGCTGAGCCCAGGATTTTTAGTGAGCTTGTTACTGCATTATTTACTTATTTTTAATATCATTAGGACACTCTCTGTACATGTCAATTATCAGGCTTGTGGATCGAAAGGTCTGGGAGGCCATCTGTTTCTAGAATGTACATATCAATATTAAGGGACTTCTTTGAGATGTTTGCATAACGCGAAAGAGTCCCTTAAACATCATAATTTTGTAATGCTGAATTTGTACTAATATATAGTAGAATAAAGATTAATATATTTTGTGTAAACCATAACTCGTGAACGCTCCTACGTGGGAATCAATGATAGCTACCATCACTTGTATATCTGTTTGATTGTTTTTAAATAGGATATTTTCATTTAAAAAAATGATTTGTATTCGAAATGCATTTACATAGTAATATTTTTAAAATATTTGAGAATATAAAAGTTTTTTTTTTCTTTTTCTTATGAAGTCTTATCATACAAAATCCATATTCATGCGTATTTACGCAAACTTGGTCTTAAATTTATAATTTATTTATTTCTCAGGAAGTTTCTGAGAACAAATATTTGGTCGTAGAGGTACAGGCTGCACCACGTTGACGAGGGCCAACAGTTGGAAATACGTACGTGGTTGAATTTTCTTCATTTAAATGTTCAATTATTTTAATTCACATCTATATAGTTTTTTATGTTAATGGTTTCCCCTAGAAAACAAGACTATTGTTATCTGACTTCACGTAGGATAGAAAGAAGAAGGAGGTAGACTTACTTGTGAAGGAAGTAGATGACGACGAGGGCGATGAAGTGTAGCTGCATGTCACAGGAGAAGTACCAGCTGTCGTAGAGGCACTGTGTCACAAGTTCAGTAACAGTGTCATTGCACCAGTGTGACCTTCACTCACGTATTCATCCGGCCAGAGGACCAGGTTGGAGACATACAGCAGGTTGGCCCACCAGTAGCGCTTACAGTTCTCCACGTCACGTGCCATGGTGTCGTGCCATAGTGGACCCCCAATCTTGTTGTCACCGAGCAAGATGTACCCGCCGATGAAAAAGATGATGGTCGGAGTTACCCTGAATAAATTCAATTTGAATACACCAGACAGAGAGAGAATGGACAGTCAAAAATAAGACACTTTCAATAATATCAGAAGCCATTTAAGATAAATTTATATAAAAAATCTGCACCTGGATCTGTGAGAGAAAAAGAAAAGAATTTATTCACAAAATATATTGAGGAATTGCTTCCTTATCAATTCATTGCATAATAAACCTCAAAAGTGAAAGAAATTAAAAACTCAGATGCTAAGACTTTTAAGTTATTATGCAATAAATTGATAAAGAAGGAGCAATTCTTCGAATTATTTTCACATAATTTTGTTTTCTTTCACAGATGCAGGTAAGCCTTTTATATATTAAAAAAGGTAATGGATAGCTTTTTGACTCAAACTGTGACGAGTGATCATAGAGTAGTGCCGCAAATAATAGTAAGGGCTGTAGAATATTGTTTAATTTCAAAAATAATCATAGACGCATCTAAAATAATTTTAAGTTCTAATAAAAGACAGTATAGTTACCTCCAGAGTCTTTTAATCATGTAGCTGAGGATGTTGAACTTGCCTTGGCACTTCTTGACTGTCCCCAGAGTGATGTAGGTTAGCATCACCCCGCTGCAGCACCATCCACAGTCAGCCACAAGCGCCGTCACACTGAGCAACGTCTGTTACCTGAGGAAGAAGAAGGAATCCACAGCTACCGAAGAGTTGAAGATAAACTGAAAGATGAAGTATTCTCCAATCTTCTCCAGCTCTTCTAGCCGGCCTGAAAAAACAAACAATCGAACTATCGTACTTTGTTTGTTAACAGAAGTTTACCTTAGAATTTACTATAAAAACAAAGTTGGCCTCTCTCCTCTCAAAAATGACGCTAGTCGCGCGGAATCAGTGACAATGCTACAACACCAGCTTTGGAAAATTGAGTAACGCTTTCCAGGAGAGCATGGTTTCGGGCTACAATCCCTCGTCAGTCCGGGGCGGGCTTTGATTTCAAGACATCCACAAGGGATCACAATTTTCCAAAGAGTTGTTTAGGTGAGAATATAGATAAGCTAGGGGTCGGCAAACCTTTGAGTCGGAAGAGTAAAAAATTACAATTCACAAATTTTCAGAGTTTTTAAAGAGCCACAACATTTTTTCTTGCCAACAATAAATAGTACTCGCATAAATAATATTTGCGTATGGAACTATATAAAGAGACGCAGCTTCACATCCAAAGAGTCGCAGTTTGCCGACCCCTGAGTTAGGGTATTTATTTGGCTAAATATAGATGAGAATTTGCGGGCATTCTATATACAGTTACGAGCGTCATTCCTCATCTCCTAATCAACTCTGTCACCGTTTGCTTTTTTTTTTTTGGAATGGCGCCCTCCTACTGGTTGGCTACGAACACGCCACCTTTGCCCCCCCCCCCCCCCCCCCCCCCCATCATGCCTCCCCCACTCGCTTTTACGTTTTTGTAACTATTGTGTTGGAGCAGGTCGCTCCATAAATAAATGCATATATTAGTTAATAACTAAATGGAATCCTCTCTTTCCTTTTCCCAGTATGAGACGCTTACGGAAGCCAACAGTACATAGACAGATAAAGCACATAGGTTATAGTTATTAACTAATATATGCATTTATATAAGGCGCCAATTTATAATTGTAACAAATAGTATTTGAATCAAAACATTCAATCGGGGGTAAAACACGGGCGTTGCCCGGGTCATTCGGCTAGTCTATAATATAAAGGTAACTTATCCCGTCGAAATATACGTTGAAACTATGCGCCATTCTTATATGTGTTGAATACTAGTCAGATATAAAGTAGACACGCTATACGGTCCTACTCCGAAGTTATATGGTAGGTAGATGCAGTTTACTTTGGAAGTGCAAATATGTAGGACTAGCAGAGGCTATGGCCAAATATAGATGAACATTTGCGGAGAGGATACTGATCTATAAAATTAAAGGTCTCTTCCCCCTTCATAAAAGACGCTAAAACTAAACTCCAGTCTTATTTACGTTAAATACTAGTCAGCTAACGCGTAGAAAGGCTATACGGTCATACTCCGAAGTTATGTGATAGGTAGATGCAGTTTACTTTGGAAGTGCAAATGTGTAGGACTAGCAGAGAATTCTACTGTAGAAAATCATTGTAAGGGGAAGAAAGATATAGTGTAAAGTAGTCATTAATTACAGTAGCCTCGCCGCTATCTGTTTATTCTTACCATCTCTATATTTACAACGGCATCTTTTTGTTAGAGACCTGTCCACTGACGAAACCCCGACAGACTACAATACTACAGTGAGTCCGTAGTTAGGTATTAGCTGGAAAAGACGAAATTCACTTGTAGAATCTCATTTAGAGGAGTAAAATTTGTTTTTCACAACATAGTTTTATGAAAGGTTTATAAAAGGTATAAAATATAATTTCAAACTTAGTATATTTAGAATGGCAATCGAGAATAGAGTTGAGGTGCATATTACACTAATTGACCATTGATATATAAAAAGAAAAGTTTCCTTTCCCGTTAAAACTAGTTGTCATTCAGTATATATTTTTTAGATTAGGCAGTAAAATTGTTTAATTTGAAAAAAAAAAAACATTAATGCTAAATCGGTTCTATTTATAAAACTTGGAGAATTGCTTAATATTTGAATAAATGGAAAAGAAGGGAAAAAAATACTTTCAATACCATAATAAATGCTATTTTTGAAAACATTTTCAAATGATAAACGAACCTAAAACTTCCTCGTGCATATTTTTACATTGGAAATGGTTGAAAACAATTAAATAGCGTGTGGAGTCTATTAGAGAAAGTTAATTAAAACGTAGGACTCTTCAGGACACTAGGGAAAATTCCAAAGATGTATCGTTAGCTAAATTAGATAAATTAATAATTCATTAACGATTTCTTTGGCGTGATGCCGGATTTATTGTTCACGACAATTTTCTGTGAAGATTTCCTTCTAGAATGGCCGTGATATTCCTTTCTGCCTTTCGATGTGGCTGGGCGATTTGCACTGTGAGGATAAAAAATTAGCACAAGCACAAATTCATGAAAATTCAATTGCAATATAATTTGTTTAGAATGAACTTATTCAGCGCTTCCTTTTTTAAAATGAAATATTTATGCAAATAAGTATCGTTGAATGTGTACTGTTTACTAAAGTTGCCTAAACATACTGTATTGTATTTGTTGACTTGTCCTTTACACGGAAGAGAGCCGTGATTCATGAAAATTCATTTGCAATATCATTTGTTTAGAATGGTATTTATCATAGGTTCCTTTTTTAAAATAAAAGACGGATTTATGCAAATAAGTGTCGTTGAATAGATATACTCAATATACAGAGTACGCTATATGTACTGTTTAATAAAGTTGCCTAAATTGACTGAATTGTATTTGTTGACTTGTCCTTTAAACGGAAGAGCCGTGCTTCATGAAAATTACTTTGCAATATCATTTGTTTATAATGGTATTTATCACAGGTTCCTTTTTTAAAATAAAAGACGGATTTATGCAATTAAGTATCGTTAAATATATATACTCAATATGTAGAGTACTCTATATGTACTGTTTACTAAAGTTGCCTAAACTGACTGTATTGTATTTGTTGACTTGTCCTTTAAACGGAAGAGAGTTTTACTCTCGAAAGGAAAATATTCGTAAAATATTTACGATTACAGAACTCTATATATTTCCATAGTTTAGTTTAAACCATCACCAAGAATAAATCTTCAAATACAGACTATATAGGCAGAATCAATAATACAATATTTTGATTGCTGTGGGAAAGAAACAATCGCGTCTTAATGTTTTCATTTGCTATATTATCAGTAGATAGCGCGTTATAGCTTTATGTTAATACAATGGTTGTAATGATCTGATGGTTAATATTGTCGAAATGTCTGTAAAGGCTCACAAATGATGAGCCAAATCTTTCCATCATCAGTACATTAACTGCAGAAATCCGTACATTAAAAGCTCATTATAATATTGAAGAGGTCTGATAGATTAAACTAGCCATACCGGTGAAGATGTTCACCACTGATGAACGAGATCGACCCAATAGTTTTCTCATTGCAGTATAGACAGTAGCATCTTTTTTTTTCAATTTAAAAAAGAGAAACATTCACGCTAAATATTTTCTATAGCTAAAACAAATGACGCGTATTTAAAAATAAAAATTATCCGAATTTTTTAACAGTTCAGACTGTTCTTATAAAATGTTTATAAACAGTTCATAATTCATGAAAAAGGCATCTCCTTATCGTGCAACTGAAAGTTTCTGATGGATTGCGCCATCTATCGGAATAAATATAAACTATTCTCGTTGATTTCTAATTATTCTATAATTGGCCAATTATCCATTCTTTATTAATCACGAAAATATAACCAAGTACGCGTTTCAGGCTGTTGGCCCACATCAGCGTGGTGCAAGCTGTATTCGTTTGATTAAAAGAAATGGCGCCGAATAATATACATTTCTACTTCATCTACTTCAACTTGCTAGAAATATATTTGACCAAATTATCTATTCCATTTGTATTCTTATACATTGTTATTTCTATAAATAAACACTATAATGACATAGAAATTGGGAAATTTCCATAATATATGCGCACACAACTTTCCTAATTTTATATATTCAAACATTGCAGATATTGTCTATCACTAGATGTTATTTCCTTTTAAAATTTGCTTTGGAATATTGTGATGTTATCTCAGGGAGGAGGAAAGGCATTAAACATCCATCAACTGATTTTCAAAGAGAATCCACGTAACTCTGCACATTTTTTAAACACAGCCTGTATCGTACTTACCGGTTTTAATGAATCCAGTTTCAGCCTAACTTTGATGTGTTTTAGTGTTTTAAGTAGAGTTATCAAGCCAAAATCTCCATTTTCAGTTTAACTTCGATGATTTATATAAACAGGTTAAATTCTCCATTTTTAAAATCGATGTTTGATATTTAGGTAAAATCAGCGGACCAAATTCTCCCTTTTTTTTGAGAAATTTTAAAATGTCAACCCGCCAAATTATTCCTTTCTAGTCTTTGCTTGAGGTTTCAGATATACCAACATGAGAAGTTCGTCCTCTTTAGTCTACGTTTGATGTATCAGATAAAGTCAACAAGTCAATGTCTTCCTTTTCAGTCTACATTTGATGTTTCAAGTAAAGACACCAGATTAAATATTCCTATTTCAGTCTACGTAATGTGTCAGATAAAGTCTACAGGCCAAATTATCACTTTTAGTAGATTAACGGGTTTTTGAATATTCCTATAGATAGCAGCAACATTCATTGCTGAGTTACGTTGCTCGCTTGAACTAAATTCTAAATTCTGCTATAGTTGTGTAGGGGCGTATGAATGGAAGAGACACGATCTACAGAAGCAATTACCAACTTCCTTGACCCCCAGCGCGGCAACAGGTTCTGTCGCTAAATATACGACCGTCGCGGTAAACACGGCGACAATTAGCCTTCTGGTGAGCAGACGACCTTTGATGCTCAACTATGATTTTATTGTCGCAATTGTATTGACCTTCGGTGACACCCACGTGTCTTCTATTGGATTAACAGGACAATCGAAGAACGTTTGAAAATCATAATTTAAAATTCGACGGTATATGTATTGATCATTCAGTGAGTCCATGATCTGAAATCGAACTATTTCACCACTTTTAATCTGGATTTTCCTTTATAGTTAGGTACCACTGATTTCTCCCTTTATTTGAGGGTATGGCCCTTATTAAATTGAACTTATATGCAAATTATATTCCCAAAAATGATCCAAAAATAAGAATTTCGATTAAACCCTTTCAACAACAGCCCAGCTATTAAACGACTTTCTCTCTGAACGACAACACGATTTTGTGGTTATAACACATGAAATAACAAACCTACATTGTGAGATAATTTCCAAAAAAAAAAAGACAGGAATTTCCATGTTTTATAATGTCAGCCTTGGGAGACCCTACTATATTGTTGAATTCATTTGCCTAAATCCAGGTACCTCACCATGGATCGATTAAGATGAGATATAGGCTTTCAAACAGTTTCACTAGTATCCTAATAATATGCACTTTTTATTTGAAAGGTTCAAAGCAAAATCTGGCATCAAGGAGAGTTATACTTACTGAGGATGCGATGGTTGAAGCCGAAGTAAGAGGTGGCGAAGATGATCCAGCACATGGACAACAGCCGCATGCCGTGCATACATGCAAGGCGCCGGTGTGTGGTCTCTGGGTGGAAAAGTAGCCGTAGATTGTAGATGACAGAGAAGGACCGCAGAAGCTTGGCGCCGTAGGTCTCCGTGCGCTGCATGAGGGACTTGTTGTCGGCGCTGTAGCTCCGTACGATGTCGATGGCTGTTCCACCCAGGATCAACAGGAACAGCAGGGCGAACAGACATCTGCACACGACAGTCTTCAATCCGCACTGTTCCACAGGGAGAGAGACGCATGAGGCAAGTATCTTGAAGATAAAGGTTGCCTGACCGTCATTCATATTCTTTAAAAAATAAACACTTCGACCAGTTAAAGTTTAAATTTTCAACGTTTCAACAAAAATATTTTATCTTCAACAGGAGAAAAATAAAGCAAGAAGCTAAAAATTGTTCAGATAAAATAAAACTTTAACGGGCCGAAGTGTCTATTTTTTAAAGAAATAAGGCAAGTACTTATACCTCGTCATCAAAAAAGCTAATTGCCTTGTTTTGAAGCATCATTGTACATTTCATTTATGAATGTATGCCTATTAGGCTAGAAAGATATTTTGTTTCGTCAAGTATTGACTATCCAAGATTCTCGCTGTATTGAATATTATCGACTTCGAGAGCCTACTGCTTTTCAAATGTAAAGAACTTTAATAAAAACGTTAGGGATAAGGAGGGATTCAAGAGATTATACCTGGACTCTTTGAAAGCTTTGAAAAGGCGTTTGTGTTATTTCACTAATTATTTTGCATTACTGTTAAAAATATTTATTATAATGTTGAAAAAAATCATGTATGGGCTATGGTCATAATAAAAGGCTTGGTATGCGTGTTTTTGATTATCGTAAACATAGTAGATATTAAATCGTGAGCACCCCGTTGATCAACGATACGTTCCTTTCATTATAACAAACACCATATAGCTTAAAAACTGAGTGCTCAAGATTTAAAATATTTTTGCAATTCAAATCTGATACTCTCTAGTAAAATATTCAGAGAACATCTGAAATTACGAAGAAATCTGACTCAATATTGCTCTCAACCGGCTGCCAATATAATTTACGAGAATATGTGTCTACTTAAACTATAGTTTATTAACCTCCTCATCCGACAGCCACAAGACATTATATAGCTGTAGGTTGAAGCGATTTCTTGGAAGGATTGATATTCAGTTATTCAGAGAACACACACACACTTTAAATCACGAAGAAAACTAACTCAATATTATGAAAAAGACATCTCCTTATCGTGCAACTGAAAGTTGCTGATGGCTTGAACCATCTATCGGAATAAATATCAACTATTCTCGTTGATTTCTAATTATTCCAGAATTGGTCAATTACCCATTCTTGATTAATCAGGAAAAGCTAACCACGTATGCGTTTCGGGCTGTTGGCCCTCATCAGCGTGGTGTAGCTGTACCTCAACGACCTAAAAAAATAATGGTCCTTCAGGCATCTTGAAAAATCATGAAACGGGTATTTAAGGCCAGAATTGCGTGAGACCGCGACACAATATTGACTTAATATTGTTTTCAACCGGGTTTCAACAGGGCATCATTACACGTGGTAGACTTAATTTGGTTATACTAAACCTGCCAGCACCAATGCGGAAAATAAGTTGCGAGTATATGACTGCTTGAACCATATTTTATTTACCTTCTTATTCTATAGCCACAGGACATTATATAGCTGGAGGTTGAAGAGGATTTCTTGGATGGATCGATAAGGAAATAATCGAGTTAAACTTCTTTGAATTATATTTGGATGAAATGTCGGCACAAATAATTTGTCCTTTAGAGAAGAAGAGAAGACCCTTGTTTGTTCAAATAAGGATAATCAAAACTGAATGGGGTTATAATACATATCCATTATGGCATTAAATAATACAACAGGTATTCACATAATTGTGTTCTACTCTAATCAAGGCTTCATCTCACTACATCTTTGCTAAGTGAACTCAACAATGACTATATATTAGAAAGAAGGAATCATATTTACCATGAATGACTATATAGTTGTGATCTACACAATCTTTTAAAGAGGCTTCACCTCAATGCTTCATTTCTAAGTGGACTCAACGATAACCATAATTGTGATCTTCACAAATTAAGGCTTCACCTCACAAAGGTTAAGTGAAAACTCAAAATTATCATTGTTCTGATCAACATAAATGTTTGTGTGAAAAGGCGCTCCACCTCATTATTTCATTGTTAAATGAACTCAACAATTACCATCGTCGTAATAAATACAATTTGAGAGGCTTCACCTCACTGCTTCATTTCTTGGTGGACTCAACAATTACCATAATTGTTATATACACAAATCTTTCAAGGCTTTACCCTAATACTTCATCGTTAAGTGAATCCAACAATTATCATAGTTGTGATCTACACTAGATTTAAAGGCTTTACCTTAATACTTCATAGTTAAGTGAACTCAACAATTACCATAGAGTTGTGATCTACACAAATTAAGGCTTCACCTCAATACTTCATCGTTAAGTGAATTTAACAATTACCATAATTGCGATCTACACAAATTTTTAAAGGCTTCATCTTAATACTTCATTGTTAAGTGAACTCAACAATTACCCCATAATTGTGATCTACATAAATATTTCAAGGTTTTACCTAATACTTCATTGTTAAGTGAATTCAACAATTGCCATAGTTGTGATATACACACATTTTTGAAGCTTCAACTCACTACTTCATTTCTAAGTGGATAATTGTGATCTACACAAATACTTTGAGGCTTCACCTCACTACTTTATTTCTAAGTGAACTCAACAATTACAATATTGCCACATGGAAAATTAGGGAAGACAAAAACTTCAGGAGGGGACAGCAATTTATTTCAGGGAAGGACAAACTATGAAATGTAAACAAAAGATAAGCCATCAGGGAAATTTACAGAGTCGCCAGATATGAACATAAAAATGACCACTCTGTTAATAAAAAAATAATAAAAATTAATAAATACTATGTTACATAAATAAAATTAATAATTACTATGTTTCATAGCTTCTTCCCTATGGGAGATGTGACCCACAGCTACAATTATTATAGATACTGACGAGGATTTGAAGTGCTTCTGCCAAGGATTCCATCGAAGCCTTGGAACTTTGTCCCTAGTACCTTTGCGTCCATTTTCTTGCGGCGTGATGAGCGGCTTTGTCGTCGTATCGTCGTCTATAGGGACATCGTCATCTTGAAGGGAAGTCTTGGCTTTGACACGGCGGTGGAATCCTGGAGCCAGTCTCTAAAAATGTGGATTACAGCATCCATGGCTTCAAATTCTTCTCGGCGATCTTCAGTTTGTCTTCCCTAACCTACCCAGCATCTCCACCAAAATGCCACGTGGAAAATTAGGGAAGACAATAACTTCAGGAGGGGACAGCAATTTTTTCAGGGAAGTACAAACTATGAAATGTAAACAAAAGATAAGCCACGAGGGAAATTTACAGAGTCGCCAGATATAAACATAAAAATGACCACTCTGTTAATAAAAAAAATAATAAATACTATGTTACATAAATACAATTAATAAATACTATGTTTCAATATTGATTTTAAACTTTGAAGGATTCATCTTTGTTGTTAAGGGAGATCAACAATGAATATCTACAGAACGGTGATCTACACAATGAAGGTGTCACCTCATAGCTACATGACCTCAACATCTACTCTGGAGATATACTTACAGGATGAGGATGTGATGGGTCTGCCAGCCATGTTCTTCTCTCACCCCACAGAATGGAACTTTGGCATCGATGCCGAAGTTGTTCAGTACTGCCACACAACTCATATTCTTCATCCCCTCATACTTTAAAATATTAAATTACCTTTTGTATACAAATTTTAAAAATCAAAATCATCTATATTAAAAACAACTAAACAGATTGAATTCGAAAGAAGAATCTTTAAAAAATGTATTAATGATATGCATATCATTACATATATAATTTAAAATTTTAGGTATAACAGTGTTATTACAGCCCTACAGAGTTATGTAAAGTTTTCATTTAATAAAAGAAAAAGTGGGCATTCCCAGAGCTTATACTGTATTTTAATATCTAATTTTTATAGCGTTTAATTTTTAAAAATAGGTACCGAGATATAATTTACAACTAATTGTCTTCTTTCCATATTTTCATCCGAATATTTATTTTTAAAAAGACGCGTTGTTAAAATTCCTGTAATAATGTAATAATGAATTAGATACTTTAGGATCATCCATATACACTCATGGACAAAACTTAAGGAAGTTGTACTTTTTAGCATGTATATCGGGATTGAGACAATAACTCTGAAAGATATTACAGTAACCTTTATTGAAGATACACGAGATAGCCAAGTGTGAACAAAATTACCTCTGTCTCCTTAAAAAAAAAAAATAATAAAATAAATGAATTCAACGACTTTCCATTTCCTTAAGTTTTGTCCATGAGTATAGTTTGAACGGTTTATTATGAGAGATTCTACTGTAATCTATCAAGCATGTGAAGATATCAATGACAAAAGTGTCGAAGACTTATTAGAAAAATGATTAATCATATTTAAGGTGCGAGAAGGGAAGGAAATACCAAAGTGTGAATATATTTCTGAGATATAATTTGACAATGTGACATGACGTGTTTCTGACAAGGCAACTTAACAATGGTCATTAAAATATTCACCTTGTAATGACACCAAAACATGTCACATTTGTCATCTAATTTTCAAATGTAAATTCTTATCTATTTCTATCTATTCAACCAGTCATAGGCTTGGGGACAGCAGTAATTCTTTCCTCTCAGAACTTCAATTCTATGCCAGTCTTTTGATGGCATGGTAGGATATTCTCTCGATATTTATATGAATTCAATTTTTGATATTTTTCTTCTTGACCATCCATGCATACATCCTTCCAGCAAAACTTTATCCACTCTTAGTGTTGTACAATATGTCCAACATGCTCGATCTCTTCCTCTCAATCGTCTTCAGTAGGCCATATATGTTATTTTCTATACGCAATTGATTAAAAGATTGATTATTGCTTTAATTTCAAATTGACAAGTGGTATAAAGAATGTGAAAAAATAGTACAAATGTGAAAATGTACTGGAATAAGTTCCATTAAATTGTCACGTTTGTAATATTTTTTAATGAATTAATAGAAGGCATCTCCTTATCGTGCCATCAGCAAATCTCAGTTGCACGATAAGGAGACGCCTTTTTCTAAAGGTATAAAAAAATATAAGAGCGTTTTTTATTCAAATAACAAATACTGTTTGGTAAAGCTTTGCCGATATAGTGAAACCTCTCTGTAAAAGACACCTAATTGCAGAGACAAAGTGTCCTTTAGGGAGAGGTGTCCTCTTACCGTAGATGGTCAAAATAGTAAAAATGGTATTTTGAAAATGAAAACTGTCCTTTGTAGAGAGGTGTCTTCTAGCGGGAGTGTCCTCTCGTGGAGGTTATGCTGTATAAAGCTTGTTCGCCATCTATAGCAACCCGAATATTCAACTATCAACAAATATGAAAAGGAAAAATAAATTCAATCTGACGATCAATTACCTTAGTGAGCGATCACTGTAAAATACAGAATGACTTGATCCCATCTCTGCTGAGGAACCAACTCTAGTGAAGACCATCTGTGTTTTGGAAAGTCTCTCATGAACAATCCTACTGTTTACATTATCCTAAAATGTTCAATAAGTAATTCGACAACAATTAGAATACATATTAACTCCGCCTTTGCCGGTCCCAAGCCCGGAAGAAAAATGAGGAGGGGGAGAAGTAACAAGCTCGGTAAAAAACATGGGCTCAGCTGACCCGGCTGATAGTACCCTGTAAGGGCTCCTAATCCAGGGATACAGGATGAGCAGCGTTTGTACTCCATGTTAGAAGCAGTTGCACATGGCGTCTGTTCCTCATGTCAGAGGCGGCCATTTCTTCTGGAACTAAGTCGGCCTGCCACTGAGTAGTGCTCCCAGTCTTAATGACAAAGGCAGACGCATTTTACTTCACCCAGTCATGATGGTTGTCAAACAGACACCATCAAGGGTCACAACTCGATACCCTAATATGATTGAGCTAAGATAAGAAAGAAGAAGAAGAAGCATACGTATTTATACGTCGAGTAATCATGTAGGCACTCCCTAGAAGTTATTATTACGCAATAGGCAGATTAATTTTCTTTTAAAAAATCATTTAAAAAGTGGCTTAGGTAAAAAATCCTATCCATACTTCCCTAACGACCATTATAGATGACAAAAATTATATTTCAAACTCCATTAGCACTGGAACGCGTCCAAATGTTAAAAAAATATTCGACAATTAATGAAGTTGTTACAACATATAGCCAAGGTTCTCTTTGAATAGTTCTAGATCGTGTATCTTCGAAAATACTGGTCAAATGAAGTTCTGAGATAATGTCGTTACTGAGACATCCTGTATGATTCTAATGGCTGGGTTTAATGTAGATGATTACAGGTAAATGTAGAGGAGAGGGTGGGGACACCAGGATTCCTGGTATGCCATTCACTCTGTACTTTGTCTGAAAGATATCAGTTACACTCGTTAAAGGTTAATGATATGGTCTTTCTTCGTACTACGCCCTGTACTTTGTCTTAAAGATATCAATTTCACTCGTTAAATGTTAATTATATGGTCTTTCTTCGTACTACGCCCTGTACTTTGTCTGAAAGATTTCAGTTTCACTCGTTAAAGGTTAATGATAAGGTCTTTCTTCGTACTACGCTCTGTACTTTGTCTGAAATATTTCAGTTTCACTCGTTAAAGGTTAATGATATGGTCTTTCTTCGTACTACGCTCTGAACTTTCTCTGAAAGATATCAGTATCACTCGTTGAATGTTATTGATATGGTCTTTCTTCGTACTACGCTCTGAACTATCGCCCTGAGTATTTTGACACTATCTTAACTCTCACAGACTCAAATATGTGAATTGCCTCAACATCGGGTTTTTCTGATTCAAAGAGCCAACCTCTGGGGAAAAGGCGATGATCATAATTAGCTTTGGAACGGCATAATTTAACATAAACCGCGGGTATTTTAGAATACTCATATGAAGAATGTGTTTTCAGTGTATAACCTTTGTTAGTCCAGGATGGCTTTAATATCATGAATATCAACAAAATAGCAATTAATCCTCAGAATAGGAAAATGAGAGGTTTATCTGGCCGAAAAGGTCTGAATATATGTTTAAAATATTGATACGATGTTATGTCTATACTTATATATCAATTTTATAATAGAGAGAGGAAAGAGAGATCAACGTTGAATATCCCCTTCAAAGACACGCAAGAGTATTTTTCACGCCATTGAAAACGTACACCAAACCTTGTTGAAACCTCTTCTGGGGACTTTGAAAATGTCATTATAAACGCGATAGCGTTATATGCTAAATCAGAAGAGATGTTTATGCGGACAGTGACCAGAAAAATATCGCAGTGATTGGGATGGTATAACGAATTATTTTTCACATCAAAATTTTATAAAGCTCTAAATATACGAGGGATTTGAGAAACCGTAGGTGATTCACACGTATGCCATTTAGAATAGTTGAATAGCAATGTGTTTATCACTTCTTCACATATTGCCATTTTATAGATATTCTCTTTTTCTCTTTTTGAATGATAGTTAGAGTGGCTGATATGAAATTAACATCTGCTTTTTATTTATAGTAGTTTAAACTGACAAATAATTATTTGGTAAAATCTAGCTACAGAGTATACCTATAAAGTATACCCATATCACTTAATAATATAGGTAAGTATATATCTATATTTTATGAAATAGCGTCTCTCTTCCAAATGTTAAAACTTCCCAATTATAATGAATATTATTCTATTCATATATTCTCTTTTTTTGTTTTTGAAGAGACATGTAATTATGTTTACAAAATTACAAAACCATTGGATTAAACACTATCACAAAAATTATAAACACAATATAGATAAACAACAAACATTGATAAAATGTGAAATATTTGAAATAAATTATATTAATAAAAATAATATGTATTTTTTAAAATTTTAGATACAAATATATTTAATATTTAGTTAAAAATAAAGTTTTATCCTTATTTGCGGATTCCATTTATATATATATTCTTATATTCAATAAGGGCGATACCCACTTTATTCTTTCTCTACAATGAATAATACAATATGTTTATATATATTGTATATTTATTTATAGGAACAATAAATACACACTATTATAATCTAGCGATGAATATTCCTTTTAGTGTGTAATTATACACAAAAACGTTTATTATTTTAAATCAATAATTATATAAACCCAATATATAGTTTTATATACATCACTGAAAGAACTCGTATGGGACAGCCATAGAATGGTCTGAATTTAGATCAGTTTTAACAATGAAATATTTTAGTTGGAACTCTGTGCAGGAAAATCACGGTCTTATTTGCCAATTGGCCATCAATATGTTTGCTATAGCTCTTGAATCGACTTTAAATTCCAAATTAGATTATTTAACAAGTGTCTGCATAGAAGAGCTATTCAACAAAGATAGTAGCTGGGTATAGACAGGTCAGTACTTACAGTACATGGCGGAGTTCTCCAGGTCCTGGGCAGTACAGATGGAGGGGACACACATGTCAAACTGGAGCGGGATGGTGTATAAGATTTGGGCCCGCGCTGAAAAGTCCCTCAGGATCTGTTACAAACCCCAGTTCTTCTATTTACCTACACTTTATCTTTAAACCACACACATCTAGGACAGGAGTCCGCAAACCTTTAAGTCGGAAGAGTAGAAAAGTTACAATATACAAAATTTAAAAGTTTTAAAGAGCCACTCCTTTTTCTTGCTAAAAATAAATAGTATTCACATAAGTAATATTAGCGTATGGAACTATATAAAGAACCGCAGCTTTACTTCCAAAGAGCCGCATGTAGCTCGCAAGTAACAGTTTGTCGACCCCTGATATTTACAAACATAACACACATGTATGTGACATCTGTATATTGATGATAGAAATATACAGCGCTATATATTCTTAACATACAGCTGATGTTCTGTTTACCTAAACAGGTCTTTGTAATTATTGTCGTATTTTAATCTGAATATCTGCGTTAGAAGAAAATATATGCAGAATTTCTACAATTACTGAATAATATTTTCGGGGTTTTAGTAGATTCCATTGAAAATAATAAACCTTCAAGTATAGACTATATAACACAAAGCAATAACGCGCCATCTATACATATAAAATGAAAGGATATAAAAGCACGAATGTTTCTTTTATACATAATACAAACTTCTACTGTCCTTACTGCGATTAAAAAATATATTGGTTCTCCATTAACCATTTCCAGTGATATGAATCACACCGTGACAAAGCCGAGCTTGTCAAGATGAAGAACGCTCTACGGAAAATATATGGTATGAATCATATCACTGGAAATGGGTAAATGGAGAACCAATATATTTTTTCATCGCAGTAAGGGCAGTAGAAGTTTGTATTGTGTATAAAAGAAACAATGTGTTGAAGCGATCTTGTTGGCTAAAAAGGACTATATTGACAATTGTCGCTTTCAAATTGCAGGGAATAGGAAATAGGAAGCGATCTTGTTGATTAAATTGTCGTAATCACTAAGAAGTTTCACCACGCTAAGGATCCAAGTCGTCCAAAATAGCTGAATATCTGCGCTAGAAGAAAGTATCTGCACAATTTCTCAATTAGAAAAGAATATTTTCAGGTTTGATTAAATGCCACGACAAAAATAAACCATCAAGTGCACACTATATAAGCAGAATAAACAAATACTTTTGAACATTTTACATTTTATTCATCAATCAGGCGCGATATTGAAATATTTGCGCCTATTACAGAGGAAACAAATGAAACAACAAACAAATTAAAATTTATAATTAAATATTTACAAATTTACATGTATTATTCGACAGAGTTCATAAATGTATATTGACAAAGTGACTGATGTAAGTAATTTAAATTATTTAGATCAGGGAACAAACGATGTTTCACTTCTGTAAAGTTCGGACAGTCATAGATAAGGTGAAGAGCAGTTCGTTCAGTTTCTCCGCAGGAACAATTTGGTGTTTCTGATAGACCTCTTTTATGTAAGTATTTCTAGAATTTTCCGTGTGATGTGACAGAGAATAAACATACAAAGGATGTAGTGATTTGGTGGACCAAATTAGTGAAATCGATCACAAGGTTCTTTACTAATGATTCAAGTCTTTAAAAATATATTTCAAACTCAGTTACCTAATTGCATCCTCAAATATTTACGCTATAAAATAAAACACACACACAGATTATATAAATTGATTAAATGGAAATTTCATAAGTGGACATCACAAAAAACTTTCGTTACAATGCATCAATTTCAACCAAATTTTCAACATTTATGTAAAACGAGATGGAGCAGGTTTGCTTAACATCAAAATATATTTCCTAACATTAACATGCGTAACTTCGCTGTTATCGATTAAATACAAAAAAAAATCAACAGAGTTAATTTTATTTATATATAAATACAAAATTAAATTTCAACAGAGTTAATTTTTTTACATACTAGCTAATAATCTCAATCTAAAAAATATTCAAAACAAGCAATTTTAAGATAACACCATATGTAAAACAGTCGGCCAAGAAAACAACAACGATATTACATCTTTCTCACATATTCACACACAATCTTGATTAATAATTAAAACTAATCTTTAACATTGTTTATTATACTTCAACTTTTATTTCTACATGTGTTTTTAAATACCCAATTGTTTTATCATGTTTATAATTTCGCCTAACAAATATACAAATTTATAGTGACCAACATATGCAAATTTTATCTTTGTTTTTATTTAACTTGATATCGTAAACATAACATCCATTGTAAGCATTTTTTCTGTTCACCTTCCGTGGTTTCTCTTTTCTCTGATAGTTTTTAGGTGTAGTATATTTTCTTATTACTAGACTACAAACATTCCCTCGAGAAAAACCTGGGCGAAGCCGGGTACATCCGCTAGTATAATATAAAAATCAATTTATTTTAGTTAGTTAATGTTTTACGAAACCCCCTTGCGCAAATGTTACTAATCATAATAAATAAATATTGATTATGCTAATGATAAAAGAATGTTGAAAATAAAATTTATTTGAAAAACAGAATTAGTTAATCAAATATTCACTCAGGGAAATTCCTTGTGTAAAACTGGACTATTAGTCTCTCTCTCTCTATATATATATATATATATATAGTGTAGAAACTATATAACAAAATTATAACAGTGATTCTACTTTTAAAACTTAAGGAGCAAAATGATAAGAATGATAACTCATATCAATTAGATTTGATTAGATTAGCAAGCTAAATCTAAATTAATTATAATAATAAATAGTTATTTAATTTTATAGTCCAGTTTTGTATTAAGATTATCTTCACTATTATGATCATTTAAATTCGAATTATAAAATTTGTAAAATGTTATTAATTTGTAGATAGAGAGAAAAAAAAATCCTTTACTTCTTAGAAGTAAAGGATTTTTTTTTTCTCTCTATCTACAAATTAATAACATTTTACAAATTTTATAATTCGAATTTAAATGATCATAATAGTGAAGATAATCTTAATACAAAACTGGACTATAAAATTAAATAACTATTTATTATATATATATATATATATATATATATATATTATATAATCTAAAATATATATATATTTTTTAAAACATATATTTTATTTTCATTCATTGACTGTTTTACATATTTTACCATAGATGCAGAACATACCACTTTAATTATTTTTGTTGTAAATATGTATAGTTAACCCTACCTTTTCTAATAAAAATCACGAATATACAATTCATTTTATGAATTTTATATTACTGTGATAAAAATAATTTTATGTGTAATTTACTTCAAGTATAATTCAAAATAAAGTCTGCTTGAAAGGTAAATAATTATCTTTACATTTTACGACTGCACCTCTTTTCAACAATCAAACACAAAAATAATTCCAATCTTAATATATATATATATGGATAATAAAAACGAAACCTATAATGAAGAAAAATATATTAATATAATAATGAAAATAAAAATGATAATGATTAGGCAATACTTATTTTTTATGGTAGAACTCTCTCTCTTATATTGTATTTAAACCTATGATTTCTTATATGGAAATTGTGATAAAGTAGTTACAATACCAATCTCTCTACTCTACACACACATACAGCTTTATTAAGACCACCGGTCTTATACAGATTCACCACAGGAAGGAAGCATAGATTGAGCTCCTAGGAGTAGCTGTTTTTCTAATTGTCAATTCCTCTCTACTCTCTATAAAGCTTAGGAATGTCTGTGTGTGTGTGTGTGTGTGTGTGTGTGTGTCGTTCTATTTACGTTTTTGAATAACGTTCATTCAGTCAGTATATATACACTGGTGTCCAAAAAATAAGAAACTTTTGTTTTTTAATGATATGTTTTAAAATATACAACTCTAAAAGCTAAAAAGTAATTTAATTAGGTATTTTAAGCCGTAGAATTTATTTATCGCAACCATTCGATTCGGTAAAATTGAAAATATGCAAATTTTTGCTTGTCTTTATAAGTGTGCTATTTGGCGTGTCGTTTACCCCATCTAAGAATTGTCCAATTATAATTTTATTTAATCCTTAGTTAATTATGAGTTTACGAAAATTTTAGCAGATGATTTAAAATGGAGAGCTGTTGGAAGAATGGGGGCAGGGCAATCACAAGTTGAAGTAGCAAAATGGCTAAATGTGAATAAATCTGTGGTCAGCGATATATGGAAACAGTTCATTGAGACAGGAACCATCAAAAGAAAAGAAGGTTCTGGTAGAAAAACAGCTACCTCTGAAGACCGTTATCTGGTCGTAACTGCCAAGCGCCATAGGGAGATGACAGCTATTCAACTCTCTAATGAACTCTCAAGTGCTACTGGAACGAGAATTTAAAGACAAACTGTTTACCGAAGACTTCACAAAGGTGCTCTTTATGCAAGACGACCAATGGTCTGTATCCCTTTAACTTCTGCTCACAGGAGAGCCCGCTTGAATTGGTGCTTGGAACATCACGCCTGGACTCATGATCAGTGGGCCAATGTTCTCTTCAGTGACGAGTCAAGATTTAGTTTAAACACAGATTCTCGACGAGTTTTCATCTGTAGGGAGCCTGGAACCCGCTATCATCCCAGTAACATCAGGGAAATAGACAGTTTTAGAGGGGGCAGTCTCTTAGTCTGGGCTGGCATCAGTTCTAGCAGACGCACACCCCTCCAAATATTTTCTGGGGGCACTTTAACTGCCCAAAGGTACAGGGACGAGATCCTTGAGCCCTATCTAAGACCTTATAGAGATCAAATTGGTCACAATTTAATTTTTATGGACGATAATGCTCGTCCGCATAGGGCTAGGCTAGACAATGAATATCTCCAGAGTGAGAATATTCGAAGGATGGATTGGCCAGCCAGATCTCCGGACCTGAATCCAATAGAGCATGTGTGGGATGCTCTAGGGA
Source organism: Cordylochernes scorpioides (assembly GCA_030710605.1). Taxonomy (NCBI): domain Eukaryota; kingdom Metazoa; phylum Arthropoda; class Arachnida; order Pseudoscorpiones; family Chernetidae; genus Cordylochernes; species Cordylochernes scorpioides. Next base: position 19,649,660 of record CP092872.1, on the reverse strand, counting down.
GGCGTATTGGATCTCGTCACCCCTCTCCCAGAACCTTCGTTGAGCTAAGAACTGCTCTATTGGAGGAGTGGGTGTTTACTACCCCTGGACCTCCTCCAAAGCCTGGTAAATAGTATGAGGGCTCGCTGTGAGACCTTTATAGCTGTTAGAGGTGATCATACTCCCTATTGATATCTTATTTCTCTAAGACCTGGAACCTTAGCTTTGGGTATGTTGGTAATAATTTTCATATTTCATAATTCAAATATTTTTCAAATTTTGATATAGCTAGTCAAATTCTCCATAGTTTAAACTATTTGTAAACTAAATTTTATATTTGTTAATAAATTAGCTTTTGAGAAATTTCAATATTGGTTAAGTTTCTTATTTTTTGACACCAGTGTAGGTGATTCTAATAAAAAGATTCAACATCCGTTTTTAAAAATACGATTTTCATTATTAATTCTTCGTACAAATCTAGCCAGATTTTCTTATCATCACAGATGTTTGCTATTCATCAAATAGATATTCATATTGAGATTTGGAGAATAAAGGTTTAGAAGCATTGGTTCAATATCGACCTTAAAGAATACTTTAATGAAGATCGTTTATTGATATAACAAGTCATTTGGTAAAACAATGTTAAAACTTCATTCAATAATCCAACGCGCGGGAATTTGAGACAAATTAATAAATTAACAATTTATAATTCCGCAATAATTTTCTTTATTAGTTTATTTATAGTCGACAAAAAAAGCTTCCGAGTAAAATAACTCTTCTACAAGCGCATTCTTCCTAAAGAGATTGTTAAAGAACAATTTGCGTCAAACGTGATTCATTAGTATTTTTAGCTTCATTCCATTTTACAAACACCTCCTATCAAAATAGCGAATCCAAAATAAGAAACCAAGACGTTGGTTAGGTGAAGGAAATAATTTAAGAAACACTTTATAATGGAAATAATAAGAGATGGACTTTCCTTGTAGAGAAACCTTCCAAAGTTTCCCCATCATAGAGAGCTATAAAGTCGATAGGTGAAAGTTTAAATGAGATAGGCTTAAAATAGTTCCATTGATATTTATGAAAATAGTTGTAATTTGAGAAACACTTATAAAGACGGATTTCTAGTGAGATCGTTCCCCGAATTGTTGTTGATTTTAGCAAGACAATTTTCAGTAAATTCTTTTAGGGAGATTACTCTATGAATTTCAATCATAATTTAATATGAATACTCTACGAATTTTCAGTACCTTTATCGTGACCATTACGCGAGTTTTGATCAATTTAAGTGCGACCACTCTGAGAAATATATCGAAAAAAATATATTATTTGTTTATATACAACACTTTGACACCATCTACCTGTGAAAATGTTTAAATAATAATTATTTATTTATTTATTTTAATTTAAAGCGTCATGTCCCCCTAGGGACACTTGCGCTGTCATACATGTATGCCTTTACATTTGTCTATACATTTATATACAATAATATTAGGCCGTGAATTGAATAGTCATATGATGTTACCAATGAGAAAAAGAGGGAAAAAACGAGAAAAAAACTGTGTACAAAAGAATGATGTGTCTGGCAATATGTACAACAAGCATAATATAAATTATCAGTTTCTTAAAAGATATTTGTTGCTTGAAATAATCATCATTATTAGCGGGAATATACGGTTGTGTGTGTGGTGGGTATGAATTATTCCAGAGGTTGTCCATTAAGACGTAATTGCTATTAAAGACATTTTGTGAAGAAGATGACTTGGCACATTTGAAAAAGGATCACTAATTTGGCATGGTCGTTAAAAAGCCTGCTCACCAAGAAATGCCTTTTTGTGTTTTATGTTAATATAAGTTTTAATTTATCACTCCTGATGAATAAAGATAATGGAGTGAGTTTTGCTTGAAATTTCCTTTCTATTTATCTTTTTTTAATGTCCTTATTGGAGATATTATAATGACCAATAGTTAGTAAATTGAATTCATGTTTGCAAAAGGCTTATTATACTTCAGTTGGCAATGTTTTCCTCATTTTTTTAGAATCAAATACAGAATATTAAAAAACACACACACCACAAAAGCCTTTATTAAGACACACAGGACTTACAGAGGATTCTCCTTGGGGTTACAAGACGAAGAAACCTATAAAGTTGGAAATAAAAAATGGAGAAAGATTATATACATATGGTAAATATATACAGATTATAAGAAAGAATTTAAAAAAAGAAAAAAATTGGAGGAATAATAAAAAACCCATTTTTATAATTAATATTTATATATCAATATTATATAATGAAAAGGCATATATTGGATTTAATAAAATAATTATTTGCCAATATATATATTTTTATTATCTAATGACTCAAATATGGATTGCTCTATTTTCAAAACGATATATCAATATAGCGTGCTATCTGTTATGATAATTCGAAATTATTATAGACGCGCATGATTCTTTTACACACAAATTAAACAATTCTTTTCAAAAAATATTGTTGCAGTAAGGGCAGTAGAAATTTGTTTAATTTGTAAAATAATCATAAACGTCTATACTAGTTTCCTATTTAGATTATAACTAAAATGTATTTAATATATTTTTTAAAACATTCTTTCTAAGTTGATAAATTACTCAAGAATACCTTTCGAACTGTTGTAGAGAATGTTTCTTAAAAGACCAATAAAATTAGAAGATTGAAACGGTTATTGAGTATATTGACAAAATTCTAAACCGTAAATTGTCTGAATTCTTGTCAAATATCTCTGGAAAATTCCAACAGCAAGAAAATGGAGGTTAACTTGAAAGGTTGTTCGCCTTTAGAGACAAGAACAGGTAAAGCCAAATAATTAGCGATATAACTGGTTTATTGCTCAAGTAGATGGATCATTGACATTACGTTTTTTCAACCATCAGTCTTTGTTGTTAGAGCTATAAATAAACAATGGTGGTAATCGAAAAGTTATATATACCATTGAACCTCTGGAGATATTCCGTTTTGAAAAAGAATAATCCTGATCACTACTGGAGGTTGTCTCATATTGGGATTGGTATACTTTTTATTGAAGACATTAGAGGTTAAACAGATCATAAATACGTCAATTTTATTTAAAGAAACGAGCTTTCGAACGTAAATCGTTACTTTTACAATTATATTTCTTTTAAGGAAGGTATGTGAAAGGAAGAATGCGTTTCAAAGATTGCCTTACAAATCAAAAGATACGTATTGTCAATCTAAACAATCGTTTGTTTCTTTGAATCTCTATACAATTATATATAGTTAACTTAGTGTAATTTTTATTGTACCATTTTATTGTTGTCACGATAGGAGCTGGTTACTTAAAGAATGGTTCCCTGTATTATAAAAGGAATAGAGGAAAACATGGAGTGTTTTTTTTTTTAATGATTACAAGGAATACCGTCTTATCGCGTGTAGAATATGTTGAAATGAAGGTAATTGCTATTGAAATATGGCACACACTTAATACACATATCACTAGATATTTTAGGCAAACAATCATAAACGAATAAAAGCTAAATACAGTAGAACTTCCCCTATAATGAGCCGGGGATATAGTGAACCTTTCGATTTTATAACGAAGCTCAATTAATACCAAATAGTGCCATATAATGAAGTAGGGCTATAGTCTTCTTCTTTATTATTTCTTATTTCCACTCAATCATATTAGGGTATCAAGCTTTTAAAGCCTATACTGTTATAGTGAACTATAGGTATTGCAAGCTAAAAGTCCTGTTCCATTGATATTTGCTATGGAAAGATTTAACCGTGTATCCTTCTGAATAAATAAGTAAAGGCTGTTGAATGCTCAATTATTTTCAATAAACAAAATTCGTGATTGTTTTGAAAATGGATTTAAACTAATTTATTTCTATATAACCATTTCTGTACTTATAACATTGTATTTGAAAATAGAGCAATCCCATAGATAAATCTTTAATTAAAAAGGCATATATTGATGATAGTTTTGATGATATTTTGATCCAATATATGCCTTTTTAATTAAATATCATTGTATGATTAAAGACATAATGTTCTGATTCAGTCAATTATTTTATTTCTTTAAAACGAAACGAGGCAAGAATTCAGAGATCTTCTTCTTTCTTATCTCCACTCAACAATCATATCAGGGTATCAGCTTGTAGAGGTTGAGATGGTGTCTTCTGGTGATGAGTAGAGCTAGATACTATAGTCTATGATGTGGTGGAGATATCCTTACTCTACGTCACTACAAGATATAGTTAATCTCTTTAACTAACTTTTAATGTCACCTCTTTCATTTTGAATAACTAAAATAATTGACCCAATAGAAACTCGATGTCTTTAATTATACAATTTGAAACGTCGTATCTTTATTGATATATATAGCCTTGTATTATAAGTATTTGCACAAAGTATCAACGTACACAGATTGTAAATTTCTCTACCTAGTAACAATTGGCCTTGTATTATAGAGATTTAGATAAATGCATGACTGAAACTCTTATCTGATAGGATGGTTTTACTGGTTGGAAAATCTCTTTGCTTTCCGATATATTGTCAAAATAGAGTTCTCATCATCTCCTACTTTACTCGTAAACAAATATTTATGCCACCTACGATTGATATGTTACAATAAAAGAAAACAAGAGTGACCACTTATTTGTAAATTCAAGAAAGACTTGATCTAACCTAACCGTTAATATAAAACTACTTTCAACTGAGATTATGTGGTCTTTGAAGGAATATACTATATAGTAATTAAAGTTGTTATTTCACAAAGCCAAATTTCATCAAAGTGAATTTTTTTTTAATCGAACACAAAAGATATTATTTTATTTTTACACCAGAATTGAAGATATAAGCCGTGTGTAAATGGATTTTTCAGTAATACGTAGTCATATCTCTATCTCTTGTGTCTAGCGAGTTTAAACAACAACTAAAAGGATTCAAAAAGCATATCGTTTCCAAAACATTATATAAATTTATTGCCAAAACTCCGGATGTTTTAGATCTTCTTTCAACCCGCACGTATATTGACGATAATTTAAGCTGTCATCACTTTCATCAGTTTACTGCAATCGGCCGTGGGACAGTATAAATAGCGGCAAGGGCCCAGTCAAGGTTTGACGGATGGCGACGCACCAAATAAGGATTTATCACAGTTTATAGGAGATTTATACGAGATGTTATATCATATACCATAGATTGTGTGTATGAGCTTATTGGAATTTCACTATTTATTGACATATAGTGTACTCTTTTTGATTAATTGTAATTCTACAATAGTACATAGAATCATAGATCTCAAGAAGACATGGATAAGCATAGTTTTCCTGGAGAAGGGTTCTCTCATTTCAAAATTGGGTCAGACCAATTTAACTGAATTTGTTTTCAAAAAGCTGGTTGCTAAGGGAGATGAATATTCATTCAGATAGGTCGGTCAAAAGGATTCTTCATTATATCTTAATTCGTGACACATATTTGATAAATTTAGATAAAGGGCATCTCCTTATCGTGAAACTAAAAGTTTCTGATGGCTTGCAAGCCAAGTTGCACGATAAGAAGATACCTTTTCTTAATTTATTTACCTTATTCCAGTACAATTTCACACATTCTTACTATTATTTCACTTATATGATAGTTGAAACTAAATATTAAAATTTTACACAAATAAATTTACTGGCAATGCGTTTCTTTTAAATATCATCAAATATTATCTCTACAGACCTTATAGACTCTACACACCCCTAAGCTGCCTTCCATAGAAAATGCAGGGTATATAACAAAACCAGTCCAATACAATAGTAGAGCGGTCTAGAGATTAATTTGGCGAAACCGCTGAGAGGGTTCACTACTGATGAGCCAAGCCCTCTCATTCAATAACTCATATCATTGCAGTAAGGTCTGTAGAGATAATATTGATGATATTTAAATAAACGCATTGCCAGTAAATTTTTTTTGTGTAAAATTTTAACGATAGATGGCAATAAAATCTAATAAACTAAATATTAAGACAATGATAATCTCCCTATTATCTAGAGAAGAAGAAGTATAAGTGGGGAAGAAGAGCTTCTTTTTATAAGACGACGATCGTAAAAGCTTTTTCGGGCAAGACATCCTTCTACGGGTACTGGGGTCTTGCCTGAAAGCTTGTACGATCATCGTATTTTATAAATAAGACCTTCTCCCTGACTTATATTTCTTCTTGTAAAGCTAAATATGTCCTTCTTTTGAAATAACAGCAAGATTTTGAAATTTTTCTACTCCTACTAGTCATTTTGACAATCTCATTTCGCAGCCTCACTTCACGTTGGTCTGTGAAGGAGCAAGGTTTCCGTGGCATATATATAAAGTTCCTGTTTAAATTATACATATTTTTGCTTCTATCTGAAGGATATGTATTAAAATCGATATTTGCTACACACACAAGGGTATTTCTATCAATAGATCATCGCTATTACTTTAGGGCTTAATGTTTTTATCAGAAAAACTTTGCCTCACCATACCACCTCTTGGAATGCATAGGAGCCTCAAGACAGGACCTGTATTACAAACCTACTAATATTGTGAATTTGATAAATGAATATAGTCTCCACGACCTTGTATAATTATACAACGGGATAATAAAAATAAATTAGAAAAACTCCCCAAACCCTCTAAAATGTTAGTGATCGTCTCTTGATCCATATGTCAAGGATATATATCCTTCATTGAATTATATCTTATGTTGTGTATATGTTCATATAATGTTATGTAAGGTAAAATATAGTAATAAATGTTTTTTTGGTGTTTTGAGTGAGCCGACAGTATTCTGTTCCCTGGTGCTAAGGCAAGGAAGGCCACCCTACGTAGAGGAATTTGAGAGATTTCAAGGCCACAAGAGGGAACTGGTTTGACCCAGCCATAAAACACCCAAGCATCTGTATGCATGACACGTACTGCAGCCGATCTGCTGCTATATTTAACATCGGAAGGTCTTCGCCGAGATATCCTGTCTAAATCTTGTTGTCTGTTACACAACGCTGAGGAAAAAAAAAGATTAACTTGTTTTTAGCCATCCCCTTTTTCCACCTTTTAACTCAATCTATATCGACGATTATGACCTGCCTAGCAGTAGCTTGAGATCGATTGTTCTATGTTCTTTTGGAATTTGATATTTCCTTACTTGTAGGATTATAGTTCATAGCGTATCTTCCTATCTTTAAATACAGAGGTGCTGAAGTGTTAAGTAATTAAAATGAATATGATTTTCTCTCTCTGAACTCTGGCAGTCCACCGGTGGCAGAGTCTTTCCCGCGTTGGGCCCCAACAATGAAGACTGTATATATTTTATATATATGTTATAGATATTAAAAGGGCATATATTGGATTTAATAAAAGATTTATTTGCCAATATTTCGGTTGGCTGAACGCCAAATCTTTAACATACTGATAAAGGTTTGGCGTTCAGCCAACCGAAATATTGGTAAATAAATCTTTTATTAAATCCAATATATGCCTTTTTATTATCTAATGAATTAACAATGGATTGCTCTATTTCAAAACAACATATATGTAAATTTAGCAACTTTTAAATATATTTATATATATTTATTTGTATATTTTTACATTATATATTCTTATTTATTCTGTATTTATTATTTATTTTATTATTACAGAAGCACGAATTCTATCAGACTATTATGCTATATTAGAACTATGTGCATATATCTTCATTATATACACGATGAATTAGTAGTGATTTATAAATTTGTGTAAAAATTGCTCTAAACTTACCAAAGTTTTCATGAGATTGAGTATATACAGAAAGATAATTTGGCATTTTGTCAAAGTAAGCAAGTACAATTTGGTTAGTCAGAGTGCAATCCAACAATAGATGCTCTGGTGTTTCAACATCTAGACAGCATTCACATGTTGGATCATTGTGAAAAGAAGTTTCAATCTCAATCTCTCTCTCTCTTTATATTTTTCAAACAGAGAATATCTTTCTTCCTTTTTTTATAAACATTTTTTGTATCTATCATTGTGAATATGCAAAAAGAACTAAAGGTCTTATATAGGTATTGATTGATAAATACAGAAAGATTATTAAAGAAAATGTGCATATATATTACATATTGATATATTAATATGTAAACACAATAGAGAGAAAATACTACTCTCTTTCATAATTTTATGTTTAATAATCATATTGATGCTGTTCATTAATGCATTATGACGTAGAAAATCGCCATTTGGAATATGTATATTGAATTTTGAATAAATATGTACAGAAACTGATTGCTCTTATTAGAATTTCTTCAGATGAAACGTAAACTTTGAGCATTCCCAAGCTTTTCATCAGACTTTGGTGCACAAAATTCGATCTACAATGACCTTCTTCTTTCTTATCTCCACTCAATCATATTAGGGTATCAAGGTTGTTTAACAACCATGACTTTGTGAAGTAGAATGCGTCTGCCTTTGTCATTAAGACTGGGAGCACTACTCAGTGGCAGGCCGACTTAGCTCCAAAAGAAATGGCCGCCTCTGACATGAGGAACAGATGCTATGTGCAGCCGCTCCTAACATGGAGTACAAACGCTGCTCATTCTGTATCCCTGGATTAGGAGCCCTAACAGGGTACTATCAGCCGGGCCAGCTGAACCCAGGTTTTTTAGTGAGCTTGTTACTGCTCCCCTCCTCCTTTCTCATCCGGGCTTGGGACCAGCGACAATGACCTCTATGTATATATAGTGATGTATGTATATATAAAAGATATTTTAATGCATAGCAATAAGGAGCCATCTATATAATACAAATGAAAACACCAAATCGCGAATATTTCTTTTCACAAATAAATCAAACTTCTACTACTCTTATTGCGATGAAAAAATATATTGGGAGGGCTTGACTCATCAGTGGTGAACCCTCCCTGATGAGCCAAGCCCTCCCAACATATTTTTTATGGCAGTAAGGGCGGTAGAAGTTAGATTTATTTGTGAAAAGAAATATTCGCGTTTTGGTGTTTTCATTTGTATTATAATGGCTAATTAACACAAATCAATAACGCGCCATCTATACATATAAAATAAAAGGATTTAAAAGCGCGAATGTTTCTTTTATACTAAACCACACTTCTACTGGACTTACTGCGATTAAAAATTATATTGGGAGGGCTTATTATTATATTGGCGAAACCGCTGGGAGGGTTCACCACTGATGAGCCAAACCCTCCCAATATAATTTTTAATCGCAGTAAGTCCAGTAGAAGTTTGGTTTATGTATAAAAGAAACATTCGCGCTTTTAATTCCTTTTATTTTATATAATGGCTAATGTTAATTGGGTTTTGTGTAGTAACATTTGATATAGAGCCAGGGTCTCGAAAGTTTACGTTTTATCTGGAGAAAATTCAGCAAAAGAATCTACTTTCTGTACGTATTTTGCTTATATTTCGCTATACATAAAAACACTCAATTAAAAACATACAAGCTGTCATTAGATTGATCCAGAAAGTTGTCCCAAAAGTTCGTGTTTTTCTTAAATGTTTTTTAATTATTTGGCGAATATTATTACGGCGAATACATAATAATACATAATACAATTACCTTGACAATACAAAGACATTATACATAACGGCGAATAATATTGGTATTTCAATTTTTTGAAAGTGTTTACGAACTTTTGGAACAACCTTTGTAGTTCAAAAGTTGATTTATATGAAATCTTCTGATATCGCACCAAACACAGCATAGAGCGAATACCCCCAACAAATATTTCCTTCGATGTCTTTTTTCCTACCTTTCTCATTTTTTCAACTTTTAAGAATGGCGTTTTGAATGATAAATATAATAGAGAAGTCGTACATGAATTTGTTTCAAAGAAGACAAATATATTGTTCAATATTTAAAATTTTATTTTAAGGAACTCTTCAATTCATTTTGGTACTATATTCATATTAATTTATCATTTAAAAAACTTGCAATGGAAAAATTAGCAAAGGAAGCCAGAAAGGTGAGCCAAAGGAAAGAACAGATGTTGGTATTTGACGCTGATGCTTTGCCAACAAAAAATAAGAAAAGCTCAAATATACGAAATAAACTCTGAGAGAAGAATTACAAAAACCAATAACAAGACTCAGAGCGAAACACTATAAAGGAATGACAATACATCCAGATGGCACAAGAACCTATAGGATGGCAACAATTGTTCTGGTGTGAAACTAACACCTACCCAATATTCTCATGCAAAGAAATGGCCGCAGCTTTGCAGAAAATTGACATGGATCCGGAGAAGCAGCTTTACACACCCAAGATAGAGAACATTGCGACTGCTGTGATAGAGATGCATGGAGTCATCTGAGGTTCTTCATTGGACACGACAACATCAACATTAAAAAACCTAATGAGCATTAACTTTAGTATATATTTGTATTTAAATATTATATGTATTTTTTTATATATTTATAATTCTAACCATTGTTAAATCTGTTTCCAAGACGAATAAAAATAATAAATCACTTCTCTATACAAAAGGTCTCTTTAACCATTTATTAAAACCCGCACAAGCTTTCAGGTTAAATTCCTTTACTACAGATATGTCCTGAGTTGAGTGATAGGGTTTTACAAACTGTATTTTAAATTAAGAAAAAAAAGGCATCTTCTGATCGTGCAACTAAAGTTTGCTGATGGCTTGCGCCATATATCGGAATAAATATCAACTAAGCGTTGAATTTAAATTATTCTATAATTGACTAAATAAACTTTCTTGATTAATAAAAAAAATGCTAACCAGAACGCGTTTCAGGCTGTTGCTTTCGTGGTGCAAGCTGTATTTCAACGACAAAAAAGCAAACCAGAACGCGTTTCAGGCTGTTGCTTTCGTGGTGCAAGCTGTATTTCAACGACAAAAAAAGCTAACCAGAACGCGTTTCAGGCTGTTGCTTTAGTGGTGCAAGCTGTATTTCAACGACAAAAAAAGCTAACTAGAACGCGTTTCAGGCTGTTGATTTCGTGGTGCAAGCTGTATTTCAACGACAAAAAAAACTAACCAGAACGCGTTTCAGGCTGTTGCTTTCGTGGTGCAAGCTGTATTTCAACGACAAAAAAAGCTAACCAGAACGCGTTTCAGGCTGTTGCTTTCGTGGTGCAAGCTGTATTTCAACGACAAAAAAAGCTAACCAGAACGCGTTTCAGGCTATTGATTTCGTGGTGCAAACTGTATTTCAACGACAAAAAAAGCTAACCAGAACGCGTTTCAGGCTGTTGCTTTAGTGGTGCAAGCTGTATTTCAACGACAAAAAAAGCTAACCAGAACGCGTTTCAGGCTGTTGCTTTCGTGGTGCAAGCTGTATTTCAACGACAAAAAAAGCTAACCAGAACGCGTTTCAGGCTGTTGCTTTCGTGGTGCAAGCTGTATTTCAACGACAAAAAAAGCTAGTATTTGGGGTATCCTGAAAAAAAACCATGAAACCATCAACGTTTAGTTGATATTTATTCCGATAGATGGCGTAAGCACAATCAGGTTAGCCCTTTTTTTTCAAACTGATCCAAGTACAAATTCACTTTTTACTGTTTTTCACATTGTATTTTACATGTTAATATATATATATTATATAATCTAAAAATGTAAATATATATATTTTTTTAAAACATATTTTTTATTTTCATTCATTGACTGTTCTGCATTTTTGACCATATATTCAGAACATACCACTTTTAATTATTATTGTTGTAAATATGTATATTTAAACCTACCTATCTTTTATTCATGATTATAGAATTCAGTTTATAAATTCTATATTACTGTGATAAATAATTTTATGTATATTTTTACTTCAAGTAATTCAAAATAAAATCTACTTGAAAGGTAAATAATTCTCTTTACTTTTCCACGACTGCACCTCTTTTCAACAACAATCAAACACACAAAAAATACTAATCGTAATATATATATATATTTATCGACAGATAAAGAACTATTAAGAAACTCCTGTTGAATTGTAATTCAACTCGAAAACTTGCGGATTCTAATAAATTATTAAAGATAATTATTGCAGTTTGTATGAGAGATGTGATTTTTTTTTTCTAGATTTGTTCCAATTGTCTACGTGACGGAATTTAACGACTCACTCATTTAGTTTGTAAACATGTGTTGATAGTCACTAAATGAGAAATTGAGAGAAATTCCTTGAAAAATATTTAAATTTGACATCCATATTTTACCCAGTTCAAGTTATGTTCTCTTTATTTTTTCTTGGATAAAATGGCTCAAAATTTGCCTTAAACAGCGTCAAGATATGTGTCAAAAGTATGATTTGTAATCTAACAGTTTCTTCCTATTTACTATTTACCAAAGTCAATATTTTAAAGTTAATATTTTAATGTATTCTTTAAATGAACTTGAGGATTCTGCGCAAAGAATTTCAACAAAATGCGGCCTTTTTATTGTACTTATATAAAATCAGAGGCTTTTAATATTTTAAATATTAAATTATATACAAATAATATTAACCACCCAGTAATTCTCAAAATAGAAACAATCGAACGTTAGATAAAACCAATATTTTAGTTAAGAAAAGGCATCCCCTTATCGTGAAACTGAAAGCTGCTGATGCCTTGCGCCATCTATTGTAATAAAAATCAACTATTCGTTGAATTTCATTATCCCCGAATTGTCCCCAATATTAATTTTTGATTACTCAAGAAATACCAATCACATAGGCGTTTCAGTCTGTTTGCCCTTATCAGCGTGATGTAAAGCTGTACCTTAACGGCAAAAAAAGTCATTCAAGCAATCTGAAAATCATTAAACGGGTATTTATAGTCAGAATTGCGTGAGAACGCCAAACAATGTAAGAATATTGTACAAGGGTGAAATTGTACTGGGATCACATAGCTAAATTAAGGAAAATAGTGTTGGAAAATACAAGTTTTCGAGTATGAAACCTTTCCACCTTTAGAGAAACGACTCAGCATTAAATATTTCTCAGTATAGCACAACCTAAATATAGATGCTCAAACTTTACTGACCTATAGAGAGAATAAATGACGCGACAATCGCACGGATGAGTTGTCATGGTGTCTACTCGGTTGTGACATAAGATACGACAACCTTACGACAACAGTGTCACTTCAAGGCTGGTGTCTCCGCACCAGGAAATAATTAGTTTTATAGGTTCTAGGCAGAATTAACATGCACTCTCTCGCGTCCCCTTCTCTATCAATCCGATATTAGAAGATAAAAAATTGCTATAAAGTATAAAATAAGAATATAAACACTAGCAATACGTTTTTATATTCGTGCAAATTTTAAAGTATTCACACACATCAAACGAGCATGAATCTCATTCAATCTAAGCCCGCCTTGGACTAACGAAGTGCATTAAAATGTAACCTAAATTTCAAATGGACCTTATTAATTTGCTAACGATGGTTTTATAGGTTTGTTACCGACTCGAGTCCGCTGGTTCTCAGAAACGGTCGATTAATGAAGCGTAGTTTTAGCGTCTATTTGAACAAGAAAGGCAACCTTTCTTTTTATTGATCGATATCTTCCTGACAATATTTAGAACATATAGAACATTATTCATTCATTGACAAAACTAAAGAAAGAGGAAAGTATTTGATGTCGCCGGTCCTCTGTTTTTTTTTTTTTTTTTTTTAAGGAGACAGAGGAAAATTTGTTCACACATGGTTATCTTGTGTCTTCTCAATAAAGGCCACTGTAATATCTTTAAGAGTTATTGTCTGAATTACGGTATACATGGTAAAAGGTGCAACTTCCTTAAGTTTTGTCCATGAGTGTAAATTTATCTGGAACTGTATGGTGATACATTATGTAAGTTAGGAGAAGAGACTCACCGTGCTCTTGTCCAGAGTGAAGTTGCTGAGCTCCTTCAGTGACTTGCTCGAGGGCACGTAGCCGATCTTGTCCGGCACGGGAAATAAGATCTGCATTGTACAGTACTTGCCGCGGAACGTCTCATTGCCGTCCTTCTTGAATGCCGTCACGGCCAGGCACTGATCGTATTGTCCGAAGAACGTCAGTGTTCCCGTGAGGATACCAGGTACCGGCTTGCCGAAGGCGTCCACCACTGCGACACAGCAACGATTAACATAGTTAATGCCTACATGTTAGAATTCACTTTGGCCATCCTATAATGTTCGATTCTAAAAATAATAATTCCTTGTGTTAAGTGAAAAAATAGTACAAATGTGATATTGTACTGGGATAAGGTGCATAAATTAAGAAAAAGTCATCTCCTTATCGTGCAACTGAAAGTTGCTAATGGCTAAATAGTTGGCGCAAGCCATTAGAAACTTTCAGTTGCACGATAAGGAGATGCTCTTTTCTTAAAATCCTTGTACCATATCAATCAAAAAGAGTCGGTGGACGAGTGGGTAAAACCCTCGTTTCCGACAGCCATGAACTGGGATTGAATCCCGCTTTGGATCCTTTGTTTAATATGTGAATAACCTTCACATATTATTCATTACTTCAATTATCATAAACTAGGTTGCTCTTTTTGAACGGTACCTAATAAAATGATTTCGGAACAAGATAATATCAATCGAGTGAAAAAATCCATCTAGGGTTTATTAAATTATTTTTGCAAGACAATTTTCCCAGGATGGAGTTTTTCTCGCAAATCATATTCGATGTTTATACAGTTGAACCTCTCATGAGAGATTTTCCATAAAACAATGATACTTTATCCTGGAGATGTGTCCTTTGTTGTTTGTATCAGATCAGAAAAAGTCAGTTTTGATTTTGTAAAAGTCGTCCCTCAGGAAGGTTACTATCGGAAGGTTTTATTATATTAATATTGCCAAGATGGAAACTTAGAGGTAAGCAACCATGAAAAAGAGATACACATGTTTTTATATAGACAATGAATAGATATTATACGCAATATTGAAATTATATCTTCGTATTGATACAAAATGTGCGACTCGTGTATTTAAACATAAAATATGTTGTAGATTTTTTGAAAATCGCCGAATATAAATAAACATGCATATATTTCATACAGTATAACTTCTCATGAGATACAGCATAGTCCCTCTTGGAAGTGTTCTCGCATTGGAGGTTTGATTTGTTCCGTCATTTCTGCTTTTACCAATATGGTCTCTCTTTAAATGCGTCGCTCATATGAAATTGCAATGGGACCTATTTGCCTAAAAATAAATTAAGATTTGATTAACACGTGTTCACAGTATGGTTTATATTAGAATACATTAAATGTGAGTTTATAAGCGCAAAGAATTAAGCGACGGAGGAGAGACCTCAATAAAAATCTCTCTTCAAGCTCTATCCCTTTAAGTTAAAGAGAGGGATCTGTATTTCAGGAAATTCGGAACTGGGTAATTTTTTTTTAAGAAATAGAAGGTTAAGTATCATATACCAGTATTCTGTTTTGTAGTATAAATTAATCATAATTATCCTAAATTGAACAACATAAGTCCATCATATGTGTAAGATATATTATTATTTTAGGTCGAGGCGTTTTAAAACTAATCCTTGTACATGCATTTAATTTTATGTAAACATATATGCCCTCATGGACGAAACTTAAGGAAGTGAAATGTATTTGATGTCGAAGGAGAAAGGCAAATATGTTCACACTTGGTTATATCGTGTGTCTTCAATAAAGGTCACTGTGTATCAAATAACATTCAGAGTTATTGTATGAATTCCTATATACATGCTAAAAGGTACAACTTCCTTAAGTCTTTTATGAATGTATAAATAATTATTAATATTTCATCTATATATAACTTAATGAAAATTAATATTTAAAGAAAATTCTCTCTCATAACATTTTACCCCCCCCCCCCTCCCCCCGTTACCTTTTTATTCATATAAATATTATGTATATATTTAATGTCATTACTGAATACATATAAAACAATTTAGTAACAACAACAACAAAAAGGCTTTTATTAGGGCCCATTGCCCTGTATGGATTCGCCATATTATTATTATTTATTTAAGTAACCCAGGTTCCTGGAGCGCACAGAAGTCGCCAACTACCCGGGATGTCCTTCTGACCTAAGTCTTCTTGGATTTATATACAATGCCAGTCGAAGTCCAATTAATGAGGTGTCGCCAGGCAGATTTCTTTCTTGGGAGATTTTCTAGGGATGCTGGACATATGTTGGTGATACCAAGGAGAGTGGCTGTCTGGAATCTTTGGTATTGGAAGGTTGGGCAAGTGAAGAGGAGGTGGTCTACGGTTTGGTCTTCATCTTGGCAGTGGGGGCAAATTGGGTCTTCTTTCGATACCGTTGCAAGGTCTGCCTGAATGTAACCATGGCCGGTCAAGATTGTTGTGGAGGTAGATTCATGCTTGATGTTCCGAAGCATTTGGAGGAGTAGTTTCGGGGTAGCAGCAAATCTTCGTAGATTTCTGGTGGAGTAATCTTGGATGTAGAGGTCTGTCCACATTTTGAGGGCTATCTGTTCTTTTTTACCGCGCGCGACGCTCTTTGGGAGGGTGGTAAAGGATAGTGGCAGATTAGAATGTGCTGCAGCCTTTGCCGCCTGATCCGCCAGTTCATTTCCTGGAATACCGCTGTGGCCTTTGATCCAGCAGAGTTGCACATTTGGTGAAAAATGCAGGTTGTAGATTATTTCCGCAATTAGTTGTGTTCTTGGGGGCCAAGACCTACATATGGCTGAGATTCGCCATACAACAACCAAAATAATACAGCAATTTTTTCCTCCCTTTCCCCGTGTGCACGTGAGCCTTTGTTTGAAAAGGGATTTATCTACACATCTGTTCTAAAACTTTCCTCACTACCTCTTTTGCGTGTGAATATATTTATAATTGATCTGTAGAAATTATAGAGTCTATTACTATATTTTTCTTTTCTGAAATAGTTTTCAGCATCTGTAGTGGGTTGCTAAATCTCCAGAAGGTGTTTTCAAAAGCTTTTATTAAAAAAATAGTAAAAAACCATGAATATCAATTAACTGAGCTTAATTAATTTTATCTGAAGAGGCGGTAAAGATGAAACAATCAATTTAATTGATATTAAACTTTAAAAAAAAATACAAAAGGTAATCTTAAATCTAATCCATCATTCTATGATAGAAATAAAATGTATTGCCTAACCCCAGGGGTCCACAAACTGCGGCTCGCGAACACATGCGGCTCTTTGGATGTGAAGCTCTTTATATAGTTCCATACGTAAATATTATTTATGTGAGTACTATTTATTGTTGGCAAGAAAAAAAATTGTGGCTCTTTAAAAAAAAATAATTTTGTAAATTGTAATTTTTGACTCTTCCGATTCAAATGTTTGCCGAACCTTGGCCTAACCTATTTTATATTTGGATGCATATGTACACCTCATTTATTTATTCATTTCAACACACAAAACGCGATATCCTGGCTAAGGATAATTGCGTCGATTTATATTTTTTAAACAAAAACAGTTATAAACATATTCTACAAGAAAATGCAATCAAAAATAAAAAGAGAGAAACAATAATATATATTAGAACCTGAACCTTTCAGGTCAGAAAGATAATCACAAATATATCTACAAAAATATTTAAATCTGTGATAATTCTCTATGCTATTTACAAATTGATATAAATATACAACATTAATTATTGTATGTTGTCTAGCGGTGAAGAAGAGTGGGCTATGTACACCTCATTGTTGAATTATGAATCTATGGTTTCTTAAAATAACATTGAATTAATGAGTATAGGCAGTATGCATTTAGTTAGGAGAATCAAACTCTATTTATATTACTTATTTTATTTGTTAAAGTGGTCGAAGAGGTTTGATATGGTAGTAAATAAGTTTAAATGGCCGAAACTACCGCCCAGGTCTTCTTC
This sequence comes from Cordylochernes scorpioides, assembly GCA_030710605.1. NCBI lineage: Eukaryota > Metazoa > Arthropoda > Arachnida > Pseudoscorpiones > Chernetidae > Cordylochernes > Cordylochernes scorpioides. The sequence continues at coordinate 19,631,852 of CP092872.1, read as the reverse complement.
TGAAGAGGTCTATCTGATCACCAAACCTCTATTTGATTGATTCAACTCTTATCGTTTTCATTTTTTAAGACATCTACTGTTTTATTGTTTTGAAAAGAGAGCAATCCGTAAATAGATATTTAATTAAAAAGGCATATATTGGATCAAAATAATTATTTTATTATATTTATTATATTATATTTTGAATCAATATATTCCTTTTTAATTGAATACTGTTTCATTATAACTATTTAACGATTATTATATTAGTAAAAACCATATGTTTATAACTTTTCCTGTTTAAAAATATAAATCGACGCAATTATCCCTAGTCGGGATTTTGTGTGTGTGTGTTGAAATGAAAATGAACCATTAACACAAGAATACATACAGATAGAGAATGAGGCTTTGATAACATATTTGCCATATTTAGTCAATACCGACATTTTAAATGGTTTTCTCCTTTTTTATCATAATTATTTTTCCCTATTAATCATTCTATTATTTAAATAAATCTATCGTTGATATAAAAAAAAAGATGAGTTGTAATATATATTGCGTAAACACATTTTATACCCTTTTTTATCTATTTTTATCAGCGACAAATTGCAAGTAATTTAACAATTTGAAACTTTTATTGTCACTTTAATTTCATTATCTAGTATCAAATTAAATATATAATAATTATCAATTATTCTAAATAAGAAAATATGTTATCATTATTCTCTAATTTGTCAAAACAATGAGGTATTTATGTATTATTGCAGATATGAACATATTTCACCTATTTAGCCTGTGATACACTCATTACTTACAAAAGGTTTAAGAATCCGCAACTATTTTCATTAATTGTATTAAGTAGCTTTCGGGCAAGCTCTTTCTCAGCGAATTACTGGTAAAACATAAAAAAAGGTAATGGAGAGAGATTATAGAGAATTATAAAAATATATCTATGCAAATATAGAACAATTTTATTATCTTTTTTATGTTTCAGTTTTCTAAGGACGGACTTTCCCGGAAGTTACTTTATACAATTAATAAAAAAAATTGCGGCCTTTCATACCTTTTTGTAATTTATTGAAAACAGCAAACCTGTTATAATGAATACTTATTATTGAATACATAGGACTAAAAGTGTTGGTTGTGGTACATATACAGTCATGGACAAAACTTATGGAAGTTTTACCTTTTAGCATGTATATCGGAATTCAGATAATAACCTTTATTGGAGACACACGAGATAGCAAAGTGTGAACAAAATTGCTTCTCTCTCCTTTGAAAGAAAAATGAGACGATCCGCAGCATATATATAAATACTTTCTACTTCCTTAAGATTTTTCTATAAATGTATATGGTAAGGGAATTTGGAGAAGTACAATCTATATCAAAATAGCCGTATATGTTCCATCTATCTCTGTAAACTGGTTGATATAGGTCGGTGACACAACACCGGCTTTGGGAAATTCAGAATACCAACTTGGAGAACATGATATCGAGATAAATCTAAGTCAGGATTTGATTTTATAAGATCCGTAGAGATTCAGGAGATTTTCCGAATTTACCAAAAAGGTGTTCAGAAGGTAGAGTAGCTAGCCTGATTGAAATAACAATCAGGGTATTTCAATCAATCATATATTTTGTCACAGAATCTATTCTGAGAGTTTGAAGAGTCAGTCAATAGAAGCACATCGTTTTCTTGCATCTCTCTTTTTATCGATCAAAACCATACCGATACAATATCTTTTACAATATATTTGGAGATTAAAGTTTCAAAACCGCTTCGAGTGGCAAGACCTTGTTGATATTTAGGAACTGTCGAAAATAGTATTTCATGAAAAGGATTTAGAAGTTTCAATTTAAATCAATCGATAGTCTATATTATATCAAAGAAATATTTTACGACAGGTTAAAAGAAAATTAAATTTTACTACCAAAAACACAATTTAATATCAAGAAAACAATCAGGAGATGACTATTTCTTAATGTACCCAACTGAAACTAGTAAAATTTGACCTTTCTACTATTTTGCATATAGTTCTAACGCAGATTTGTCTCTAAATACTTGTTCCTTGAGTATTTTAGGAAATCTCTAGGCCCAACTGTTAGGTACAGCCTGTAGCACACTAACGAGGTAAAATAGCCTGAAACGCGTAGGTGATTAACCTTTCTTGATTTAACAATCTTGACTAATATTCTGAAATAATCACAAATTTATACTTATGTAAATTACTACATATATATATATATATAAATTTTTCCGAGAAGATATTGGTTCAAAAAGGCAATTTTGACGGGGGAGGCAATCTTTGTCTTTATATATATATATATATATATGTAATAATTTTCATGATTATGTAATGATTTAATTTATATGAAATTATACAAATATATCATTTCTTCCTCCTCTAGTGATTTGTATTCATATTCCACCTGTTGAAGTAAGTTATTGTCCGAAAGCTTGCTAAGCTTATACATTTTCAATTAAAAAAACTCGACTCGCTGTTTTAGATTTTATCTTTTCTTAGAAATGATATCTGGTGATTCCTCCTATTGTAAAATTAACACTTAGTGTATATATATTATTCCGATAGATGGCGCAAGCCATCAGTAGCTTTCGGTTAATGGTTTTTGAGAATTTGCTTTTTCTTAACAAAATGTCAAGACGATGTTAAGAGGATTACTCTGAGTGTCACTATTGTGATAGAAATGGTAAGACAATTGGCACCAAGGTTGTGCAAGACAATTACATTTCACCACAAGGCCTTTCGATTAATATTTATTGATTGCAAACGTCGTTGACAAGAGAGGAAACAATTTATGCGGAAAATATCCCAATCATTCCCCTCCAGGAATGTTTGCCGAGTGGAAGGTCGTCAACATAGGGAAGTTTCTTCGATAACAATTGGTGTACCAAACAGCTGTGCCTTCCTGACGTGAATTCTGGCGTAGAAAGTACATATTGGGATTGGAAAAATACTGAAAGTACTGGAAAAACTTCAATTGCGTCCACCTTTATCAAATAAAATAATCATTTGATGGCCGATGAGGATAAATACCATTAACTTATAACAACACAATCGATTTCAAAAATTTGAATGCAGAATTATAGAGAATAGAATTACCGATTAAATATAGTAACCAAGATTTGATTTCTCGATAAAAATTGATGTACCTCCTTCCAGATGTGCCTTCCTGACGTGAATGGTAGCGTTGAAAGTACATATAGGGATTGGAAAAATACTAAAGTACTGAGTACATGGCTTCCACCTTTATCAACTAAAAAAAAAGGTTTAATTTCCAGATTGCCGTCTCACCGCCGGTGTGGATAAATAGCATTACTTCACAACAATACAATCAACTCAAAAAGTCGAATGCAGAATTGTAGAGAATAGACTTACTGATTAAATATAGCAACCAAGACTTGATTTCTAAATAGTAATTGATGAACCTCCTTCCAGATGTGCCTTCCTGGCGTAAATAGTGACGTAGAAAGTCCATATCGGGATTCGAAAAATACTAAAGTACTGTACAAACTTCCATGGCGTCCACCTTTATATTAATCTAAAATGATTTAATAGGTATTTTTCCTGATTGCCGTCCCGCCGCTAATGCGGATAAATATCATTACCTTACAACAATATAATCAACTTCAATAAGTCTAATGTGTCGAATTATAGAGACCCGAATATTACCGAATAAATATAGAAACCAAGCCTTTCTCGGCGAAAAAAAAAAAAAAAAAGATAGAAAGTTGGTAGAGGAGTAGTTGGTAGAGGTAGACCGAGATTAAAAGTCGCAACGAGCACTAGTTTATGTTTCAATGGACCCTAAATATTTTACCAGTCCAACCCTATCAGATAGTGCATATAACTAAACGGAGCAATGGTATATTGTAATTTCAGGTATAATTCATAAGAAACCATTTTCATGAATGTTGTTTCTTAGATAACCTCTCTCTTGGGAGATTCTAATATGGTAAATATTTATATATATTAACAAAAGACAATTCTCTGAGGGAAAAGTTTATTTTATGTATATCGGTAATACAAGCTTTCGGGCTCAACAGCCCTTCGACAGGTATAACTGCGCTACTGAAGTTTTTTGAATCTATTCCATATATAGACATACAAAGAAGCAGGAAATATAAGACATATGCAAAAACTGTTTTAAATATTACAAAAATAAAAATAAATAAATAAATTATTGGTTAATGCTAATTCTCTATTGAGGTTATGCGATTACAGTAAATTACAAATTAAGAAGCCGGAGATTATTGATTAGGTTGGAGGTTCCGAAATTATACTATGATATGCGTCGGGTAAATCTATTGATTCCTTTCAGTTTTTAAGTGAGTAAAGCTTCGAGTACTAGGCGCTGGTGCTTCCTCTTTATATCCTGATAATGAGTTGAGGGTTCTCCAATATTGAATGAATGGCCTGTGTTGTTTATTTTTATTTTTGTAATATGTAAAACAGTTTTTGCATATGTCTTAAATTTTCTGCTTCTTTGTATGTGTATATATGGAATAGATTCAAAAAACTTCAGTAGCGCAGTTATACCTGTCGAAGGGTTGTTGAGCCCCGAAAGCTTGTATTGCCGATATACAAAAATAAACTTTTCCCTCAGAGAATTGTCTTTTGTTAATAATTATACCGAAGGGATTATATTAATAACAAATTTATATATATGGTGATTTACGAGCAGTCGTGGTAGTTGTATGGTAAGGACGCACACTTGAGGCATTATCCAGGATCTACAACCCGTGAGGAATAGGTCGGAAAGGAAAAAATGAATGTCCAAAAACCACCCTGAGAATCACCAGCGTAGAGTCGACTTCCGTGAGAAATGTCTCTTGATTAGAGGGAGAATATGGTTTTACGGGCTACTAACCAAAGTGTATGATTTTGGATCCCAAAATTGATTATCAAATCTCTTGATTATCAAATTCAGGTGCTTTTAAACCCTTCTCAGTATGATAAATTAGTCCCCAAAGGAATAGAAGAGGGGAGGAGAATTCCCGGAAAAGCTTATTTTTAGAAGGCTGGACATATGGTTACTCAGGAGTTCTTCTGACCAGGTAATTTTCTCTTCCCTTTTATCATACTTCCACACACAGGATACCCTCTTATTTTAATATTTCTAAATATTATGATTTATTTATATATATATATATTAAAAAGTAGTATTACATCTATAATATATGAAAGAACAAAATGGCATAAGAAAGGGAATAAAGAAAGTTAAAGAGAAAGATGAAAATGATTATATTTTTAGGTATTAAATAGTTCTTTATATTTTCAACAATCGGTAGTTACGCGTCATATAAACGGAACATAAGAAAAAATGAATGATTGAAGATAGTAAATCAAGAAAAATGCCTGGCGAAGGTTTCGACGTATTTGATCGTAATTCCAGAGAGAGACAAAAAAATATATATATTTATTTTTGTTTTGAGAATAATAACAATAAATTGAAGAAAAAAAAAACCCAAAAACACCATGTGTAAACAAGTTTCCAAATTCCAGAAGTTTATAAATCATATATATTTTCCAAAAACATTTTAGCATATACATTTTTAATAAATATTTCATTCATTCATGAATGAAATTTTCATTATCAATTCTATATATAAAATTATGAATTACAGTTTTCAATTAAATTTGAATATTGTCACAGAATAATCTGTGGTGGTCTTCGCGGTTTATCATCATTAGTCACGTGACGCTAAGTCAGAATTTTTTTTTTGTAAATATTTTTTTTTTGAAATCTCTCAGTTATGATAGAAAATAGCTGTAAATACTTTCCTTATTAAAATAACTTTGTTTTATGATTACTCTATGTTCTGGTCTCACTTATAATATTGAAATGGACCAATCTAACATTGACATAAAGTCCCAGGACAATGCAACAATATTTTTGACTCAAATAATAAAACGCCCGAGTCTCCAAAAAACATCGAATCAGCTTGTTATAAAAGTATCCTTGGGATATAAGAGCTAACGATCAAATTCAACGGGTAATTGGCCGTTGCAATTCCAAATTCTCTCTGTTCAGAAGTTCAATTTTCTATATTTAACTCTTAAAATACCTCACATATTAGGTCCTTAAAATATACCTTGATGTTGAGAGGGTATTGATGTTAAATAAAGTACAACTATTGTATTGTCTTTCTCCCTTAAATGTGTTGGCGTGATGGATGGAATTTTAGATATTTAAAGGAAGATGTAACAGCCAAGATGGTCATAAAACACACTGTGGTTTATCATCAGCACAAACACTCTACAACTTTTTAATTATTGTTTGAGAGACGCATGGTCAAAACCATTGGTTTTCGACCGCTAAGACACGGGATCGAATCCCGCATTGGACATTATTTTCTTATTAATAAAATAATCCAATAGCCTCCGTTTTTTCCAAAAGTTCAACCCCATCAGCGAGTGCAAGTAAATAAACGTGGCTTGTACAATTGTAAATGCAAAAGTCGAACTGCGCTTTTCAAATGTGTAGACATTTAGTGAAAGGAGTCTCCAACGCTCACAGATCAACACACGTAGAAAGAAGTTAGGATTTTTCACTTACAAGTGTCCTGTTTGTTTACTTCTACTCACTGGTGGGATTGGAATTTTGCAAGAGTAGGGGCCAATGGAAGTAAGTTTTTTTTTATTAGAAAAAAAGTTCCCAATTAGGGATTCGATCCTAGATCGTGGCTTTCGAGAACCGACGGTTTAGAAAACTCCTCCCCCGACCTCCAGTCTATGTAGTAAATACCTCACCCTTGTCCTGCTTCATGGCTCGTTAAATGGCGTTAATTCCGTTTTCTTTATCACATGGTTAGTGGCTCAATTACCAGCGCCGTTAACCCCGTTCTCCCGACTAGAAAATATATTCAAGGAAGTGAAATTACTTCGCTTCCGAAAGGAACATCCAGATCATGTGTTCAGTCATCAAATGTTAACATTTTCACCGTTAATCAAATGAAATATACAGTTTCAAAATAATCCTATGTGTGGGTATGCTCGAGTCAAGAGTAAGCAAAAGTGATATCTTCAATAATTCAAAACGATATTGAAACGATTTTTATAAGATTAATATATCCAAGCCATTTTTTAAAAAGTGCGTTAATTTCTTAGAATTTTTATTTCAAGTTTCTTTTCAGTCCTGACATTCTTTAGAAAATAATTCATTGAAAATGGTGATTGCTACGTTGTTACAACATTGATAAAGTTGACTATTTTAAAACAGAGACGTTTATTATTGTCCCATCACCTGTATATCTACACTGTAAAGGCCATGAGGGTAATTCAGACTGTTAAAGCGTAGATAAACCCATGATATTCATGGTGAGAGAGTTTTTTGTAACTGATAATACTCTAAGTACATACTTCTGCTATAGTATATGTAGAATATACTCATACGTGCGCGGTAATACGTACAGTGGGTCACAACGTTTGATCGACAATAAAATGATATTATTATATACATAGGTTGAGTCAATTTAACTTTTGTACTCTCTAAAATCCCCAAAAATTCGCGTTTGGTTACTGGCACTCACAGTTAGGGATAAGTTGGAAAAACGATCAGGGGTTATTGAGGCAATTTTAAAATGATCCACCTTATCCAAGTATAAATTCACTTTTGTACTATTTTTCACATTGATTGGCGTTCACAAGCCCTTCCAGCCTAAATACCTGTTTCATGGTTTTTCAATATGCTCCAAATACCAACTTTATTGGTCGTTGAGGTACAGCTTGCACCACGCTGACAAGGGCCAATAGCCCGAAACGCCTATGTGTTTAGCTTTTCTTGGTTAATCAAGAAACGATATTCGGCCAATTCTGTAATAATTAAAAATCAACGATTAGTTGATATTTATTCCGATAGATGGCGCAAGTCATCAGCAACTTTTAGTTACACGATCAGGAAATGCCCTTTTTCTCAATTTTAAAACTGTCTCAACGCTGATTACGATCCCGAAAATAGATCATATGCAAATATATTACATATTAGTTTAATTATGTGCTAGAAATCTATTTAAATGTACAAAATAGGGACCTTTCTCTTTTTTTTTAATGCAAATAAACAAATTTTCACGTAAATTTTGCATATACAGCGCATAAAACGGAATATAATTGGAATTATAATACGATTTTATTGAAACAAATCGTGTTTTCTTGAAGGTGGGGGGGGGGGGGGGGGCAAAGATGGATCATCTGAGCTATTTTAAACCAGGATTCAATCATTTATCATACAAAAATCAATTAGCGCGTAGTGTGGCTGATGCGACCAATCCCGTGGCTTCACAAAAAAGGGAGTAAAAAAGGTCCTTATCTCCCCCTAACTGGCCCCATTGATGTTTCGTTGTCCATTTTATAGCTGGAACTCCAGTTCTTATCTAACTAGAGAGAATTCATCTCTCCTTCACTCTAAATAGAACCTAAACGTACTACCTATAGGTGAACAAGAGCCCCAAATTTCCTACTAATAACGCTTGTTTTTAGAAAGTAAACAAAACATAAAGATAGAGACTGCCTGCCCGGAAGTCATAGTTCTTTAAATTGAAGAAACTTCGTCCAGTAAATCTTTTTTATTGTCTTGACATTTCAACAAAAATCTTTTGTCCTCGTCATGAGCGAACAAAAATTTGCCATATGTTTTGATTTTTGCTCGCTCCTGACGAGGACAAAACTGGCCGAAGTATCTTTAATTTGAAGAAAACATAAAGGATTAATTGAATAATTCCGAACGGAAAATTTAGAGAAAACTAGTAAAAAGGAATAAAGCAAAAGCTTGAAAACAGGATACTGGTTTGGCTTTTTCTTGGATTCTCCAAAGCTGATGTTATGGCTGATTCTTTATAACCACTAGTATGTTCTGTACTGGGGTGTTAAAAATGCATTATTTCAGCGAATTTTAAAAAGGTTAAGTGCCTATATTGGTTAACATATATATTAAAACAAAGAGACATATCCTGATGGCTCACGTGAGTATTTATATATATTATATATTAATATTATTTTATTTTAAAATTATAACTTTTAGAACAGACAACTCTGTAAAGTCGACCGCTAGATGTCGCGGCTTTCCCTTTATAAATCTATTGTTGTTTCCTGTTGGCCGGCTTAAAACATTTGTAGATATGTAAATATGTCTTTTGATTTCTTTATTCTACTCGTTTTAAGTCAGGTAGTACTTTCTCGAATTATGTATTCAATACCTCATTAGCACAATTAAAGCAAATTGTGATTAAAACTGTTTTTATTAATTTTCAAACGACTGCAATATCATAAAATATGCATATACTGCATACTATTGCCAAAATGCTTATGTATAAAAAAAAAAGAAAACTAAGAATTTTTTTATCTCTAAACAAATTTATTATAATATATTGCCACGTGGTAAATTAGGGAAGACCAACTTCGGGATGAGATAGCAATTTATTTCAGGCAAGAACAAACTATGAGTGATAAACCAAAGCTAAACAAAAGAGGGAAGTGTACAGAGTATAGCAAAATATAAACATAAAAATAATACTCTGCTAATAAAATAATAAATACTTTGTTACAATATATTTTACTGAATTTTATTATCTATACGTTCTTTTTTTAATTTGTTATTCGAATTTTATACTGATGATCTTAAAACACATAAATAATAAAACACGCTCAAATTGGTCGCAAGTAGGATTACTTGTAAAATATGTTTTTAAAAAGAAATTGGAGGTTAATATTGACATCTCTTATTAAAAATTCTTACAATCATTTAAGGTTTGCAAACTCTCAAATATGTGGCCCCAATCTTTCGCATTTATAAGAGAAAATGTTCTATTTTGATAAACGCATTCTATATTATGAAAAATGAATATATAGGCTACGCAAATATCACTTCGCATTTTTATTTTCGGCTAGAACATTATACAGTTAAACCTCTCTATAGCGCCCCCTCTAAATAATGCCGCCCTCTCTATAGCGCCCGATTTTAAATACGTAGTACGATGCGATTTACATTAAAAGTGACCTGTCTATAGCACCCCCTCTCTATAGCACGCTATTTTGGTGAGTCCCAAGAGGGGTCGCTATAGACAGGTTCAACTATATAAAATATACAAAATTATGCTTGACATTTATTAACATTTTTATATAATCAATATGGAATCAAGGGTTTGGTTTATTTTCTCATTTCTTTTATTTCTCGAGCTTTCGTGTTAATATGCCTTTCAACAGGGAATATATACGTGCTAAAATGCGTGCCCGGAAATAATGGAAAATGAGAAAAAAATCAAACATTTGATTCTATATTGATTATATCAAAATTTGAAAGCAAAGAAGAATCTATATTTATTAACATTGTTAGATAACATTCTTCCATAATTTTTATAGTTTATGGATTCTAATTTTAAAGATTTTATTGGTTAGCCATAAATTCATTTAACTATTTTCAACTTCTTTGCGATTTCGAAGGCGCTGGTCAACCAGATCATGTACCATTTACCAAATAAGTAATAATCCGGTTGGGTGATGTATGGTGAATATGGCGGATAAGGTGATATTTCTTCAATTGAAGTATTTCAGAAGCTATTCTAGCGATTGTATGCTTCCTAAAAATGAGTCCTTCATGGCTACAAAAGTAAACACATCTGAATATCTAAAAATAAGAATACGCACAATCTTTATATCTAGTCTCACATATGAATAGCTAGAGTTTAAGTCGCATAAGTCGACTTACAAAACAAACACTAGAAAAAAGGTAGTTTTTATAAATTAAAATTTAATTTTAAAAATTAGAGTCATATTTTTGTGCACTCAATATTAATAATAGACCTTTTTTTTTGCTTATCCCTAAGTACACTTGGTACAGGCCATGATATTCATGGTGGGTAGAAGTATGCGACTGCTTTTACTTTAAGTGCACCACATGTCTACACATGTGAAAAGCAGTTCAACTTTGCACTTACAAATGTGCCAGAACCCGTTTGGTTACTTGAACTAGCTGGTGGGGTTGGACCTTTGCAAGAATCGGGGGGCCATTGGAGCATATTTTTTTTATCATAAAAAAGTGCCCAATGCGGAAATCGAACCCGGGTCTTAGCGGTCGAAAACCAACGGTTTAGACCATCCTTCCATCGACTCCTATAATAAACCTTTATGTTTGGATGTCAGGATTGAAGAAATCCCGAAAGAAGATATTGGAAGAATAGCGTTGAAAGCAATCAGAAAAATGAGAAAATTATAGGATGGGACCCATATTAAGAAGAAATGGATTGAAAAAGAAAGTGTTATAAAATGAATCGAAAGAAAGGAGCATAGGTAGAATATACTGATTGGGAAGAAGCTATTCAAAGAAGCAAAGATCTAAAGATAGTGAAGTCTGACGCTAGTGGAAGCCAGCACCTGCCTAAGAAAAAAGAAAATGAAGAAAAAGAAGCTGGTGGGATCTTATATCTGTCAAATATTGTTATACAGAAACTTGGAACGAATCTCGCATGAATACTATTCTATTTTGGAGAGGATTAAAGTTGCAAAGTCTACTTATTAGAAACATACATGTTCTTAATGTGCAATTAAAGTTTAGGGAGACTTGCGCTATCTGTCGGAATAAATATTTAAAAATCGTTGTTTTTAAATTATTTTATAGTTGGTCAAATCTTTATATTTTTATTAATAAAGAAAAGCTAACCACGTACGTGTTTCAAGCTGTTGGCCATCAGCAACGTGGTGCAAGATTCACCTCAATGACAAGTTCCAGTTCAACATGACTTTTTTTTTAAATTGATTAATCAAGTGAGAGGCTTCTTGGCTAATTCTGAAATAATTAATAATCAACGATTAGTTCATAATGATTCCGGCAGATGGCGCAAGCTATATGCAACTTTTAGTTGCACGACCGTGAGTTACCATTTTCTCATAATTTATCTTCCTGATTCCATTACAAGTTTCCTTTTGTACTATTTTTTTCACGTATTTATTAGAGTTCAAAGATTTATTTGCATTGAATATTTTTATGATGAACAAGAAATTGTATTTGAAATGCAAGCTTTATAGAAACTGTTCTCCAATGAGCCTATTCACAAGACAATAAGCTGGCTACTTATATATCAATATACACGAGACATATGAATAAACACCTAGTATTAATTCAGAAATTAATCATTTGTTTTTAGCTGCTTCAATATACTTTTTCACAAATATAGCCTCAACTGTAAGTATAAGAGTTCAAGGCATGCGAGGATGCGTTTCTTAAAGATTTTAATATGGGCGAGCTTTCGGGTTATCAACCTTCTACAGGACAACATATCTGAGTAAAAGTGCATCTTATATACATATCCATATTGAGAAAATTAGCATATATACAAGAAAACTATAAACATATTAACATAATTGGTGAAAAAGTAAAAATAAGAGAAAGCTGCGTGTTCTGAGTATGCTAAGAAGTAAAATCAAAAATAGTTGTACAAAAGGATACGGTTGAATTTAAGACTGCAATAGTAAAACGATCCAAAATAAAATAAAATAAAACGCTCTAGCAATGGTCACCTAAGGTACACTATGGCAATATTGCATTGTATATATCGGGGATGTCTATATGTCTGTTAATACTGTTATGTCTTAAAGAGAGCAACGCCTCGACGACCAACCTTCTGTATTTGTTCGTGATTCCTGAGTAATATGCCTGTGGTTGAGAAGTATCGAAAGAGTGTCCTGTCTGTCTAATGTGTTGTACTATAAGGGATCTAGGTTCACTATTTCTGATGTTTCTATGGTGTTCATCTATCCTATCTTTAATTCTACGGCCTGTTTCTCCTATATACAAACTATTGCAATCTGAGCATTTTAAGGAATATATGGAGTTTGTAAAGTATGGCAGGGTAATGGGAAAACTATTTCTGGTGATGGGGTTTCTAACTATTGTTTCTAATTTAGGATTGTTGGTATAGAAGGTACGTATTCCGTGTTTGTTTTTTAAGTATCTGGCTATGTTGACACTATGGGCAGAGTAAGGGATGATGCAAAGTCGATCTATAAGTCTGACTGCTTAGCTGCTGTTGTGGATTGTAAAAGTGTCGGAGAATGAAGTTTCTGGGGTATCCTGAGTTCATTAGGTGATTAATCACGATCTGGGTTTCTGTATGTTTAAATTCAGATGTTGAACAGTGAGTAAAAATACGTTTTGAGAGGGTTTTGACCGTATTAATTTTATGGCTAAGGGGGCAGTATGAGGTATAGTGTATATAGGAGGGATGGAAGGAGGGCTTGTAGTATACGTTGGTAATATACCTATAATTTTGTCTTGTGATCATGATATCCAAGAATGCCAAGGAACCATTGTTTTCTTTTTCGAATGTATTTTTTGTATATAGGAGAAACAGGCCGTAGAATTAAAGATAGGATAGATGAACACCATAGAAACATCAGAAATAGTGAACCTAGATCCCTTATAGTACAACACATTAGACAGACAGGACACTCTTTCGATACTTCTCAACCACAGGCATATTACTCAGGAATCACGAACAAATACAGAAGGTTGGTCGTCGAGGCGTTGCTCTCTTTAAGACATAACAGTATTAACAGACATATAGACATCCCCGATATATACAATGCAATATTGCCATAGTGTACCTTAGGTGACCATTGCTAGAGCGTTTTATTTTATTTTATTTTGGATCGTTTTACTATTGCAGTCTTAAATTCAACCGTATCCTTTTGTACAACTATTTTTGATTTTACTTCTTAGCATACTCAGAACACGCAGCTTTCTCTTATTTTTACTTTTTCACCAATTATGTTAATATGTTTATAGTTTTCTTGTATATATGCTAATTTTCTCAATATGGATATGTATATAAGATGCACTTTTACTCAGATATGTTGTCCTGTAGAAGGGTTGATAACCCGAAAGCTCGCCCATATTAAAATCTTTAAGAAACGCATCCTCGCATGCCTTGAACTCTTATACTTACATTATTCAGAGGATTTCATCTCTTTTTACATAGCCTCAACGGTGCAAAGAGACTCTTGCAACATATACAAGTGACATACAATATACAAGTTTAACTAGTGACATTTCTGAGTATCAGCATTGTTACCATCAATAATTTTATATGGAGATAGTAACAACCTTGTTACATCGGCTACACACACTTAACTCATTTGTATGTGTATTTTTTATTAATTATAATCCAAATGCTACCTTTCAGCATACATTTGAAATTAAAAATAAAAGAGGCATATCCTGACCAGGAGCACATGTGCTTTTCAAAAGGTAGAGCGCCATCTGGTGGAACAGAAATCAACTAAACATTGAATTAGCCTGTTGCTTGATATTTGGCCAACCCGATTTCTTGATAAATCAAGAAAAGCTATCCACGAACGCGTTTCGCGCTGTTGGCGCTCGTCAGCTTGGAGTAGGCTGTACCACTGCGGCCAAAAATATTTTTCAGAAGGCAGAGCGCCATCTGGTGGCATCTTGAAATTGAAGAGCATATCAAATCATTACGTTCAATACAAACGTTATCAGTTGAAATCGTACGGGAACCCAAGTTTACCTCGAAATGACAAGGAAGTCACTTTCCTAAAACAATAAATTCCATGCAAAATGACTTTTGAAGAGGATGTTTCAACTAATTTCGAAATTCCGGTTCTTGTACAGGAAGGTAGAGTTGGATGAGACCTCCACGTTTACGATGTATTTATGTGACCAACTCTAGGAACAGATGCCATGAAATCAACAGGATTTAGTGGAATTTTAACCTTTTCCAGGAAATCCACGTGTTACTTAAACTTATAATGTATCATATTTTAATATTACAAGATTTCGACATTCTACATTTGTCCTTAAATCGGAATAGCTTTCGAATGAAATGTTCTTCATTATTCCTCTAAGGGCAGGTCGGCAATCTTTTGAGTCAAAAGAGCCAAAAATTACAATTTACAATATTTTAAAGTTCTTAAAAGGCCACAAAATGTTTTTATTGCCAACAATGAATAGTATATTATCGCATAAATAATATTTACGTATGGAATTAAAGAAACACAGCTTCACATCCAAAGAGCCGCATGTAACTCGAGAGCTGCAGTTTCCCGACCCCTGCTCTATGGTAATATGCAAATTTTAATAACGAAACCTACCTCTATTGGATTCCGTCATTTTAAAGTTAAACCCCCCCCCCCCCTGCGATCTCTCAGATTATATGTCATAGATCTAATAATCTGAAACCTCACTTTCTATAAACATTGCTGTATGAAATATAACCGAGTATAGAAGAGCCTTCCATAAAAAAAAAACACCTACCATAGGAATCCTCCTGATCTTTCTTGGAGATAGTCGTTTTTAAGAGGTTATATGATGTCAAATCAAATTGACTAGGGTAGTAACTTTTAAGATGAGTCGCTCATAAGGGATTATGATGTATATTTTTAATATGTGAAAAAAAAAACAAGTAAAAATATAAAAAATGGTCAGGTTTTGATATTAAAAACAAAATAGGCGTTTCCTGAACGCTCACATGAACATTTTTAGATGGCAGAGTGCCATCTAGTGGAACAAAATTCAACTAAACGTTGTTTTATATTTATTTTTGAATACATTACAATCACACTCTATATGTATCAATAACTAAGATCGTTGAAATAAGTTTATATAATATAGCTGAATTACAACCATACACTTCCACTGATGGTGAAATAAGCAAAGACAAGCTGAGAAGTCCTGGTCGGCTTATTCAGATATAGAGGTTAAAACCATTTATGCTCATGCTTGAAGGGAACAGAAATATAATTCACTACTATATATTTCTAGTTTATAAATAAGAGATTATTTTGACCTCAGGATATTTTACGTTAAACGTTTTCTTGCATTTCTTGAAAAAGGTGGAGTTGTACTTTTGATAGAATCGGGGCCATTGTAGAATTTCTTTTTATTCAGAAAAAAAGAACTCAAGCTGGGATTC